>UYYG01001165.1:0-430943 GCA_900625125.1 Dracunculus medinensis | reverse complement strand
AAACTTTTTTTTCTGGCAACGTAGTACCGGATTTATACGAAACGATTAATACGAACACAATTGTATTAGTAATATTTTAATAGTTTATTTTTCTTCTTTCGTATTTTCGTCGTAAATTTTTGGTAATTATGAACTATTCGAAAAATTTATTTTTCAATTTGTAACCTTTGCATGTCCGTTTTATAGAACTTGAAAAAATTTAATTTTATATAATTTTATTACAAAATTCTTTTTTATATATATATGAGAATCAAAGCCATGAATTGCCATAAATTGTTATAATATTTCTTGCCAACGTTTTTGGTTACGTTGGTCTGTCGGACCAAATTTTGCCAAAGAGTCACTTAACTAAAGAAGTATAATCGCCAGCGTTAACAGGATTTTTTACAGGCGAGTTTACTCCAACAGGAAATAGAATTCTAGTAAGGACGCCTCGAAATAAGCCAACATTGAGCCATTCTGCCCTAACATTATTAAATTATATCGAAAAATTAAAATTTATTTTATGAAGATTTTCCCTCGTTTAAAATTCAATATAGCAAATCATTTTCACCTTTGTTTGCACTTGAATTGTTAAATTCAATTTTATTTTTTTTTCTTTTGTAAAGGATTAAATTTCCAAATTTCTAAAAAATTATTTTCGGCTTTCTGTTGTACAATCGTTCATTGCTATTTCATTATCTCATTTGAGAATCCTTAAATTGAAAACCTATCTAAAATTTATTTTTTCATTTTGTGTACTATTATTGGTTAGGCTGACTACGCTAGAAGTCTTTCCATGCTTCTCGACCTGATGTTGTGAAATAAAAAAACTTTTTTTGCCTTCTTACATATATTTTACTATTGCGTTCAGTGCTTTAGATTTTCAGTGCCAAATTTCTTTATATGGGGCATAAAATATTCCGCCATCGTAAAAAGAAATTTCTCATTTTTTTATATATATAATTATATAATTTGCTATAATTTGTTATTATTGCTCATTTGCTTCTGGAAATTTAAAATTTCAATTTCTAATTCATTTTTTAAATATTTTTATTTTATTTTTATTTTATATATATTTATTTATAATTTATATATATATAACACTTTTGCTTTTGCTTTCTTTTTATTAATTTTTAATTTTTTGAATTAATTTATAATTTTAATGGATCAATTTTTAATTAATTTTTAAAAAAATTTATTAAATTTGCTTAAAATGATGAATTTTGTTGGATATTGTTCCGAAATAATTTAATTATAAATTTAGTTTTGAAATTAGATTGATTATTCTAGTTTTTAGCATTTCACCATTATTCGTTTGTCTTCACTTTTCATTTGTTCCGTATTTATATTCTTCATCAATAATCAAATATTTTACAAATTTTGTTATCAAAATATGCATCCGTATTAATTCCGTTTATCAGCCATTTATCATTATCACTTCATATATTTTAAATGAATTGAAAATTATCTATTATCTCTGAACAAGTTACTTTGAAAATTTCTTTTCATACGAATATAGTGATAAATAATCTGATTCTTTGTAATATTTTTATCACCAAAATTTTTAATATGTATATAAAAAGTTTTATTTTTATAGGAGGTGAGATGTGATATCCCACAGTCATGCATCAATTGTCGAGAGTCAGTGAAATAAAGCGCTGAGCTGGATAGCTAATTGAGCAGTGAACTGAATAGCAAATAATGTTTGCATCAAGCAAAAAGTGGTAGAAATGCAAGAATGGTACTTCTCGCATTCGTGCTTGATAATAAATCTTAAATGGGTTTCATCGTATCAATATGATTGTTGTCTTTTTTTTTTCAAATTATTTAAGGCGACTAATTAATGGATTTGATTTTCATATCATCGCATAAATCGAATTCAAACTGCTTCCTTCACACAGTGATAACAGTTATCAATAATACAAATTCATTGTTGCCTAAGCCTAACTTTTCTTGTAGATTTTTGCCTAATTTTAACTATTACAAATGTTAATGTTAAGCTTTGTTCATTTTTAAAGAATTTTTTGATACAAACCCAAATGATTTTCATAATTCGACGTGCAAATTGTATTGTTTTGTATATTTCAATAATTAGGAGAATTTTGCGTAAAGATAATAGGCGATTTTTCTGAATGGTATTGGACGTAGTGTAGCAAAGAGATATTCCTAGTCATCTAATAAAGTTGAATGGCCTCTTAGGCAAAGGGCCAGTAGATCACAAGGCTTATTAGTAAGGTAATTTACGGTTGGCATAAATTTTTATATTTTTATTATACAAAACCTTGCAAATTAAAAGGAAACTACGGATTGAAAATTGGATAACATGTGAAAATTATTTATTTCCGAAAGAATTATAGAATTTACAAATAAGGAAGTAGAAATCCAGTTATATGTAAGTTACTTAACGGACTGGCGGTCATTCACAGTCTCGAGTCGTCATTCTCGATTTCTATGATTTCTGAAATATAAAACGCAATTTAGAGAAACCGGTCGATGCAAAATCGAATTAAATCATCAATTTAAATCTCGTTTTTCATTTTATCCCAAATAAATCTCGTTTAACAAGTTTGTCCTTTAAACTTTGTTACTCATATTTACTGTATTGCAATTGTTTTTTTCAGCAAAAAAATATTCACCGATAAGATAAATGATAATCAAATTGTTAGTTAGGAATGAAGTTGTGAATAAATTTTTCATTATTCATTATTTACTATTTTTCCGCAGTGATATTTTTGTGCTTTTATCATTTGGCGATATTTTTCACCGATTTTCGATCGTTCATTTTTTACTATCATTTGTAGTATTAAAGTTGCTGTAATAATAAAGTAATAAAAAAAATTATAAAATATTATATTGAAATTTTTCTAATTTTTCTAAATTTTTCAATATTCATCGCATTATTATCATTAAAATCCTTTGAGAATTAAACTTCTTTAAAAAATAGATTCTTATTTTTTTTCCTTTTTAAATCGATTTAATAGATATATCAATCAAAGGAAATAAATCGAATTATACGATGGAAAAATTCGCATAAATATTAGAGGGATACTTATAAAATAAAAAATAGAAAAAAGGCTTTAAAAAAAGAGAAAAGCGAGTTAAGTGATTAATGTTCATGAAGAATGATCTTAACCTAATTTTTATTGTTAGATCCTAGAAAACGACACATTATTTTATTTATTTCGACGAATATATATATTCAATTCATTTCACGTCAAATGAATTACGAATAATATTAAACATCAAATACCTATTGAATATGATAAGATAAGATATAGCTTATGAAAATAATTTTTATGGCTTTAAATCAATGAAAGTCTAAATTGTTATCTAAAAAAGAAATTTGATAAAATAAATTTTTATAAAAAAAAATGAAAAATATTGCAGATTGAGCATTCGACAAAACGCATAAATAATCTTATTTTAGCAATAATAAAATCTCTCTTAATTGTCAGAATCAATAAATTTTATCATCAAAAATTTGATGATAAAATTTGTTATAATTGAATGGAGTAGGAAAAATTTGATATGGCGAATAAAAAAAAAAAAATAAAAGAAAATTTTATCTCACCGTTCAAAAGCCCATTGCCATACTGAATACTTAAATTGATTGCCAGGAATTGAATTGTTTTTTAATGGTGATAGGAAAATTTGGTGGAAATTAATCTTCCCAGGTTAACGAATGCCTATCACGCACTCTCAATTGACAATTCCGCCTTCCATACCAATTTACATAGGCAAATTCAGCGTTCGAAACGATTGCATTGAAACGTCCAGAAAATCTTTTCGATGCTCTTGCTTCAATTTCTCGAGCCGCTTCCAAATTATCTTCTTTCGTATTCAAAACCTCCTAGAATATAAATATGATTTTCATTTAATTTATGATAGTTTATACATTCTAATATTTTCTATTCCTTTCGACCAGTCAAATGGCTTTGTGAATATCCGAGTCTTTTTCTCCAGATAATTCTTTAGCGAAGAGAAGAAATTGCTTAACCCCAAATTTTTTCATGAGATTGACTGATAACTATTATATTAAGCATTTGTTATCAAAATATGCATCTATTCACGCTATGAATATTATTAATGATATTAAAAATTTCGAATTCTTTCTAATTTTTTGGTACTTATTTCAGTTTAATATGAAATAAAATGGCGCAAATCGCCCGAAAATAGCTCAATTTAATCGTTGCCCTCCTTCGAAGCGCCAGCGCTGAAGTTCTACTCTCATATAAACTTATCCTTCAAAAATTCAGGTGATATACTGGCTTTTCACCTTTTCACCAGTATTTTTATCGATAATTTGACTCGATCGCAAGTAGATCTGCTGCGATAAGCCAGCAAGATAAGTCTAACCCAGTGATGGCAATCTTTTAGAAAAATAATCGAATATGATAGGAGTGATAACAGATAAATCACGATAAAGCACCAATGATATAGAATATTATAATGGCAAATTTATAAAATCACTAGCAATAAATTTTAATTGCTTCGTTCATTAAAAAAACAAATCTGTAAAAAAAAATTCACCTCTATAATACTTTTAAGTTCTTCATCATTACAAGCTTTATCGCTTTCTTCTTCGAGATCGGTTTCCTCCTCCTCGTAACCAATTAAATTGTTACCAGAAGCTGGTTTCACTTGCTGAATAGCATTTAGTATAGATTTTTAATAATGATTTGAGAAGAATTTTTCGAATTTCTTCGTAAAATTGATGAGATTTTTATGTATATTTTTTGACCATCTCACTACCTCACCAACTTCTATTATGATTATTTTCATTTAATGATTTGATTCATTTGTTATATAGATTCATTTGTTACATATCCTCGAAAAATTATGGATTACTTATCAGATCAAATTATTACCAGAAGCTGGTTATCAGATTATCAGAAATATAAAAATTCATTAAAAGAACTGATTTCACTCAAAACAGTTAAAGGGAAAAAATATATGAGGTAAACCAGAAATAAAAGGCCTTCATTTTTAAATGTTTCATTACCTGCTGTGGTTGTTGAGGTACTTCAGGTATCTGAGGCACTTCAGGTATGAGCTGAGATATATCAGGTATTTTTTCTTCTTCCAGTTGCTGCGATGGTAGAGGAGCAGGGAGTGGGACTTTAGGTAACTTTTGAGGAGCTGGTACAATTGATTGTTGATATTCTGGAGCAGAAGGAAGAGCAGGAAGAGATGCAGAAGAAGGGACGGCTATAGTTGGCGGTACTGGTCTAGTAACCCTCACTTGCTCAGGTTTATATGTTTCCTTGTGAGTACCAATATTAGCTCCATGTGGCTCTTGATACTGCTCCTGGCGCTCACTTAATTCATCATATTCAGTGCCTGAATTAAATTAATGTTTAGAATGTCGAGAATAAAATATGCACTTGTACAATACGTAAATATGGAAGATAAATACGAACCTGAAGGTTCCAAATAAGGTGCTGGCTGTGGTGATGGTGCCGGTTGTGGTATGGGCTGTGGTTGAACAAAAGGTGAGGGTTGAGATCTTGGTACTTCTGGTACTGCTGGTACTTCTAGACTCTCTACTGGACCTGGCCGCGGTGCAGTCTCGAGGTAATTTTGCACAGGTTCAGGTGGAGGAGGTGGTGGTGGTGGCGGTGGTGGTGGTGGAGCATTTATGGGTGATGGTTTATGTGGTGGGACAAGAAGAGAACCTGCCCCAGGATAGGTTTGGTCAGCAATGTCGTAATTAGCAGCACTTTTTCCATTGTAAACCCCAGCACTGCCACCACCATAGCTCCCGCTACCAGCACTACCACCACTATAAGCACCTCCGCCTGCACCTCCACCACTGTAAGGACCGCTGCCTGCACCACTATCACTATAAGTACCACCGCCTGCACTGCCACCACTGTAAGCACCGCCGCCTGCACTGCCACCACTGTAAGCACCACCGCTTGCACCACCACCACTATAAGCACCACCGCCTGCACCGCCACCACTATAAGCACCACCGCCTGCACCACCACCACTATAAGCACCACCGCCTGCACCGACACCACTGTAAGCACCGCTGCCTGCACCGCCTGCACTATAAGCACCACCGCCTGCACCGCCACCACTGTAAGCACCGCCGCCTGCACCGCCTGCACCGCCTGCACTATAAGCACCACCGCCTGCACCGCCACCACTGTAAGCACCGCCGCCTGCACCTCCTGCACTATAAGCACCACCACCTGCACCACCTGCACTATAAGCACCACCGCCTGCACCGCCAGCACTATAAGCTCCACCAGCTCCACCATATGCGCCACCAGCGCTATAAGCTCCACTTGGCCCACTAGCAACATATGCTGAAAATAATTGTTATTAACAACTGAATTAAACAAAATTTAGTGAATTTCTGTTATAAATAGTGAGATATTAAAAACAATTGATTTCATGAAAAAAATCACTTCAAAATTTTCAACATCAATATATTCAAAAAATAAAGTTCTTAAGCCTAGAAAACTTTTAGCTTTAAGAATCTAAGACAAATAAAAAAACCTGAAGCTGGTGGTCCAGCTGCATATTTAGGTGGTGGCGCCGCTACATATGATGATAACACACGTGAAGCTCCACTTTCTCCACCATAACTTAATAGATATGATTTAATATGATATGATAATGATAAAATATTTCTGGCATAGAACAGGTGAACGGTATAAAAATTTTTTTCCTAACATTATTTCATTTTTATTACAGTTCATTTTTATTTTCTCAAAAAAATTTATGCAGCTTAATAGGGCATAAGTTTATGAGTTTTTAACTCTTTGTTAATAAAAAAAAATAATGGGAAACCTTGAACTAGAACATGGAGGTATTGATCCACATGATGGTGTAGATGGTGGACAGCATGTGCCACCTCCTCCACCAAGGCAGGCAAGAGTAGGGGAAATAAGTAGCACAAATACGACTAGTTTTGCCATTGAAAGCAATGGTCACTAAAATTGCCATCAAGAATCTTCCCTAAGATCAGCAATATATCCGGATTCATTGCAAACCGGCGATCCGCCTTCATCTCCGCCTTTTTTCATGCGTTGTTATCGTATTTCAACATATTTTCATGATATTTAATTATCCAAAACAGTAAATTGCATTATCAATGCCAATTAACAAGAAAAATAGGGAGGAATTTTAATTCAAATCAAATTAACGAATAACATTTTTCATTTAGGCTTAGACCTGGGCTTAGGCTTGTCTTTCAAGACCATTACACTCTTCATTGAGGCTTAGATTTATTATTTTAGAAGACTATTCAACTAATTTTTCGATACTAATATTATACAATATTTTTATAATTATTTTAGAATGGAAAGAAAAGGTGCAAAGATGTGGCAAAATAATTGATAAAATCGACTATAAAAAAGAAGGATTAACTGCCATAATAAAAATTTCTTCATTATTTGCCTAAAATTTACAAATTACAGCGTGAACCAGGTCGTGCATAAAAAAATCTCTTTATTTTTTCAGTTAGATTTTCAGTTAACGAAATTCTTAAAATTTTTAGAAGTTTTCTGGAAGTCTTATCAGCGGATATCACCTCTGATACTTTTTTTAAATTTTATATTAGGAAGATATATTAATGCTTTCTAAGTGCGCTCACCATTTCTGGTTAGACTTAATCCGCTGGTTTGTCGAATCAGGCAAATTTTTGCCAGGAACTCATTTAATGATAAAAATATAATTAAATTACTAGTACTTCTTGAATTTTTGAAAAACAGGTTTATTCTTTCTAAAAATGAAATCCCAGTGTCAGCGCTCAGAAGCACATTGCAGTTTAACTTTCCATTATAATTAGTTCAAAAATTCTTCCTTCGTGGATGAATGAAAAAATGTTTTTTTTTCCTTCGGTATCTTGGAATTTTTGCACCAAAATCGATTCTATTGTTTCAAAAAAAACGGGTTGTATAAAAAATTTCATTTTTTTATGTCCTTGAGAATTCCATCACATCCTTAACATATCCGCTATCCTTTTCTTTTTCTGTTTCTTCTTTAGGCAATTTATGATTTTTTTTCCTTTTCTAAGGTGAGCTCAGCTGATTTCAGCTGATTTCTGTATTCTCAGATTAGCTCGTTTCGCTAGGACATTTCGTTAAGATCAGCTAAATTTCGCCACGAGAGTCGATCGACTTAGCGATAGGAAAATTGAAACGACGAATGGCTAAGATTATTGCAATTTTTAGAAAGACACGATTATTTCCTTTAATTTCTTTTTGGAATTTTAAAGAAACAAATCGAAGAAAGAGAAATTAAACGAATTTTTAAAAGCATAGGATGAAAGAAATTGGTATCCAAAGTTTTAATTTTTTTTTTCCCATTGTTATCGAATTCTTCGCAGGTTTTTTTTTTGTGTTATAGAACAACAATCGTAACCAATATGCCTGTTGTTCGATGTGAAAAAAAACCTTAGGAATTCTTCTTCGCTTTAACAAGTTTTAGCATAAAATTTCGTAAAAATGAAAAAAAAAAGAAAAAATTTAAGGTGACATATATGAAGAGAGAGAAATAAAAACTTGATTCTCGGCTTTAAAATCCGCTTTTAATTATTATTAATCATTATCACTAAATATCACTATATCACTAAAAATTATCATAAAATCATTATCATCGATGATAACAACAATAGTAGTAATTAAGAAAATTAAATTAAATACTTGTATTTAAAATATTTCTGTCTATTAAAATCTATACTTATAAACTTATTGTTTTACAAAAAAAAGTTTTATAGATTAAGATTTATAAAAATTTTGGAAATATTATTGTATGATAAAAAAAATTTAATCAGATCGTTTATTTTTTCACCGGTAAATGCTTAGAAATTCATGAATACTGATAAGAAAGATTATTTTATATAATAAACTTTTGATAAAACATTTCATATTGCATCAAATTGAATTTTGTTAGTACTTAGAAAGAACTCATATTTTTGTCTGATATAACATTTCTTCTAGACGTTATTTTTTGTATAACTAGTGATCAGCTTCTAGAAACATTTGTAGATCTCAAGAAGAGATCAAATCAATTGGAAATCTACCCGAGAGATTTTAGAAATAAGCTGAAAAAAAGAACAAAATGATCGACAAAATGGTAGGAGCACGAATTCGATGTTTTTCCCTTCATGAAAATATTGCTACTGAGTAGATTTGCTACTGAGAACGTGGATGTGGATAGTATTGTGGATCCACAGGAAATCTGCAGATTTGTCTGCAGATTTACAGTAACTACAGTAGTAAAGCCTATTACACCAGATTATCAAATTCTTTTCGACTTACCATGTTCCGATAAGAACAATCTTTCATTGAATAATCTATACGGTTCCGATTTACCGAACTATATTGGTACTTTTTTGCCATGTGACTTCCACGCAGAAATTTCTTATCACAACTGATAGCTAGTAAAGCAAACCTTATCAATGATAAATCGCATAATTAACTTATTTTTGTTATTTCGCATTGTTCTTTTTGAAGGAAAAATTTTAAGCTTGCATGTTTCAATTTTTTTTTGAAATTTTATAAATTTTCTTAAAACTTCGTTAAAATTATTCGATTGGTTTTAAATATTATTATTGTTGCGATATTTTATCAAATTGTGATAATTTTAGCAATTTTGGCAATCAAATTTTTTTAAAGTGCTTATTTCTCCCAGAATTACTAATGATATTTGGTGTTCTACACGTTAATATTGGGCTATAATTTTGAGAAATTCAAACTTTATATCTCGAAATTATCTACAAGAATACGATAGTTTCACGCGCTTTCAATCACTAGCCTTGAGGTTAATTGGTGACATATAAGCTTTTTGTCGTATTATCGGTTAATTTTGGTTATCAGTGGTTTCTAGGGTGTCAAATTTTGGCTGAGCCAAATTAAATTTCTTTTGTTTGAGATAAATTAATTATGGAATATTTTTGTTTTTCATAAGAAATATTCATATGAAAATTTTTAATCGAAGAAAGCCATTTTAAAAATTTTTCTAAATTTTTCTAAATTTTTGATGCAATAAAACATTGTTGATATTTATGAAATTTATAAATTTTCGTACAATAATAGTGTTTATTTCGTGCGAATTGCGCGATTAAATGACGAAGACGAAACGAATTTTGAAACGGATTTCCTTAAATCATGAAGAAATTTGTTACACTTAACATCGTTCATCATTTTTTTATTTTTTAAATCCATTTTTCTTGTATTTTTTTAATCGCCACAAAAATTTTTTACAAAAAGATACTAAATTTTATATTTGTTTGAAATAATTTTCAAAGGCAAGTTTTTCATAAATTTTTTAAATTTAAGTTTGCTTTTTCATTTGTACAATTTTGCAAAAATTTTATCGAAGTTAATAAAAAGGAATAAAATGCATATCGGGTCCGACACTTAGACTTAGATCTTTTAATCTCCTAGTGCACCAGGACTATGGAGAAGTCGAACAGTTCGCTTGTTTTGTTGAGATAATTCTCAAATATTCATTCTTTCTGCCTTAATACAAGTTTTTATTGACGAGGAATTAACTATTTGGCTCAAAAGGCAATCGAACTATAGGATAACTACTTTTTTTGCCTTAATCTTGTATCAGATAACCGAGAAATGTCAGCGCATTACTTATTGTGCCAATGAATTTATAGTTTATGGTTTTCGTATGAGAAAATTTCAGGTTTTGATGGCTGCGAATGCTTCAAAATTATTTGGGAAACTAGGTGTGGCTGGATTGGCGCTTGCAACTGCTGTCGGAGTCGCTCAGACTGCTTTATATAATGGTTTTGTTCAATTTTATAAATTCTTAATTTTAAATTCTTAAATCATTTTTTCTGCTCATTTTTTCCAGTTTGGTTGACTGAAAACATTCATAAAATTTCTGTTTTAAAAATTTTGAAGAAAAAAACTGAAAATAAAAATTTAAAAAAGCTTTCTTTCTTTCTGAATCTTTTTTAAATTTTTTATTTGATTTTTCTTTCTTTAAAATTGATTTTAAATTATTTTTAAATTATTTAGCATTAAATTTTTAGTTGATGGTGGTCAGAGAGCAGTGATATTTGACCGTTTTTCTGGTGTAAAAGAAACCGTTGCCGGTGAGGGAACTCATTTTTTGATTCCTTGGGTACAGCGACCAATTATTTTCGATATTCGCTCAACTCCACGAGTTATTACAACTATTACTGGTAGTAAAGGTATTATTTTCTACACATTTTTCGGCAACTTTGAAGACCAGTTTTAGTTTTTTTTTGATGAATTTTTGGATAATTTAGTCGGATAGTGGTCTTACCTTCCCAGATTTTCTCGACATTAATTTTCGTTGAATTTCTTTATTATTATTGTGATTCAGATCATTTTATTATTTTTCGATTCCCATAATTATCAGTTGAATTTTTTTCAAGCAGCGAATACAAAATAAACTTTATAGGATGTCTATCTAAATATTTAATAGGCGTCATTTTTTTGTATTTTTAGATTTACAAAATGTCTCAATTTCTTTACGTATCTTGCATCGACCAGAACCGAGCAAATTGCCTAGTATTTACTTAAATATTGGTCAAGATTATGCTGAGCGGGTTCTTCCTTCCATTACGAATGAAGTTCTTAAAGCTGTTGTCGTTAGTTTTTTTGTCTCGAAAGTTTTGAAAATCTGTTCTTATTTTGTAGCAATTTTGTAGCAATATTTTGTTTTTTTTGGTATTTTTTCAAACATTCATAAAATCCTTTTATACATGAGAGCAAATAGCGTTCATATTTATATAAATCAGTTTTGAAAACGACACTATTTTGCCAGTTCTTATTTTAAAATTACAGTTATTTAATTATTTGATTATAATTGTTAAAGGGTAGGATCGAATAAGCAATTTGTTTCGAATAAATAAATAATCGTGGATTCGATCTCTACCTCTTGATGGGAATATTAAAATAAAAATGTAGATTTTGTAAGAGGACGAGGAGAATTTTTTTCTCTTTTTACTTTTAAAATAGCCTCTAGTTGAAGGAATATTAATGTGCTAATCAATGTAGCCTGAAATATAATGAATACTGTTAGAAAACTAGTACCACAGAACTTTTATTTCTGGAATTTGAAACTTTTAGGCACAGTTTGACGCTCATGAAATGATAACTCAACGAGAAACAGTTAGTCATCAAGTATCTTTGGAATTATCGGAAAGAGCTAAACAATTTGGCCTACTTTTAGACGACATTGCCATTGTATGTTATATATTTTATTAAAGTTAAATTAATTTTTATCATTTTTCATTTTTCTTATTTTTATTATAATTTTTTTTATTATTTTTTTCATTCGGTTCTTCATTCGAAACTACATTCTTTTATATATTTTTATTTATTTTAGACTCATCTTTCATTCGGCCGAGAGTTTAGTGATGCTGTCGAGTTGAAACAAGTTGCCCAACAAGAAGCTGAGAAAGCTCGTTATCTTGTTGAAATAGCCGAACAGATGAAAATTGCTGCTATCACAACAGCAGAAGGTGACGCTCAGGCTGCCAAGTTACTTGCTCAAGTAAGAATTTATGCCAAGGCACATCAATGTTTTGTTTTGTCATTTTTTGTTTTGTCATTTTCTTTGTTTGCTTATTCTTTTTTCAGTGCCTTAAAATTCAAGAAAAAAAAATATTTAAGGCTTTCAAAGATGCTGGAGAAGGTTTGATTGAACTGAGAAAAATTGAAGCAGCTGAAGAAATCGCTGATAGGATGGCTAAATCTAAGAATGTTGTTTACCTTCCTGGAAATCAAAATACGCTATTCAGTTTACCTACGATTTAGCCCTTATTTCCTTTACTACTCTTATTTTCATTGTTTTTCCGTTAGAATTATTGAGTTTTTGTATTTTTTATTTTATCATTGTTACTTATTTCTTCTGTTTTTTTGGAATAAAATGTTTTAATCTTTTGAAAAAGCTTTTTGCATTCGGAAAAATCCTTTGAATAAAAATCGGACAAGTCTTCGAAAAAATTTTAGCGAGAATTCCAGTCCATTAAATTTTAGTCAATCAATCTCAAATGTTTAAAAAGTGTCCTCATACAATTTAAAAATATGAATAGCCTAGCAATTTTTTTCAAAATTATAGTTAAAAGAATTAAGAGTTGTCTGGAATGATGGTACTTGCATAAATAATGTTATCGCCTTCGCTGGTTAGGGCCCATTCTCCGTCGTCCACCACGGTAGTTAACGCATATTTCGTTATTTGCTAAACCGTGTGACAGTTGGCGTCAAAAACGAGGTGGCCCAATCAAGACCTGGACTGATACGGTGAGAAAAGATTTTGAATGTATAGGTGGACCAGCAATATATGAACTTAGACAATGGAAAAAGGAATGGCTTCTATTACTGTCGACGATGGCATCAGACCGCGCGGCTTGGAAGCGTCTTGTAGCCGTTGGAGCCAGCCTAACCAGTAATTGTGAGAGCTGTTCGAAGAAGAAGAAAGAAGAATGATGGTGAAATCTTTAATTGTTCCTTGGCCAAATTTATTTTTGTTCCAATGGTACTGGCCGATATAAAAATATAAAGTCAATGATTGGTTTTAAGTACTTGGTACTATTAGGAGTGGGAATTGAGGAATGGACAATCATCATTTGCACAATATAAAAATTTGCTATTACCTAATAAAAATTGTCGCATGAATTTGGTCAAGCAAAAAGATCATACAATTTAAAAAAATAGCTATAAAAAAATAGCTTTTGCAAAAGGTATTTTGGTACCATTTAGGAAAATCACAAATCTTTAGTTTTTCGGTCTACTAATTCCGCAAATTTCAATTAAGATTAGCCTCCTAATAATCAAACTTAAAGTAAATTTACGCTATTGTCTAATTTATTAGCTGATAGCGTCTCATTTATTGTTCAGTTATCAATTTAAATGCAACATTTTCCTTAATTTCGACCGGTTTATCAGTGTGATTTTTTTTAAAATGATTTATTTATTTAACAAATATTTTTGTATTTTGTTTTTTTCATCGACCGAATTTCTAAATGATTTTAAATTGTGAATTGAAAAAAAAAATGAAAATTTAAATTTAATTTATGTTCAAAAATTTGTAGAAAAATTTAACGAACAATAAATATTTCTTAAAATTTTCTTTTTTTTGTATAAAAAATTGTCTTTTAGTGTAAATTTTTTGCAAAAAAATTCATATTTTTAACGATAAAATTAAAATCACAAATCACAAATTATTTCGAAAAAATTCATTCAATTTGCGAACACCATTTTACACCACTTTTAACACCAATTTTCATAGCGTTGTGATAATCGTAATAAAATTCGATGATAACTTTTTGATATTAAAGATAATGACGATGGACCGATTTTCATCCTTTCGTAAAACTAGTGATAGAACACTACCCGAAAAGATTTTTATATAATAGTGTTGGTGTCCTGCATTAGTTGATCATCATCATCATCATCCATCAAACTAATCGTCTCAGAACAATGTAACTAATTAAACGCTGAATCGATTTCTCGAAGAATCTTTCCTTTCAATCCATGCTATTTTTATTTGACATAGAGCTTTAATTTTTAATTTTATCTTTTTCTTATCATTAATCAATTTATTTTCCTTTTCTAGCGAACGCTTTTAAACCTTAAAAATGAAATGAAATGAGCCAAATCGGTATTATTAATAATTGGTGTTATCAAATCGAGAACAATTTATTTCATTTCATATAACAGCTTTCGGCTTAATCTTATCATATCAGTGTAAAATTTAATATTTTCTAAAGAATTTTGAGAACTTCTAAAATTTTGAGAGCAATTTTATTTAAAATTTTTTAGTGCAAAAATTAATTTCATGACACATTTATCCCTAATCATTCGATTGTTTTGTATTTTTATTTTTATTTATATTTTTGTTTGATTTCTAAAAATCTCACATAATGATAAAAAATTTCAAAATGAATTGACTATATGTTACCAAAATTTCTATAGCTCAGTGAGTTGTCGCTCTTTCTAGGCGTCGATGGTTCTATCTCCAGTAGGAGTAAAATTATCGTTGAGGATTGCGAAGTATTTGCAACTTACACATATTTTATCACCAAATGGTTTCCTAACAAACTCTACCTCATCCGACAAGCCAGCCGAATGAGCCTAAGCACAAGTGATGAAGCGTTTTTAAAAAAGAAAATTACTTTGAATTATTTCCTAGAAAACTATATTCTTACAATAATTACTTATGTCAAATTAGATGTTTGCTTTTACTAATGCTAATCATATCAGTCATTATCAACTTATCAACTGATAAATTAATGATCAAGTAAGAGAAAATTCGGCCGATCATTCATTTCCATGAGTGGTGATCACTTAATTCTTAAAGAATTTAAGAAATTAAAGAATTATGTTATAATAAAATAATAAAATACTAATACCAACTTCGAAAAAATCAGTAATTTTCCTATAAATCCTTCAAAATAAGTCCCATAGAAAGTTCCATAGAATCCTTAAAATTTAGTAATTTTGGTACAATTGCTTTATGAATTTGTATAAAACTAGTTAGTTGTTCATGTAATTAGTGACATTTCGAAGATAGTTTTATCTGCAACAGATTTTCACAATTCTAATAAATCTTTTTTATTTAAAAAAAAAGAATTTGATTATACGGGGAAAAAATCGAAACACTCGCCGGTACAAAATTTTAAAATTTTCTTAATTCATAATCTTACAGATGACAAAAATTCTACCGGTGTTTTTTTATATTGGAATTGCAGTTTTTGCAGAAAGGTTAGTTGTTAATATTTAAGTTGAAAATTCGCTTTATCATAGCTAAATAGTGTTAAGTTTTACCACTTAGAGAGGATAGCCTAGTGAGCAGTGGTTTAAATTATCGTCTTGAGAGGTGATGAATGGCTCAACAGAAAACCTGTCATTAAAAATTTTGAGTGGTGTCTATGATCATCCGTATTTCTATTGTCAGATGACTCCCTGGTAAAAAAAGAATAGGCTATCCACAAAAAAATTCATGAGTTCATTTGTTCATTTCATTTGTTTCTAAATACGAACCAGCAGAAGAAAACCTAACCAGAAACTATGGGCCAACCATTTCATTTCACTTACTTAGTTTTATAATTATGAAAAATATTAGCACCAAATATCGTGAAGAATATAGCTGCGTATTATCTTAGATTTATCCTAGTTATTTTCATGCGTGGTTAGGCCATTGCTCTTGACAGGAATAAATCAATTTGAAAATTCCAGTGATAAAGTGCTATAGTCTAAATGACTCTCTGGTCATAATGTCATAATTTTTTTATTAGCCAGTTAGTGCAACGAGGCTAATCAGATATGATAAATGGTACTACCTGACTAAATGACTGCTTAATCATAAAGCTGTTATAAAGCCAGTAATTTTCTTATAATTATTTCAAAATATTTCCGACATTCGGCAAATCTTTTCATTTCATATCGTATGTTTTTGTCAGATAAATGAAAAAAATTTCGGAAATTTCACCAATTTTACAAATTAGACGTCAACAAATCAACCAAATTTTTTTATCACTTTTTAGCGAAAACTCTTATCCATTGTTTTCCGATTTCGAACATTTATTGTCCACTGCTTTTTTATTTTTATAAAGAACTAAATTTCTCTAAGATTTTAAATATTTAAAATGTCGAAATTGTCTGAAATTTTAATTTTTTCAAATTAAACCGAATTTATTATTTTTGACAATTTTTTGTGGTACCAAAAAACTGAACTGATTAATTTTATTTGGCTAATTAATCTTTTATCATCAAATTTACTGATAAATAAAGAAAAAAGGGAAAATAATATCTATTTTTTAATTATTAATTCATCCTCAAAAAAATTCATTCATTCTTTTTTAAATGATTTTTGGAAAAAATTAGGCGAATATATTAAAATACATAAATAATATAGAATTATCTACTATTTATTTATTTATATATTGATAATATTGATAATCGAAATAAAAGTAACTAAATTGAAAATGAAATTTGGAGAATATGCTCTGATTTCGGAATGCGGAGGTTGCGGGTTCCATTCACAACATAAATAAACTTGTCTTTCAAAAATCCGGGTGATGTTGACGACGACTCATCGATAATGCTGAGTGGCTGCCTAGCAGGATTCATCTGGTTCGACAAACCAGCGAGTGAGCCTAATCGGAAATGACGAATGCTTTTCGAATTAATTTTTTTATTAATTCTCTCAATTATTTCGTTATAAAAGAGTATTTTAATTTATTTGATTTATTTTTAAAAAAATAAAAAAAATTTACTAAAAAAATTAGATTGAAGAAATTCGATTGGAACATTTCGAGTTTATCGAATTTGGTCAAAAACTCAACAACAAATCGAAATTATTCAATGGATTCGTGATAACGCTGTTGAATATGAGGTAAATTATCACGAGAAAGAAAATGTAAGAATAAGAAAAATAAACCAGTATGAGAATGAAAATTTTCCACTCACTATGTGGTACTTTAGTTATTATGCAAGCCGATTTTATTTAATCGCCTATTTTTCATTTTTAGCACTGCCTATTTCATTCTCTAAATTTATCTCATAGAGATGAATGAAATGAATAATTGTGTTGAGTTCGAAAGAGGTGAAATTCGTCTAACATCGAACTCGAACTCGAAAGGCGCTCTGAAGTTAATCTAGGCTAAAATAAAGAAACAGAAAGGGCCTATAAGGCAAGGGAACTGAATCGAAATTGGAATGATTTTTTTGTTCAGTTATTTCCAAATTAACCCTAAGGGAAAATCAATTTTTGAAGTTTGATATATGGAAAGATTCTGACGCATTCACTGATGTTATGGTACCGCCAACAATGATAGCTACAGTTGATGAATTATTACAACGGAAGCGAATCGAATATAAAGTTACAATAAGCGATGTACAAAAGTAAGTCTTTAAAGATGAATCGTTTTTGACCTTGAAGTACCAATGCTATTTTTCTATTGGATAAAAAATATTTATTAGAATTACCGAGTGGATTATTGCGTTGATTATCATGTTTGCAAGTGGATATCTGCGACAGGAATTATTTAGAGAATAAGAGATTGTGCTGGCAATCCAAATGTATTTCCAAATAACTCCTTAGCAAAAGTTTCTGACTGCATTAGCTATCATCGAATCCAACTAAATTTGGTTCATCATTTATTCCTTTTTTTGCTAAAATTTTCCAGGCTAATTGAACAAAATGAATATGGAATAAGTAAAATAAAACAAAATTATACTCAGTTAAGTTGGCGAGGATTTTTACGAATGAAAGACGATCCAATCCTTGACGAGAATCCCGACACATCGAGTACGCTTAGTTAACCTAAATTTTCTCTAATTTCTATAAATAAAAATAATTTTTAAGATATTTTTTATTTTTATTATAAATTAAATTTTTATTACAAATTATTCCATAACAATAAATAATTATAATTATTAAAAATAAATAATTAAAAATAAATAAATAAAAATAAATAAAAATAAAAAATTTTTTTTCACTTTTAATTAGTTAATTTATTAAAATTTATTAAATCAATTTATTCAATTATTTAAATTTAACGAAAAAATTCGCGGAAATTTTAGACGAATCGTTAAGTAAGATTGGCGATATGAAAGTGTCCTATACATTCGGCGATTATGCCTCTTATAAGGAAATGTTAAAATATATGCGAACTATTGAATTCTATTATCCGAATTTGACAAAATTGATAAGAATCGGACGAACACATGAAAAACTTCCAATTGAAGGATTAAAGGTTATTCGGTAGAAACTAATATAACTGTATGAAATTATTTTTAATCGATCAAAAATCATTTGAATTTGAATTTTTTGTGAAGTTGGAAATTATTTCGCATTTGATTGTGCATTTTAAATATAACTAAATATTTCTTTACAAATAATACAATAATAAAAATAATAATAAAATAATAATATAAATAATATATATAACTAATAAAAAAATATTTATTCAGTGATAATATTGATAATGAAATTGGTTCAAAATTTTTGGTAGAACTGACTTTCAAAAATCTGGGTGACCTAGCGACTCATTCTTTAATTCAAGTCACTCCCTGGCGAAATTTATCTGGTGCAGTAAGCCAGTGGAGCCAAAAGCTTAGCTAGAAATGTTATTAGAAAAAATTCCTGAAATCGCAAAAAAAGTTGTTGATCTAAAAGCGAGTTACCTATTTGAGATTGCTAAGAATTCACTTTCAATCCAAAAAATCTATTTCAATCCTATTTCAGTTTTTTTTTCGGAAGAAAATAGATTATTGAAAATGGTAATTCGCAAAAAATCCGCCGTACAAAATTGATTGCTTTTTTTATAAAAATTATAAAAATAAATAAATAATAAATAAATTTTAATACCAAATTTCGTGGTTATACTTCAGCTTTGGAAATTTTAAGAATTTAAAGGTGATAATAATATCAATCACATAAAATATATATATAGATCCGAAGAAAAAATGACTATATAGGAAATTTTTTTTTAGAAACACTCACCATTTCTAGTTAAATTTTCTGGTTAAATTTTATGAAACCAAAAAAATCCACCAGAGAGTCGTGTAATGACAAAAAATGGATTATTAAGATTGTTCGGATTGAAAGACCGATTTACTCTTATTATGAGTAAAATCTCAGCATCGAAATACGATTAAGTACCGCTAAGCCATTTTACCCAACTATATATGAATATAATATTAAGAAAATTTCTTTCTCGATCCCTTTATTTGGCATGGATTATTATCCTTAATCTGTATCGGAAGCCTAGGAATTTAAGGATTCTTAACTGTTAACTGTTACAGTACTCTGGAGAGGGACTGTTACAGTATTCTTTGATGTTTTCCTGGAATTCAGGTCTAAAACAGTCTTGGTACTCCTGCCACCACTGAGGCTACTCTAGTCATCAACGTCTTTCACATCTTTCTCTTCATATATAATTAATGAAATGTCCTTTAAATAATTATTATTTGATTTTATTATTTTTATTTTTGCATAATTATTTATATTCAACAGATTGGATATCCTGTCGAAAATAACGAAAAGCGAGCCTTCTGGATTGATGGAAATATTCATGCACGAGAATGGGCATCAAGTCATACAGCTCTTTATTTCATTAATCAGGTTAAGAAAAAATTTGTAATAACTTTTTTTTATAACTTTTTTATACTTCTATCAAATAAGTAAACTTTATAAACAAAGTCAACAAATACGACAAAAATTTATTGCTTATTATTATTTTATTTTATTATTTATTATTGATTTATTATTTATATTTATTTATTTATTATTATTGATAATATATTATTTATCATATAGTCCCTACAAAGCGAAAAATCATCAGAATTTTAAAACAGAATTTTTATCAGAATTGATGCCTTTAGGATCAGAAATTTGGTATGGTTGATTTGAAATTAAAACCTCTTTAAGAAGATTATTTAAATGAGCAGTTGTTTTCAGTTTTTTACCCTTTTCATATTTGATATTCAATAAATTTTTCGCTAAACTGATTAAGCAGATTACCGAAAGAAAAGAGCGATAAAAAATTTATAAAAAAGTGAACCCATAAGAGTGAATTTAAGTGATTTAATCAACTATCACAGGAATAGAGTAAAGGATACCAGTTCCATATCAATTTATGCATATTTGGAAAAAATAATTTTTGTCGAGATGAAGTCGAAGGATTGACTTTGAATTTTCGAGCTAATTTCTGGGAAATTCGAAATAATTTTAAGTTAATATCTGGTTATGGACGAAATAGCAGAATAACTCATTTCCTGGATTCGTTGAACATATATATCTTCCCGTGCCTCAATCCAGATGGATATGAATACAGCAGATCCAATCCTACGCCCCAGGTTAGGTAACAAATTTTGTATCCTTTTGTATTTATTTTATTTCATTTTCAAATATATAACATTAAATATTTGAGCTGAATCTTTCTATGTTTTTAGGTTCGTTTGTGGCGAAAAAACCGATCACCTGAAACTTGTAAACCTTCATCGTGGGGAGGCAAACGTTGTTGTAGAGGTGTCGATCTGAATCGAAATTTTGATTTTCACTGGGCAGGTGCATTTCTTCTTTCAATAATTTTTATATTACCTTTATCGACACCTTCTTTTCCTTTTCTTTAAAACTCAGAATGAAAGAATAGTTTAATATATGGGATTGGAATTCATTTTTTCTTCTTCTTGTAACAACTCTCACCATTACTGGTTAGGCTGGCTCCAACGGCTACAAGGGTAAGGAATTTCCAAGCGGCGCTGTCTGATGCTATCGTTTACAGTAATAGAAGCCATTCCTTTGTCCATTGTCTAAGTTCATATATTGCTGGTCCACCTATACGTTCAAAATCTTTTCTGACCGTACCAGTCCAAGTCTTGATTGGTCCACATCGTTTTTGACGTCAACCATCACATGGTTTCAACAAATTTTTTAATTCACCTAAAATTTATAATTTTGTATCGAAGAAATATGCGAAATATAGAAATATTTTAAGAAGCAGGTTCAAGTTCACTTCCTTGCTCAAATCTTTATCATGGTGAACAAGTATTTAGTGAACCAGAAACAAGGTTATCTTTTATAATTTGATAATATGGAAAGATTTTTTTTAATGCGAATTTTAATCAAAATTGGGAATTTTCCAATTTATAGAGCTGTTCGTGATTTTATGTTGTCTACACGAATGCGAGATAAATTCGATGGCTTCATTACACTTCATACTTACGCACAACTATGGATCCATCCATATAGTCATGAAGTAGACAATTATCCGCCGGATTACTATGATTTGGTATGATTCAATCACCTAAATAAACTATTTAATATATCTAATATCAGTTTTTTTCTTAAAAAAGTCCTCACCATTACTGGCTAAACTCGCTCCACTAGCTTGTCGCATTGGGTAATGCGCTAAGGAGTCCCTTGGCGATAGAAATACAGGTGAGTCCCTAGTATCACCCGGATTTTTGGGGAGGTTTACTCCTTCGGAGAATCGAACCTCAACATCGGCGCTCTCAGTTGAGCATAACCCACTGAGCCATCCTATCCCCAATATTTGCATATCATATATATACGACAATTGGGAAAAGTACCGTTGATGTATTATTTATATTATTCTTCCTAGCACATATCATTCAAGACCCATAGCCTTTGACAAATGCAACTGTCTTTATAAGATGCAAGTGATCCCAGTGACTTCGCTCTATTTTTCTTTCCAAATGAGTTCTTCCCCAAAAGAATTTCAAGGCCAATGTATTTCAAACACTTAAAAATTTCAAAAAATTTATATATTAGCATTAGAATTAGAATAAGAATTTTGAAAAAATTATAATAAGTATTAATATGTAATATATAAAAATTAATTTTTATTAATTTTATATTATTATCAATTAATTTATTATTAATTATTTATCATTAATTTTATATTATTTTTTATATTAAATATATTATATTCTTATATTATATTTTTTATTAGAATTTTTATATTAACATTTCGAATATTTTTTAGAAGAAAATTGTAATTTGTTAAAACCAATTTGAAAGTGCAAATAGCAAAGTTTACGATGTAAAATCATAAAAACGTTCATTTAATACTATTTAAATATTTATGGAGGCAATTAATTGCTAAAAAAGATATTTGTTTTCATTTTTCTTTCCATTTTTAATTGTTCGCTTTAAATTAGAAAATTTCGAATATAGCAGACAAATAAATTGCAGCATTTTTTTTGCGGATTTTCATTAATTTTCTAAAGATTTTAATGATATTTTAATGATTTTAATGAAATTTAAAAAAATCCAAGAATTTTTTGAAATTTTCTCTCTTTCTGGTAAAATTTAAATTGACTCCACTGACTCGCCGAATGAGAGAAATCTTACGAAATAGTCATCTGGCAGGTCTTGTCTATTGTGTATGGAGAACTGACAGACTCGCTCGAAATAAAAACTGCTGTTTAGAAGCTTGGCAAGGCCTTAACCTTATAGCCAGCAGCGTCATGGTAACCAGTAATGGTGAGAGCTGTTAGAAGCCTTTACTTAGCCATAGAAGAATAGTAAGTGAATCACTAGTACCACTCATGCTTTTGAAATAAAGGTTTATTTATTTCCGCCAGAAATAAAAGTCCTAACATTGGCGCTCCAAAATGAAATTTAACAATTCATTGAGCCATTCCTTGTTAAAAATATAAAAATTTTTGGCTATATAGAATTTTTTCTTGTTTAATTTTTGCATCAGATTTTTAATGGAAACCTCTTAAAGAAATTTTGAATTTAGTTAAATATTTATTGAAATTATAGCGAAAAATAGCGAAGAAGGCCATTGAAAAGCTCAAAAAACCATACGGAATTCAATATAAAATAGGAACTGGCGCGAATATTTTATGTAAATCTTTTT
Organism: Dracunculus medinensis; assembly: GCA_900625125.1. Lineage (NCBI taxonomy): Eukaryota > Metazoa > Nematoda > Chromadorea > Rhabditida > Dracunculidae > Dracunculus > Dracunculus medinensis. The sequence continues at coordinate 407,617 of UYYG01001165.1, read as the reverse complement.
TATTCTTTTTCACAAACTATGCAAAATATGTCTAAAAAATAATTCAATAAAAAAAATGATCTTTAAATTTAATAATTTATTTAAAATATTTAGCTATGATTTTCAGCCCCAGCTTCAGGAGGTTCGGACGATTGGGCGAAATCCAAACTTAACGTCAAATATGTTTATTTAGTTGAACTACGACCCGAATTAGAATGTAAGTTTGGTGATAGTATGTTGCAAAAATATTGCATCTTAACAACAAAATATTTCGCTAAACTAGTTTTTATTTTCCATCACCTTTCGTTATATGACGATAAAGAATTAGTGATAATTTTAGTGATTAATGATTTTCAAAGGTTTAAACCTTATTTAAGATTTTGAACTGCTAGGAGATTAGGAGATGGTGAAAAGGCAACTATTTTTAGCCAGTCTAGTAAATCAAATGATAAGTTTGTTGAAAGGTGAAGTCGAAAAGCTATCAATATGATTTTTATCACTCAGAAAATCATGGAAAATACATTATTAAATAAATTTTAAAAATGCTTGAAAATGCTTTCTTTTAAAAATTATTCAAATTTAAATTCAAAAAATCATATTCCTATAAATTTACTACAGAATTTCATTTTAAAAATTTTAGTATCAAACGGTTTTATACTTAATAAAAAGGAATTAATTCCAACGGCTTATGAAACTTGGCAAGCAGTCCAAGAAGTAATCGATTCGGCTATTAATACGAATTTGGAAAAACGAGCAAAACTAAATAGTTCAGTTATTTAATACTCCTCAAATATTTTTTGAGCAAAGTTTGTGATACTTTGGCTAATTTGGATTAAATGGATTTTCAAAATTATCTTCATTAAATTCTATCGATGCCCCAATAGTTTTATCATTTGTTTCGCTCTTTAGGGAATTTACAGAATCACAAAATCAGCCAATAATAAACTAAAATCAATTTTATAAGAAACTGTAACTTTGATAACTTTTTTCTATTAACTCTTATTTATCATTTCTGGTTTGTTGGTGACTGTGGTAGGAGTGGAAGACACTAGAAAACCTCTTGAGACGAAAGTACAAGATCGAGGATCCTCTAGCACCCATTTCATTTTTAGTAGCAGTTTCACTCGCTTTTAAGGTTCAAATAGTGTACCAACAGAAGTATTAAATTTTATATTTTACAGGAAATGTGGTAGGAATTTTTTAAAAATATATATTTATCTTGTATTGCTGATAAGAATTGCACTTGTTGATAATACTTTAACGAAGTTTGCTGTTTATTGTTGATGAATATTTCTCTAATTTTCAACATTAGTATCATATCATTACTTATTCACTATCATCCATCAATTTTTTTCAGTGATATCATTAAAAAATGGAAATATTTCTGATCAACAAAAGGAAATATTTCAAAATCACACCGATCCAAGTGATAAGTTGAATTTTATAAAGAAACAGTCCGAATTTCAACAGATTAATGATTCAAATAAAATAACAATTAAGCCGAATAAGACGATAAATCGAGGACCTACACCGCCAGTGTCTCAGTGGAATGTCACCACTGCGATGCACATGAATCGATTCCAAATGTTCAAGACGCGATCACCATCTCAAGATTCCACCAATCATATAACCAAACAGCCTATCGTAAAACAATTTAATTCTCAATCGATGCTAACCAAAAGTTCATCCATAATGAATGGCACATGGCGAATTTCAACGATCAGCTTACCATTATCATCATTATCATTATCATCATTAACATCACCGCCGCCATCGTCATCAACATTGTCTCGTATTACCATAACAAAGCGGGTGAATTCCACATGTCGAGACATAAGATTTTCATGCAAATTATGGCTTAAAATTAATAGAAATGTATGCATAGAGCAACAATCATTTATGAGTATACAATGCAAGAAATCATGTAATTTTTGTAAAGATGAATAAATTTTTATGAATTATAATATTACTAAAGTTAATATAACAATATTAATTATAATATTATAGATTCATTTGTAGCAAATAAGTAAGTATAAGTAGTAGGTAATTTATCATTGTTTATAGTAAACAAGTAAGTAACAATTTTATCACTGCTTATAGTAAATAAATAACAAATTTATCATTATTTGCTGTAAATAAGCTAACAAATTTATCAATATTTGTATCAAATAACTAATTGTGAAATTCATCATTTTTTGTATTAACTGCGTATTGATTATAAAATATTTATTTTTCATTTATAAACGACAAATTGGCAAACTTTGTAAACTGCTAAAATCTTTTAAGTTTTTTAGCTTTTTATTCTTATTATTTAAAAAAATTTTTTAAATATTATTATAAAATTATTCAAAATAATTGAATATTTAAAAAAAAAATTTAAAAATTAAAAAATTTAAAAAATTCTTCAAATCATATTGAAATATTGAATTTTTTTTTATTCTAATAAAATAACTTTAAAATTTAATTATTATAATTAATAGACGATTTTCAGAAATATTCAGTGACGAATGCCAAATTATATTTTTTTTTCAATTCCCCAAGAGAATTAATTTGTAAAAATGGATTTTAGCTCATCGAATGGAAATAATTAGTTAATTGATTAAAGATTTAGCATATATATCTTTAGGCCGACGGAAATAAATACAGCCCGGAGAGAAATATCCTGAGATATGCAGAAAGTTATATCACTAAACATGCAGGATCGGTGTAGCGTATTGGTTAAGGCTAAAGGTTGATATGGAATATAATAACGACGGGTTGAATCGAAGCCAAAGCCTTTATATTTCCGGCGGACCTTGGACCCTCTGAAAGTCTATCTGCGTTAAATCGATCTCCCAGGCCTCTGCCAGGTAGAGGGTACAAGATTGGGTGGTGACCCGTACCACTCACAATGGTTGAATGAGGTGCAAAGAGGTGTATTATCAACGAAAAAATTTATTATTAACATTTAATAAAGCCTGCAGTCCTGAATGTATTTTATAAATTCGAGATGTGTTACCTTCGAGTAGTTTTAAACACCACTTTCGATCAAGCATATATTTATATTGTTAAAAAGTTTTGATAGTGCTAGAATAATTATCATCTCTCTATCTCTTTCTCTCCCCATTTGATTTGCCAGCCAAAAATTTCTTGTAATAGTAAAAGCCAATGGAATGCGCCTAAGCCAAAAATTATAGGCAGTAACATACTCATTTCGCAATATTTCTACCCGTTTATTATATGAGAAAATCTTATATAATTATTTTTTTCTAAAAGCATTCACCAATTCTGATCAGACGCGCTCCACTGGCCCAGACAACTTTGTCAAGAAGTCATATAGCGTCAAGCAAATATACGGCAGTATTTTTTTTTGAAAATCCTCACCATCACTGATTTGACTCGCTTCGCTGGCTTGTCACACTGGACAAACATGCTAAGGGAGTCCCATGAAGAACAGGTGAGGCGCTAAAATCACCCGGATTTTTAGGTTTTTTTGCTGCAAGAAGTAGAATCTCAGCATCGGAGCTCCGAACAGTAAAAAACTGCCGAAAGTCGGCAGTACCAATTAAACCTATTTTTTATTGCAATTTAGATGCGATATTTTCGCTTATTTAAGCATCGCTAATTTTCGCTGGCGAAAAATTTGCCAAAATCGACACTCAATTTACGAGCGATGAATATAAATATAAATATAAAAGAAACACGTAAATAATAATTTCAAATATTATCGACGATAAAATCACGAAGTATTAATAATTATTTAATTAAATATTTATTCAACAATATATTAATATTTTTTTTATCTAATAGCGCTCGTCATTGCTCGTTGTGCTCATTCGTAGCTTATCGGGCAAATGGAAATGTTGCCATAGAGTCACTCACTTGGCGATAGAAGTACGGTGAAGTACCACAGGCATCACCTGAATTATTCGTCTGTGCTAGAGATGTGGAATCGCAATAATGGCGCTTCGAACTGAGCACTAACCCACTAAGCCATTCTACCTCCTCTTTTCCATAAATATTTTTTGATAAAAATGCTCTCAAAACCAGGTAAAGAGTGGGAAATTATATGGCGAGGTTATTTATTCACTGTCTATATTTTATTATATTTATTGGACACGAGCGGTGCCTTCGCTAACCCTCGAGTCACCTGCAATTTCGGATCATAATTAGTTCACTATTTTAAAATCAAAAACGATCAAAATAGCATTTAATTTCAAATTTAATTTTCTTATTTTAAATTATTTAAATTTATTAATTTTTATTAATAAATTTATTAAAGATCTCTTTTAATTAAATCAAATTACAATGAATGATTTTCATTGAAAATCAACAAAAAATTCTAATAACTAATTTTATATTTTTTCAGCTGCGTTTTTTCTTTTTCCTCTATAATGAATCAATTTATAATTTATCAATATCGTTAGTTTTGTTAAGTTTTTTTTTTCATCAGTAAAATCATTAATGTTATTGATAATAATAAAAAAAAGACGATAATTTCCGGAAATTTCTTCAAAAATCCATCATTGAAATTTAGAAAATTTATTTTAAATTTTCTTTTAGATATCTCATAAATATATCTAAATAATTCTTATTAAAAAAATAACATTAAATTAAATAGTCCAAAAATAAAAAATGGCAAATGAAAAAGGGGTTATCGTTATTTTTTATTATTAAAGAATTTTTTATAATAATTATTATAATAATTAATATTTTAATATTAATTAATAATTAATATTTTATAATAGTATAATAATAACATTTTACAACAATAATAATTATAAAATTCGCTTTTTTTAATAACAATAATAATAGTAATAAACAATAATAATAGTAGTAATAATAATAATAATGATAATGATAATGATAATAATATTAATGAATAATAAAAAAATATCAATAACAATAACAATAATAAAAAATAATAACAGTAAATATTTTACAATAACAATAGTGAAAATTAATATTAATAATAATTAATAATAATAATTAATAAATATTAATAATAACGATAAAATTATAATAATATTTAATTATAATAATTATAATAATAACAATAATAATAATATTTTATAAAAAATTATAATAAAATAAGTAATAGCGATAAGTAACGATATTTTATTTATTTTAATATTTTATAATAAAAAATATAATAAAATTTTATAAAATATAACGAAAATGACGTCATTTCCGCCTTAATTTAAAAAAAATTATTATTTTTGAGATAAATAGAATATTTTGGGATATTTTAGCGAAGGACAAATAAATTTTCTCGCGTGGGTCGATGATTCCTTTTCATCGAAAATTCGTCATTTAATGCGTACTTCGTGAAATATTTGATGAGAGAAAAATCCTGCATTCGTTAATGCCAACGTTGGGCTCCTAAAACGAAAATATAGACGAGGAGGAAAATCGTTGAATATTTTTGAAGCGAATTTTTTTAGAAAAAATATTAGTTATTCGTTAGCGCTGCTAAATGTTATGCGATAATTCGGCGGAAAAGCGCAAAATAAAAGATCACAGCGAAAAAACCTAAAAAAATTGAATTTATAGTTGTAATAGATGAAATTTTGGATATAACGCTGTTATAGAATGAATTTTAGCAATATAGTGCTGCAAGACAACGGTCTCGAAACGATTTGAAGAAATGTCACACAAAATATATGTATATAAAAAAGCTGACAAATGGAAAGAGTAGAGAAGTGGCGGTTGGTTGGTTTCCATAAAATCTTTTATGACGTCACGAAGCGGCGTTTGGGAATGTTTTAGCAACGATTGTCGCTATCACTACAATTACAGTCATCATCACCGTCATAGTCGTCGACGTTATCACTCACTGTCACCGTCATTATCATCATTATCACATTATCACAAGGAGGACGAGAAGACTATTATATTGTCGCATTTATTGACACCATCATTATAATTCAAACAAAAAAGAGAGAAATATTAACCGAATTTTTTAAAGAGAATTATTTCGTCGCTTAAATCGAAATATCACGAAAAACATTGATCGAAAAAATCCCAAAATCGGATTGATTCGACTGGAATCGACCCCGAAATCGGATTGATTCGACCGGAATCGACCTTGCATTCATCTAGATCAATCCAGATAAAACCGGTTCTCTCTGCGTCTCTCTCTTTCCTCTTCTCTCTCCCCCGCCTTCCTCCTCTCTCTTTTTCTCCCTTCTTATCTCATATTGATTGCTTATTTTTATTGTAGTGGACAATGTGGTGACCACCGACCACGACGCTGTGGATCATTTTCATTTCCTCTAAATGTTCTCCGCTAGTTTTAACCTCGTCATATTTCAACGTCAAAAACGTTAATTACAATAATTTAAACGGCTAATTCCACGTGAATGATTCTTACTTAACCTTTTGACACGTGGTTACGTGTAAGAGAAAAATTCTTCGAGAAACTGAAAAAGCTTTTTTTTTGTATTGTTCTATAATCGGCTTTATTCATATTTTTTTTTTGCTGCTTATCGCACCTATATTGACATTTAAATTGCATATCAATTTTATATCGTAGTTAAAACGATCTAATTTTTATTATATTATACACTCTCGTGTTTGCCACGTGAAGAAACGAATTAGATCGAGCTTGAGCTCGAGCTCAAATTTTGGGGATCTGCTTGAAGAAGTTCTTACTCTTTCTCATTTCTTACTTCTTCATCATCGATAAATAAAATACGAGAAAGAAGAAAATTTATTATTTTATTTTCAATTAAAACCAATCATCATCGACGAAAACTAACAAACTTCTTTCGATTTCTGCTTAAATTTTCCATTCAACAATTTATTTATTTATTTATTTTTCTTTTATTGAAATTTAAGTAAAATCTCTTAATTTTGCTTATTGAAATAAGGAGAGAATTGAAATAAGGCGATGGCGAATATTAATATTAATGAAAACGAACCTGGTGCATTCTTTATTTGCACCGAAACCTCACCGCGATGTTACATTATTCAACGGGTGAGTTCCGCTTTTTTTTTTATTTTTTCTAACAACACCATTTTTGATTCGCTGCTGTCCGAATTTATCGGTTCAGACAAATTCTGCTAGGGAGCCACTTGGCGATAAATAAAAGTACAAGTGAATTGCATGCATCATCGAGGTTTGTAGAAAGATACCGCAAATATCGCTTTCGGGGAGTAAAGTCCTAGTCTCGGCGTTCCGAATTGTTAAAATTTAATAATTGGTTGGTATTCAATATTTCTGATTGGATATGCTTCACCTTACTTCACTGCCATTGGTCTGATGAGAAACGATGAATCAGTTGTGGATAAAAATAGAAATACAGGTGGATCCTTGGCACCGCACCGGGTCATTTAAAAACTAATTTTAACTTTTAATAAAATCAAAATTGAAATTCTGTCGTGATTAAATGGTATCTGTCCACTGTCCATATTTTGTTTATTCTCCATTGATCATTTTTATTTTGACGATTTTGATAATATCTTTCTATCACTGTCTATCCGCTTGCAAATATGAATAGTATTCCCCAGCCGTACTTCATTTTATTTCATTTTATTCAGGCCATAATTCGTCTTCTCAAGCTACATGATCACTAAGCTATTTCTAAATTTAAAATGGTTTTTATCGAAAGAGGATGAAAGAATTATGTTTACGTAATTCTAGTAATTATCGAAGATTGTTGACTTCTGATCGAATAATAATTAATAATAAATAGTAGATGGTATTGATAAATAGGTATTGATAGATGATATAATAGTGATAACAAATAATTCACCATTGGTAAAATAGATCGAGATAGTTTGAATTCGTATTAGATATGATAGGACATTTTAGTCTGAAAATCACTTGTAGAAAAATGGAAATATAGATCGAACTGCAGTATCATCCAGATTTTTTAATGATGAGTAAATAATGCATTATTGTAAGAAAAAAAAATAATTGCATCATCGACAATTGTTTTTTTTTTCATGAATTTTTCGCAATTTGAAAAATTTCCATCTAAAATTGAATCATTCATGTCTTATAAAATAAATTTTTTTTTCTTTTTTTTTCTATTCCTTAATAAATTATCGATCGTTTGACCTTCTGATTTCTTCTGATAGTCGTTTTTGCTGATAATTTTATCAGTTTCATTATTTTTTTACGCGAAAAGTTTTCGTGAAAAATGTTCATCAAAAAAGAACAGTTGTTTATTCCAAGTTTTTTGTTATTTGATTTTTTCCCATTTTTTTTCAATTTTTTCTTGGCCTTTAACCTTTTGATAATTTAATTTCGAAGATCGTTGAGGAAAGAAATGATTTATTAAAGATAACGGAATTGTTGATAAATATAGAAAGAATTTATTTGGTGTTGAACCAGTTTCATATTTAATAACAATGTAATTTTTATTTCTTTTTAAAAATTTTCCATAAAACATGTAAATTATTTCAAATGAATATTTCGCATTGATAAAAAGAATGATTTAAATACCATCTTCCTTTTTTTTTATCACTTTCTTATCAATGTTTATTATTTAGAAATTATTTAGAAATAGATTACTGAATTGATTAGACGAATTGAACTGAAGATTTTAATAACACAATTTCATTGATAGTTTTTCAATTTCATTGTCGTAGTTAGCAACGCACTACACTTTATTTACTTGTTTGTTCATAATTAAAAAACAATTTTTAAAACAAAAGAAGATTAGAAAGAAATATTAGGAAGAAAGATTTCAAAGAAGGAACACAGAACAAAACAAGAGTTATGATTTTTTCTTGTTGGATGAACCACTTTATCACTGATAACTGATATTTAATAAATGAATGCAATAAATAATATTGTGAACGCGCTGGTAATCTATAACAAACTTGGTATCTCATTGGTTGCTGTTCTGTATCTGCACCCGCTTTTCACTTCAATGTAATGTTATTATCATATGAGTGGGCTTAGTCAAAGCATAAACACAATGATTAGCTAAAATCAGTTAGCTCATTATCACCGTTTGAAATGAAATAACGCGACTTTTTCTAGTTGCAAAGGATTTTTTCGCAAGGATTTTTTATTTAAAGCTAAATGAATCTAATTAATTTTTGAAAGAATAACATGAGAGGAAAAAAAAGGATTTGAAATGAATTTTTCTTTTAAGCTAATAAATTAAATTTAATTTTTGAGGGGAAAAGTTTTGTGTAAATCGAGAAGTATTTTACTAGAAATTAATTAACTGTGTAAAAGCTAATTTTTCATTGAATTTTTGTTTTTTTTTCTAATAAATTATATAAGAGAAATTATATGTTTATTTCTCGGTCATATGATTCAGAAGAATTCGGCGAATTTTTGTCGAATTTTATAGCTAAAATTTGAACAATAGAAAAAATAATTTATTTAATTAGTGATAATTTTCAACAAATTAAAATTTGGCAATGATTCATTGATTTTTTGAGAAATTACAATTGTTGATAAGTTTATCGATAAGTTTCACTTATTGATAACACGAAAGAAAATTTTTAAAAAACTTACTATAAACTAATTTTATGAATCTATAGATAAAAAGTAATTAAAAATAAAAGATAACTGAAAGAGAGATTAACTGAATTTTAAAATAAAATGAATATTTACAATCAAATCAAAATTGAAATAATAGTTATTATTGTAATAATTGATAACTGATAATAAAAAAAATTATAGGTGAATGCAAGCAGTGTTGATCGAATGGTAGCTGATCTTCAGACGCATGCAACTGATAGTGATACACCACCGACACCAGCATTACCATGGTGGTTTACACCTGAATGTGAAAGTCAGCTAATATCAGCATCATCGGCATCATCAACATCATCGTTAGAGGCACGAGCACAAGGAAAACGGTCACCTGTGCCAGCTATAAAGATGAAAACATCAACTCCATCAGTAACAGCACCATCACGGCCACAGCCTGTAGTGCCACCACTTCCACCATCGCAACCTTTGTCCTTATCAGCAAATACGAAAATTTCATATACTCTACCTCATACTCAGCGTTCGGCTGTTATTCCACAACAACATAACGATATTAAACAACAATTGAAAAGTCAACTAGAATATTATTTTTCAAGGTTTATTGATTTCAGTTTCTGATTTTGCTGGTTTACTAATTTATTTTTGGTGCAAATTAAAACAGTATTTTGAAGCAGTAATATTTTGAAACAGTGTTGAACTGAATGGGTATTAATATGTAACTAGAAACCCTTAACTAGAAATATTAATCTAAAAGTAAAAAAATAAAAATTTCAGAGAAAATCTGATGACTGATCGATTCTTAAGGTGTCAGATGGACAATGATCAATATGTACCGATACGTATAATAGCTGGTTTTCCTAAAGTCAAGAGGCTAACCAGTGACTTTGATCTGATCGTGCAGGTTTTGCGCGGTAAGCCCATATGAATTCTAATTTTTAAAATTTTTAAAATTCTTCTAGTTAATGTCTTCAGTTGTTTTTATTCTATTTAATTTGTTGTTTCCTCAACTCTCATTTGAACCAGTTTTTTATTGTAAGCAGTCAGAGTGCCCATCATTCATTATTTATAAAGCCATCATTAAAATGAAATCCGAGTCGTTTATGGATTTGTGATTCTATTCCTGAAAAGGTTCTTATTCCTAGTTGCGCCAGCCAAATTGCAAATAATGTATATTTTAGAAAACGAAGCATAGAATGATTTTAGAATCTAATCAAGTGCAAGTTGATGAAACAGGAGAACGAGTTCGAGCGGCATCAAGACGATGCACGATTATTTTGCGTGAAATACCAGAAACTACTGATGAAAAAGTATTTATTAAAAGTATTTGATTCACATATTAAGATAAATTTTTCTTTTTTGCTTTTTTCCTAATATTTATATTATTCTAATATAATATTTTCTAATATTTTTTTTCTAATATTAATTAATATTAATGTAATATATAAAACGAAAATTTTGTAGTTAAATGCTACAGGAAGTTGCGTCGATGTTTGCTGGAGGACCACCATATATAAGTATTCAATATGGTTTGAATAATAGTTGGTATGTTATGTTTGATTCAGAAGAAGCAACTCAAAGAGCCTTTCTACATTTGCAGAATCGTGGCAAAACCTTTAATAACAAACCAATATGTGTATGCTTTTATTATTTATTTGAATATTTCGCTCTTTTTTTATAATTTATTCAACATTAACTTGGTAAGTGATCTTGCTTTAGGCTAGGATAAAAACTGGTGGCGCTCCATATTCTGATAATCAACTGCCATTAGAACGAGCATTATCTACACTGCCAACTGAAGCAGTGCCTGAGACTAATATCCCTATTAATTCATCAACCACTATTGCACCTGCAGGTAGAATAATTCTCGAATTCTTTTGCTTTTTTTTTTAAAATTTCTTGTTCATTTTGAAGAACCAAATCAAATTAATTAAATGAACCATAGAAAATTTCGATCTTGGTCAAGTTCTGGCAAGTTATGGCTATGTACCACGAGCTACTTATAAACCAGGCGCTGCTGTAGTTCATGTTAATTCAACAGTGGATCTTATGAGTCGGATTAATATGTCAAGGATTCGAGGATCTAATTCGGCGAATCATTATCGGAGTTGGTTGTTCTTTATTTAAGTTATTTTTTATTGCAGGAATAATTTTTAAAAATTTGAGTTTCTAATGATATTTAATTGAGATTTTTCATACAGGTGGTGGCAGGGGTCGAGGAGGTGGTGGTGCTATAAATGGGTTGATGAGCCATCGTGTTTTAAATGGTCATCGAGATTATGGCAATACGAATTACCAACATAGTTGTAATCGTAGATCATCTGGTTATAATGATTCTCATTGGGAAAATTATCGTGATCGAAACGATTCATATCGATCTCGTGGTCGTTATATTCGACCTAATAGCTTTAACTTTGGTATGTCATTGTCATTACTAAAATTATCTGATTTTACGATAAGTTTTTGAATGTATTTGAAATGCATGTGTAGTATCATAAAAGATTTTGTAAATTTTTTCTCAGAGGATTAAAATTCCAGAGTAACAATAAAGAGAAAAGAATTTTATGGAAAAAATTTAGGTCTCGGCAATTCACGCAGTCGAACTCCTGTGGAAATGTATCAGCATTCACGACGAAATGACAATCGCCAACGTATATCATCCGAATTCAACCACGATTATAAGTATAAAAAAATTTCACTATTGGATATTATTTTTTTTTAAAGATTATTGATGAGTTGTCGATATTTGAGATTTGAGTCATTTTTTTGTAAAAAATTCTGTTTTGTTTGATATTTTTAGTATACCATCAAACAGCAAACAATCGAATTCAAAACGTGATTCATACTCGAAATCACATAATACAAATGGCAAATCCTTTGTATCTCGTCCTATTATCCAAACGCCGGATGGCAGTAAAAAGTACGATGATCGCCACACTTCATCATCTCTTATTGAAGAAACGAAATCAGAACCGAGTAATTCAAAAATTGAGTCAGAATACAATTTTGAAGAAGTGAGTAATTTCACCAATTTGTCATTCAAGCCTTTAACGTAAATTGAAACAGTCAAATTATGTTGGAGCTACTAGCAAGCCAAGCTGTTGAATAATATTTCATAATCTTGGGACTGGAAAAGCACTTCAATCAAAAATTTTGGTTAGGTCGTTCCAGCATGATGATTGAAACTTGGTTATCTTACATGGTTAATAATTTTTTATATATAGGGAGCATTTCCAAGTCTTTCTGTGGAAGTAACTGAAAAGAAAGTATCTGAAATGGAAAAGCCTATAGAAAGACCAACATTTAGTTCGGTTGCTGCTGGTAGGAAACGAGAAAAGAAAGAGCAAAAAGAGAAAAAAAGTTACGCGCAAACTTTAAAGCAGACTAATGGGTAAGTGAAAATTTCAATGCCATGAAAATCGTTTTCCATTTTACTTAAATTTAAAATGTTTTGTTTGTTCAGGTATTAGTTTTGTAATAATTTTGCAAAGACTAGCAAAATTTAGAAATTTTTTATTTTTTCAATTGTTGCCATTTTATGAAATTATGAATCGTATTTTCTTGCTTTAGTTTATTGATCAATTGTTAATAATCAATTATTTTTTCTAAAAAAAAAGAAAATTCAAAAGTGACTTTCTGTAAAATGAATGTCTTTTTTTTCAGATGACGGTAAGTTCATAGATCAATTGCTCGCAGCTGTGCGTGAAATTTGATGAAATTATGAAAAGAACAGGACGGAATAAACTTTGTTATAATTATTTGTTATTATCATTATTATTATTGGTTATTTTCGTTTGCAGCTGAAATTTTCATAATTTAATCGTTTCAGTTCATTGTTTTTAAATTCTTTAGTTTTGGGAATAGAAATTTTTTTGGATAATTATTTATCTATCATTTAATTTATTTAGTTTTTTGTTAGTTTATTGTTACATCTCTCTTCACGATAATAGCGATTTATCCACGAAATACAAATAATTATTTTAGCGCAGTTTTTTTTAATATATTGATGTTTTCTGTATTTATTGGATTCTATCGTAAGTTATTTCAATAATTAATTCTTTATTTTCTCTATTTTCAATTTTTTGCAAAAGCATATCGCATAACATTTTGCGAGTTGAATTGATTCATGTACATTTTTATATTTTTATTTCTTAATCAATTCTTAATCAAATTATTTAAAATAATATTTAATAGGGCGATCAAATAGCGTATTTGAAGAGCGCTCTTTTATTTTGCTCTTCCATTTTGTGCTTTTCAGTTGGCAAGTGAAATAGTCTCAGTAATGGCAAGAAATGCCATTTGGGTATTTTTTGGAATAGCTATTTGTTGTTTAAATAATTAAGCAGGCGAATTTTCGGTAGCTAATTATGTGCATTTTATGATAAATTCTTCATTTTCTTTTGTAGAAAAGAATGAAATAGCAAATTTTCTTTTTTATCTATCGGGTTGATTCAATATATAAAAACATATCCCAGTATATATATTTTTAAATGGGTCTATCATTTGTTCAAGTTATCTTTCATTCCTTCTATTTTTTTTTATCACTATCTTTATAATAATAATTTTGCTTTTATATGTATATTTTGCCATTCTTTTATATTCATTGTTTCTTCATATGGGTTTTTTTCGTTTGAACTGAAAGATTTAATTTAAATGTGAAACGATTGAGAATGAACTCAATTTTGGTAAAGTCTAATTATAACCTAAAGCGTTCATCTTTTCGTGGATATTGCCTCGTGTTTTAGAATCATCTCGACTAAATTCTAATCCGACTATTTCGATCTTTTTTTAAAGAAAAGCGAAAAGTACCTGATGAAATAGGCCAAATGCCCTACAAATATCGTTCTTTTTCGACTTGAGTTTTTTTCTTCCTTAATAGTGCAGAATAATTAGGGTTAAGGAAAGGGATGAGGTAGTTATAAAGCTAAGAAAACACCTCTCATGATTCTCTGTTGGTATTTCACGAATTTCAGTTCATTCTTCTAACTGTTATCTATAAATCATCCTCAATGTGATATGTATATGAAATAATTTATTTCTATCTATTCCATTTTTCATACACTCCATAATTTTTTTTCTATTAATTCCAGTGGTTCATTTAATAATAATTGTAAAGTGAAATAGATGTGACGGTTTTTTTTCTAAATTTTTGTAATTTTTTCTTAGGCGACTTTAAAAAGAAATTAGAAAGAGAAAGAGAAAGACGAGCATTTTGCAAAGATCATCTTATATATTTCTTTTTTTTTTCACGAGAATTTTTGTAAAATTGCTTCAATTTGAGTTGACTTGGATGAAGTGTCTTATTTGTTGCTAAATTATTTGAATCACTGGTGATTTCGATTTGTCTTTAGGTGATTATAAATGAATTACTTTTAGTGCAAATCGTTTTTTCTCCTATCGTTATGGCTTACAAATTGTATATTAAATATTATATTCGATATTCGTATCAAAAATTTTTATAAAAACGTCCATGAAATCGCCCATGAATTACTATATTCTTTTGATTTTTGTTGTTAAAATCCATTTTTTTGGTTTTTTTTTTTTGAATTTACAAGAATGATTAGTATTTTCGATTTATTCGATTTAATAGAATTTTGGAAATTGGCTAATTAATTTTTATTTATGGAAATTATATGGGTTGCATGGCGATGAATTTTTACTTTTTTTTTTTCAAATGCTGGCCATCTTTGTTTTCCGTTGTTTCTTATAAAACTTTTCAGCTTTATTTTATTTTCATTTGTTTTGCAAATAAAAAAAGTATAGACAAATTCGATTGCATATTTTCATTGTCTATGAAAGGGTTTTGTGCTGAGAGTTGATAAATTATTATCATAGATAATGTCATGGAAATCGCCTAAGGGATTCAAAAAATACATTAGTAAATTATGGAAGAATTACAGGTAAGGAAAGAATTTTCCGCATTATTCATTGGTCGTTTAAATGGTTTGACAAGTTAGCTTATTAACTAAGTCCTTGGATGAAATAAAATTATAGGGGTCTACATATAAAATTTTTATTTATTCACTATTTGACAAAGGTGTAATAGTTGGAACTTTGAAAGTTGGAATTTTCCTCAGTTCATATCTCATGCAGTTACCATGCTGAGAACAAAAGCACTGGGTAGGTTCTGATAATTCTCAACGAAGTACAACGTGTCGAAAAGGCTAGTTCAGCGCTGATTGCGTGATGATTGTGATGATTCGATTTAAAGCGAATCAGTGGTCGTCAGTGCTTCTTATATACCCACGCTGTGCGTATGACCAAGAAGAAAAGACCGTTAATACGGGAATTCAGATTAAGGGAATTTTTTCCAAAAGGCAACAAACATGTCCTTAATTGGAAGATTGGAAGATTGGAATAGGGCACACAAGAAACTACGACGGAACGGCGAAATCAGAAAGCTATTTGGTGATCGGAATGTTTGTCTATCTTTTATATTTATGGCTATTGCACTGCTGTTTTACTTACTTCTTCCTGTGAAGGTTGGCATTTCATTAGTCTTTTGGCAATTTTTGTTCGTGTCGTCAGCCTGTTCCGAATTCCTTATCACTCCTAGTACACCATTCTTATTGATAATTTTTTTATCAAATCCTGTTTATGATTTTTACGATCTCAAATAGCATTTTAATTTCGTCGTTTGGTGATAATATCGACTCAGTAAATGTAAATGTAGAAATTGGTCTGACTCGAATCTGATTCATTATTATTTGGTAGCATTGGCAATTTTCATGGATGCTACGGTTCGCATCAAGATTCTTATAAAGATCCTCAGAAGTTGTTTTTCGACTATCTCAAGCTAAATAATAATTCGGCTGCAGTATGTATCCATTAGCCAATGAGAATAAAAAATATCAAGATCTCGTTTAACTCGATATTTTTCTAAGGTATATTTTAGCCGAGTCCAGTGGATACAGATAGAACCTCGCATAATTGCATTCATCAGATTTGAATGCTGCCATCTAAATCAATTGTATGATCACTCAGAGAATTACCATAGGATATGTTATTTCGTGTCCATCATAAGAATAAACGGCATATCTTGCCGCTTATGATGGGCGACACAATCGACTAATCAAGCTCTAAATGGATATGCTTATGTGTTTTCGAGGCAGTTTTTGTCGCTTTCAGTTATGGCTTTGGACTACGAGGTTTTGAAAATTCTCATCTTTATAGTCAACCAGAGTTGCACATGAAGATTAAAATTAAAGTGAAGTCGCCTTTTCCTCATAATTTCATAAAATTTAATCGAGTCGATTTAATTTGTGCCAGTTTATATTATATTAATATATAACTTTATGATTATATGTTTTCAAATATTTTCATTATAAATTATTAATTAGGAATTAGCGAAATATATTTGCAATTAATAATTACTTGGGGAAATCACTAAAAAGCATTCATTAAGGGACCATTGATTTTTTTTCTTAAAATAAAATTTAATAAATTTATTTAATAAATTTAAATATTTAATAAATTTGTTCGTTAAAAAAGCTATGCTTTGAGCCTAAAACCTAAATTTGTTTTAGGCGATGAATTTAAAATTTTTTAATTCTTTTTAATTTAATGATTCTTTTTCTCTTAGCAGTAGACAACATTCCTGGTTGCAGCAATTGAGGCTATTTGGCCATTTTAAGCTTCTGTTGGGAATATGAGTGGAGAGCGACGGCTGAACTGAGTTTACGTGTATTTAAAAGATCCACGTAGCCTAAAGATGAGCAAATAATCTTTAAAATTGTGCATTTTCTCTATTCTTCAAATAATCAACGTTAAAATCGTTGATTCTTTAGCTTAACATTTTTAATTTTTCTAGAAAATTGTTCACCAAATTTTCGGCTAGCAATTTGATGGATAGAAAATCACCTATGCCATTCCATCATCGATGAATAAACTTTGGCAGTTCAGCAGGCTGAGAAAATTTCTAATTCATATTCGACGATACTATAGCAGTGTTTTTTCCTTTGACTTCTTTAATGTTAGTTTATTTTTATTCTACGGGTTTAATGTGGCTAAAATATTTTTCCATTTTACTTCAGTACAAAAAAGGTGTAATAGTCAGTTACGGCCAGCAAATCTGTTATTATTCGTCACGGGCGACTACGTCTGTAAAAATGTCAGCGATTTCGATACGTGATGATGGCCACTTTATTTTGCGTATTCATGTTAAACCAAACGCTAAGCAATCACAAGTGGTGGGTAAGTGGTGTTTTGTTGGCCGATTTCTTTGGATTTAGATTGACTCTTTTGACTTTTTGAATTCGAATGTCTCCCCGTTTATGTGAAGTGATTTCCTCGAAAATACCATGTTTAATCTATTTTCTTTGAAAATGTGAACAATTTTATCAATTTTTTATCTTAAGATGACGCTCGAATATCAGACTATCAGACTTTATTTTTAGAAATTGGAGAGGAAGAAGTGAGCGTCGCTATTGCTGCACCTGCAATAGACAACAAAGCAAATGAAGAACTTTTACGTTTTATAGCCAAAACACTCGGCATAAAGAAGAATGCGATCAACATCGAAGCTGTAAGTTGCCAAATTCTTTGAGCATTTAGATATATTTGCTTTAAGAGTTCCAAAAAATCCTCGATTAATGTTAAACAACAAATTTCTTAAGCTATTTTTACAGGGTTGCCATTCGAGAACGAAAACTATTCTAGTGAAATCGACTAAGCTGACATTGGATCAATTACACGAAAAGTTAACAGAAGGACGAAAAGATTAGAAAACTATGCTAAACTTTTTGTATGAGTCTTTTGGCGAAAAAAATTCTTTTGTAGCTTGTTTTTTATCACCTTATCACATTATCATAACCTTCAAGAAAGGAATTACTAGTTATCTATCAAAATGCCGCAGCGATAAAACTTTTCTCAAATGCTTTCTTCAAGAGTTACAACTGGTGAACAAGAGTTGTATTAAAATAACAAAAAACTCTTTAGGTTGGAAAACCTTATTAACTTCCTATTTTAGTGTAAAAAGATTTTTCTATAAGGAGAATAATTTATAGCGAAATTTTAATTTTGATCACCACAATCACCAGAAAAATTAATCTCGCTTATTATCACATCGTTACCATATCAAAAATCTTTTTAAAAAGTACATTTTTTATTTTTAAAAGCCATCAAATGAATAACATGAATAAGCGAACAATTAATATTATATTATATAATATTTTAATCGGAAATAAATTCGATTTTATATTTTATGGTTTTTTATAAATAAAAATAAATAAAAAAGTTGAATTTTCATACGAATTCAATGAGTAAATTCAATTCTATTCAATATTTACTAAAAGTAAAAGGCAAAAGTAAATAAAAACGGGGAAGTAACATCGACAATGAATTCTTCCTGCAAATATTAGCGAACACTTCCGATACATCCAAACAACACAACTATTGTCGAACTACAACCATACAACTGCGTTAATCTTTACACATTACAAAGAAAGTCGAAAAATCCATAAATATATAAAATATAATGAATAAATCCCATGAAATATTTAGAATCAAACATACATATATTTAGATATTTAATATTTTGAATTTAAAATATAAAAAAAATTTAATATAAAAATTTTAATTTAATATAAAAATATTTATAAATTTCTAATATTTTTTAATATTTCTTCAAATTTCTTAAAATTTTCTCCATCAAAAAATTTTCGAACTTTGTTATAATTTTCGAAATCAGAAAATCTTAAAGCCATAGACGAATATCCAACAAGCTCATTCGATGCAATGAAGTTTTTAACTGGGCTTTCTTGAAGATATTTGTTTTATTACCCCCCGCTTCCCCACCTCAAGTTTTGACTTACATCTCGCCAAAAATTCAGATTTTGTAATTCAAATTCAGATTCTTAGTAATTTGCGAAAGAGTTTTATGTATATATAATATAAAATAATTAATAAATAATATAGTAAAATTATTTTAAAATATTTCGAATCAAGTTGAACCAACAAATTCAAATCACAGAATTCATAGTTCGGTAAATTCCTACCGAATTTTTTTTATATAGTTCAGTAAATGGATTATTTTTTTCGACCATCAAAGAAAAATATAAAAATCCATTTTTACGAAGCTGGAAAAAAACGAATCCTAGAAAAGAAGAGAAAAAACTTATTGCCTATTTTTATTTCCCATAAAAATTTGTGCATGAAAGAATAGTGAATCCATTTTTCTTTCTTTTTGAATTTTCAATTCATTACAACCAAAAGTTCTAAAAAAAAATTTAAAAAAAAGAAGGACCAACTAAATTATCGCTGAAAATCGTGAAAAAACTTTAAAAAGCGAAAAATTATAAAATTCATACCTTTGATAGGTATATCATTTGCACGAAGATTGTAAGGTATGGGAAGAGCGTGATTATCGCCACCTTTTGACCTTAGTAAGCAACTCACAGCATCAACCTAAGTTCGAGTATAAAACATTTTATTACATTATAATATTACAATAATATTTATTTTCATTTTATTTTCATTTTATAATATTTATTATCAAAAATCATAGAAAAAATATAGTGAACTGGTAAATATCTTTTCTATATCTCTTCCAAAAACATTTTTATTCACATCATTTATTAGGCTGAGATCATTTGATCATCTCGAAGATATTAATAAACATAGGTAGACAAAGTCCAAAGCTTTTAATAAAAAGTTTATCCTCAATAAAAGGATCGAATTCCCCTTAGCAAATGACAATCTTTCGCTTATTATTTCGATTTAATAAAATATTTTTAATAAAACGCACATTATATGAAGATTCGAGATCATCAGCACCCATATGTCCCACATGACGAAAATCCATCGGACAACCAATCATTGAACGATCCACTCGAATCCTCGCTATCTAAAAGCATAGATTCTCTCTTTTCTTCTTCTAAGAACGCTTAAAATTTCTGGTTTCTTTCGATTTTAGTTTTCTATACTGGCCTACTGAACTAGATCCCCATGCTATTTGACGATGCGAAGTGTGCCAGTATCAACCGGATTTTGATTCAGTCCTCTTGAGACTAGAACACCAGCAAAGGTTCCGAAATGAAAAGAACAACGCACTGTGTTATTTTTAGAAAACATCAAACTATCAATTCTAATTAAGCTATTAGAAGGAAGAAGATGAAATAGCATATCTAGCCTCTGACTGCGGAGTTATACAACAATTCAGAAATCGAAAACGAGTGCTTCGATTAAACATTCTTCGCGATTAAACGTTAAATAGTCGAATTTCTATGAAAAAAACCTATAAAATACGTTTATTTATTTTAAAAAAATAGAATAGACGAAAGCGCGAAAAACAGCGAAAAATAGCGAAACGAAATTTTTATTATAATAATAAATAATTATAATAAATAGAAAATAAAAATAGGAAAGTTTATGAAGTTTAAAAAGTAATCATTGCCACTAATATATGCCAAAAGAAGTGGAAAAAAATGGAAAAATGGAAGATTAAATGAGTTCAAAAAGATATAAGCAAAGCTTACTTGTTCTTATCAACATTAATGCTTTCGCTTTATGGCCTTGGCTTGGCTTATATTTTAAATAAACAAATAAAATAAAGATATTAGTTAGAAGGACAATAAATATGCAAACGACAATGCTATACCATCCTCTTATCGAAAAAACAAAGTAATGTGTTTTCTCATCATCTATCAAATCTATCAAAACATTTATTACTTTAATTATAGGGAAAAAACCCATCTGCCTTGGCGAATTTGATCATTTAATAATTACTTACCTATCAGCTATTCAACGAGGTAACTACTGCATTATTCATGAACAATTAATTACTGTAAGTCAGATTCTATATAAAAATCTTATTGAATAGAAAATTTCAAATCTGCAAAAATGGGAAATCACTGAAGAACATATAAGGAAATTCAAGTCGAATGAAAAAAAAGCCTAAAATGTCGATGTTTAGGAAGGAAGATTTACGGAAATGCGATGAATTCGATGTCATTAAGATTAATTGCCGCCAATTCTTCTTCTAATAGCACGCACCATTTCTTGTTTGGCTGGTTCCACTTGTAACTATGGAAGCCTTTAGAGTTAGAGGGTTGTTTAGAGAAAGAGATAAAAATAGATCCAAACAACACTGGAAGTCATTGATTACTGTTAATAATAATTATTGTTAATAGGATTTTTTAAAATAAATCTGACAATGAACCAATCCTAAATTTAGAATGCATTTGCGAGGAAAAAACTCTGCCAAAAAAAGGAATATTTAATAGAATATTTAAAGCCTTAGATAGTTAAATTACGATAAAACCAACCAAGGGATTGGAAACGTATCCCAAGGAATTCGACAAATCCTATTCACTAAGTCGTATATAAACCCCTATTATAAAAATCTGTTATTATCTGTAATCTGCTATTAGGAAAATGAAATGTAAACGTTAGGAACGGCCTCTGTACCTTTGTCTTTGGATGATTCTCTAGCGAAAAGGAACTCATTTAAAATATCCTAGCACTTAGTGAAGCCAGCCAAACCAGAAATGAGGGCTAATTCATAAAAGAAGGTATTTATCGAATAAAAATAGACAAAATAAATAAACTAACCGACATCATTCCTAATTTAATTTGTTCGATTACTGAATCGAAAACATAACATTCTAATAGTTCATTCTTTCCTCCTCGCTCTTCTCAGTTTTATTTTTTCTTTTCCTTGGCCCATTAATTTCCTTTTTGTTTTCGGACCAATGAAGCAAAAGTTATTTACCACGATAATGTATTTTAATTGGCCTTAGTTCTTACCATGAATATAAAACGAAAAATATTTGGACAAATGGGTATCAAAAGGAAAATTTAAACAAATTTTAGTGATTTTATTTTTGATGTCCATTGACATAACGTGTTTATATCAATAATGTTATTGATAATGATTATAAGTTTGACGATTGCTGTCGTAATAAATTTAAAAATTAAAATGGTGATTTTAAAGTTGGTGATAAAAAAAAACCAGTTTTCTTATCATTTTAGCTATTTTCAACTAAAATGAAAAATTATTAAGAATATAAGCATGAAAAGAAAAATTATAGCGTTGAAGATAATATGACAAAAAAAAACGCCAAGTTGAAAATAAATCATCCAAGTTATCTTCCAAGCAAATAAATTATATAATTTTCTCTTCGTCTTTCTAATAGCTCACAATTTTGTTGATATGGTTGACTGCTTGGACGACTGAAATGATAAAACATTTCCAGATAAATAACAAAAACTGCAGATGTGAAGCATAAAAATAACAAATTGAACTAAATTGTCATCAATATGGCACGCATCCATCGCTAATTCTATAATAAAACCGGTAGTGCACAAAAATTTTGAATAAACATTTAAAGAGAGAGAAAGAACAAATGTATAAAGTGTTTGCTTATAGACAGATAAATTATATTATTATTAATTATATTATATTATAAATATTATAGATAGATAAATTATATTATTATTATTTATTATGAATTATTATTAATAAATATATTTTAAAAAGAAATTTAAATTTATTAAATTCGAAATATAAATAAATGAAAAATAAGTAAGGCAAATCTATTTATAGAAAGGAAATCTTAAATTTTTTCCAAATTTCTAACCAATTTAATTTAATTTATTTTATTTTACTCCATTAGTAAGCAAAAAATCACCTAATTTTTCTTATCGAATCTAATAAATTTAAATTTATTTCAATTTTTAAATAATATTTATTCGTTGAGCCACATTCTAACACTATAATTATTTCTAGTTAACATAGATTTTATCAGTATCGAAGAAATAATAATGTTTTCCCCTCGATTTTTTGATACCTTGTCATTGCCGGTTCATCAGAGCATAGAGTTTATCACAATCTCTTTATTATACATGGCATTTATCATAGTATTAAGGCTGAATAAAGATATTTTAAAAATGATAAATTATTAAATAACAAATAGCGATTTTTATTTAATGCTACCAACAATTAATTCATCGAAGTAATCATCGCAATAAATCGGCAAACCAACGAAAATCCCATAATTATCGCTCAATTTTGCTGAAATTAACTTCAAATGTCAGTAAACCATACCTTCTTCGTCTTTTTTCCTTTTCTTTCTATCCCTTCTTAAATATTTAACATGCAAAACAGCATAAAACCACATTTCATGATGGAAACATAATTATCGACAGGAAATATTAAATACAATATAATAATATAACTAATTATAATCAATTTATATTAATTTTCCTTGTCACTTAACCTTATTCTTGTAACCAGTGCAGACATATTAACCATTAATAGTGCGTGTTAAGAAAAAGAAAGTCTCAAAATAATTAATGGAAAGAGTTCCTTATCAATGTGAACCTTTAATTCTATATGCGCTTGCTATACGCTTTTTTATTCTCACCATTAATGGTTAGGTCTGCACCACTGACTTGTCAAACCAGAAAGTCACCTGACGATAGAAGTATAGCTGAATCGACAGCATCACACAAATTTTCGGATAGATTTATTTTTGCCAGGAACAGAACCTCAGCAACGACACTTTGAACTGAGCAACAATCCGCTGAATCATTTTACACCCTATGCTATACCCTTCCAAGAGTAAAGCCATATCTCCGTTTTCCTTAAGGAATGATTTCAGCATAAAACTAAGCAAAAAGGTAGAACTGAAATGAGGAAAAGAATAAATAGTTCTTTCAAGGGTATTAACGGAACAGAAGGCCCGTTTTAACAGCCAATGAATTTAATTAAATCAACAGTGGTGCGAGTTATTAGAAGAAGAAGATCAAAGAATTTTTATGATTTCAGTTTTTAGATGCAAGATAGATGATAGAAGTAAGCAACTGTCACCTAATAAAATATTAAAACGAAAGAAGTCTCGAATAATTCTAAATATTGCATAAATTATAAACTTACCACTGAAAAAATTACTCGAAATTTTCTGGCTTAGCTCAACGATATATTTTATAGTTTGCTGCTCGATACTGTTTTAATATTATTCGCTTAGCCATTCAGTAGAAGTGGCAGCCATCTCATAATTAAGGCCTTCACTAGCCATCTCATAATTCCTAAGTGAGAAGTCTGAATCAGTAGACTCATCTTTCTCTTGGCCATACATAACATTTCTAGTTTGGTTGTCTCGATTTATAACGAGGATGAGAATATTTTGCCAGAGAGACGAACGGCAGTTGAGAGAAGAGTTATAGGTGATTCGCATTGGGATTTCGTTTTTAATAATGCGTTTTACACTCATCACAAGACAGGAATCGAATTCATGCTTGCACACAGACAATGCAACACTCACCGTTTAGTGATAAAAAATTGAATCAATGGATATAAAATGAATTGGTTGCAATGAATCGATGTCAGTCACCGCAATAGTTCAATTAAGCAAAATCTATATTGTTTACACTAATTGAATCGCTCTAAGCGAGTCATTTCCGTTTCTTTCCTTTTTCTCTTGGTTTCTTTATGAAATTCTAATCCAAACAACGTTTTGTTTTAGATTTTCGGAGGCTCTTTTAGGTTTCTTAGCGACATTTTGGTTCATTAATTGGTCTTCCTTCTTTCCTATAACAACCAATATAGTAATTAATTAAAATGAACTAAACTTTCGTACAACGTTAAGATAAATGTCATTCGCCGCGCTGGCAACTAAACAACGTTTCTTTTGGAAATTATTACTATTTTTTTACCAATTATGGACAATGAACTAATGAAATAATTATTTTCACGTATCAGGGTCAATGTCCTTGAATGATCTATTTTGATCAAAGCCATCATACCCTCTTTCCTTACAGTAATCCAATCATCTTTCTACTTTTTAAATACCTTATTTTTCCCTCGGGCACTTTTTATTTCCCATTCTTTTATTTCTTTCTCTCCCCGTTCTTTTTATATGCCTCATTTCTTTTTAGTGTCCTTTCTTTCTTCTTTATTGCCTTCCTTTCGTTTTTTCCCTCTCTTTATTTTGCTCGACCACTATTATTTCCTTTACCAAATTTTCTCGCTAAACCGTTGTCAACCGTTACTCAGCAATTTTAATAATTATAACGAATTTATTAGCAATAGTAATATCGATAATATCGTCAAAATTCTCATCCTTCCCATAATTATTTCTTTCTAACTTTTATATTCGATAATAAAGTTGATCGATACATTGGAGTTATTTTGTAGATCGAGATTTTTGATGAATGAAAATTACAAGAGATGGTTTATGAATGAAGTTTGTCAAAAAATTAACTAAAATTTATCAATTGCAATCAATTTTATTGCTAGTTTTATCACTCATAAAATTAGTTCATATAAATTGGATGCGAAGACTCAAAACGAAGTGAATAACCAAATATGTAATATACAAAAAAAGCATAAAAAAACTCAAATATAATAAAATATAAAGGTCATATGTGTTGAACCTTAAAAATGCATCAGAGGTCAAATGGCTAATGAAAGGTCATAAAGAATGGGTGAGAATTGTATGTCTATTAAAAAATATAAAAGAAGATTTTTAGATTTTAACACCTGAAATTACCTAAAATTTTTGTATGTAAATAAAACGTTTCCTTATAAATTAATCGTTCATATAGCACACTTACGCATAATTAATAAGCATTTTAGCAAATAAATAAGTTAAGCTTGGTGATAATGATAATTGCTTGTTTCGGAGAGCTTGGAAAAGCAACAACACCAGCTTCTACATACAATATAATGATGCAATATAAATTTCGCTATAGGAAAGCAAATATATAAAAAAAATATAAGCTCAATTTTAAAAGTTCAAATATTCATAGATGTTTTTTAAAAAAGCACACAGATAAAGCAATAGGATAAAAGATAAATGAGACAAACCATTGGGAAATAATCTATTAAATTTGCGAAAGAGTTATTAAAATTTGTATTTACCATGGATGTTTCACATTTCAGGTCAAATAAGCAAAGTGGGAATTGAATTCTCTATAGTCTTTATTTAAGAGTGAAATAAGATTCGATTAATAGCGATGAAAAATATATGAATCGAAGACGAATTGATCACGATCAACATCACCAAGGTCGCTGAATTATTGTGTTAATATTGACTTTCAACTTCAGACTTTCAGCTTTTTTATACAAACTTTTTTTTATGGGAAAATTTATATCAATTTTGATTCATATTGATTTGATCATATCAATATTGATAATTTTAAATCAAATTAGAAAATTTGAAAAAAAAATTAAAGGTTAACAATTAATCTTTTGTTAATCCTAATGTTCTTTTTATTATCGAAATACTCGTATCACTTAAAAGATATTCAATTGCTAAGGCTATCTTCACTTGATTTAATTAGCTACAGATTAGTATTTCTGATAAAGCATATTCGACTGGCTGTTGCAATGTGACAAGAAATCAATGGAAGATAGAAATACAACTGGTTTTTTAG
This sequence comes from Dracunculus medinensis, assembly GCA_900625125.1. Taxonomy (NCBI): domain Eukaryota; kingdom Metazoa; phylum Nematoda; class Chromadorea; order Rhabditida; family Dracunculidae; genus Dracunculus; species Dracunculus medinensis. The sequence goes on along the minus strand of UYYG01001165.1, from coordinate 380,826 downwards.
TACCATTGGATTTTTAAAGAGAATTCTACCAGAGGTACAGACCGAAATATGGAGCTTAAAATGATATTCCACCTTATTTCCGCTATTGTTCAGATAGAAATAAATCGAAAATTCCCACTAAATTCCTCTCCGAATGATGAATTGAGTTTAAATTTTTAATTTTACTCAATGTAAACAACTGAAAAAATAAAAATAAATTTAAAATAAATCTCTCGTGTTTAATTTTTGGGGCCAAAATAGACGAGTGATATGGTTGTGGTTAATTCGCGCCAAGCGCCATAGGCATAAGAATTTCCGACTACACATACATACAATTAATGGTACTAAATCTAAAGACAAGGAATAATATTTCTTTTACCCAATTTTTTTAAAAATTTCATCCGTTGGAATAAAAAAACTATGCAACGAAAGGAATAATTTAGAAAAAATACCAGCTTTTTTTGCGAATAAAAATCTATAATTAAATTTACTCATTCGTCGAAAAATTCTATAGATAATTCATTCGTTCGTTTATATTTCTTCATATTTTCCTTATAAAAACTCATTGTCGAATATTTTTCTCAAAATTTAAACATATAGACTGAACAAATTGAAAAATTGAAAACTAAACAATTTTTTTACTTTTTTTCAAAAAAACGCTTATCATTTCTACTCGCTGACTTGTCGGATTAGACAAATTTAATCCCTCGGTGATAGAAACTGAAATGAATTGTCAGCATTATTTGGATTTTTGCAAGACGGGCCAATCAAATTTGGAACCACAGTATCGGTGCCCCGGAACGGGAACAACAACCCATTGAGCCATCCCACTTGCCTATAATCAATTTAATATTTATTTATAAAGATTTATCATAAAGATTGTTGAAAAATATTTATAAATAAACAAAGTCATCGATGAGAGGACGGAGAAGTCTCATATTAGTTCATATTAGTTTCTATTAGTTATATAAAGGGATTTTAAGCGACGAAATGAAATTCGCCTATAGCGATTTTCGAAAATATAATATAAGAAGCGATGCTTCATCATTGAGAATTCTCGTATAAACGATGGTTAAATGATCTACGAATAATTTTTTTTAGAATAATTAAAATTCTTCATTATCGTAAAAGAAAAAACAAACGATTGTTGAAAATTCTTTCAGTCGAAAGTTTAGATTAAAATTTAAAAAAAAAACAATTGCCATATAAATCGAAACTAAAAAATTCTATAACCAAAAAGAAATTGGCTCTTATCTTTTCGATATCAACTAATAGAATAAGTAATTAAATCCTTTAGGTATTAATCATTTCTCGTTTGATTAACTCCACTGACTTCTAGTATAGTCAGAAATTTTTGCCAGGAAATCACTTAGCCATGGAAATAGAAGTGCGACGGCTCGACAGCTTAGCCAGACTATTTATATATAAAGCAAATATACCCTATAAAATATAATAAATCTATTAATTTGAAATTAGTGGAAAAAAATATTTATCATCGAATGAAATTATATACTTAATTGAGCATATTTCGTAAGTGGTGAAAAATGTGAATATATGATGAGCGAATGGGTTCGGCATTACGCTTGATTAATGATTATTATTTATGCAGGAAGTATATTAGTAAACAATAACGAAGGATTAAGCAAGCATTTGTTGGTCCATTCTTGCATTTAACCATATTAACAACACCTGGCACATTAATAAATAAATTATATTGGCATCTAACTGTGACCTCGTAAAGAACCACACAAAGCGACAGCAACGGTATAGATGAGGTCCTGAGGATATTTCTATTTTTTTTTTTGTTTTTTTGCAATAATATAATAAACAGTTCAAGATAAATAATATTTTTTAGAACAATTTCATATTATATGATAATAAGATAAGTAATAATATTTAGAATTTTGCAATAATATAATAAAAAACAACCGATAAATAATTCAAGATAAAAAAAATAAATTAAGGCTATGGCCGGGTTTTTTTGCATATTTGAAATATTAAAATAATTTAAAATTCAAAAATTCTAAAATATTGAAAATTTAAAAAATCCAAAAAAGCTAAAATAAATTTATCAAAATTTAAATAAATATAAATTTAAAATATTAAAACATTTGAAATTAAAAACTTAAAAAAATAAATTTTTGAATTATTAAAAATTTGCATATGGTATTTTTTAAAAAATAATTACCTTTAAAATCATCCAAATCCACAAACAAAAGATTTTCTATAATAATCGTTGCGATCAATGATTCGAGTTCTTTTCAATTTTACTATGATTTGCAAAAATTTTTGAATCATTTTCAAAATCCTTTTTAAAGAATCGGCAAAAATTTAAAAATATTCTCAATTGTTATCAGTTAATTTCTCTAATTCAAATTATTTTAATAATTAATTTATAAATAATTTTGAATATTTTTTTAGTTTAAACATAATAGTTTCATTGTGAGTGACTAATAAGTGTTTAGCATTTAACTAATTTTATAAGCTGTTAGTAGAATTGGAAATTTTTGCCAGAGAATTACTTGACGGTAGAAGTATAGGTGGGCTGCCAGCACCACATGAATTTTTAATAGTTTTCCTCCATTGATTTTACAAATTATTATATTTTTTACCAATATCATTTTTTATCGTTTACATTTTACCTATTTCACATCTTTTAACATTGCAAGGATAATTTTCTTACGAAATTTGAAGCCTTGAAATTTCAAAATTAATTATTAATAAATTTTATTTAATTGATCAGACGGTCGTTGCATAGAGCGATTTATTATTTTTTGTGTATTTAAACCGCTCCGCTCATATGAAATAGAAATTTATTTTATATGATTGCTTTATGGACTTCAGAAGTGATTATATCTAAACATCCACATAAGGACACTTATCTTTTTTATTAATTTTCAAGGCCATTCCCTAAAGTTTTTGTAATTCTAAAGAAAATAAGTGAACTACGATGAATATCATTTCGCTAAAAGCTTTAGCCATTCTATTCCCCATTCAGACTAATAATATCCTAAATTTTATTATAAATTCTAAATTTTCATTATTTTTAAGAGCTAATTATTTTGAAAAATTCATTAAAGAATTGAATAAATGGCAGAAATGAAGATTCTTCAATCCTCTTAAATCATAAAATTATCAGTTATCTTTCCTTGGCTCATATTTGCATATTTCCTGCAAAAGCAAATCTAATATCCATGTCAAACTAAGAAAAATCTTTACAAATCCCTGAGAAATTCTTTTGCTACTCAGTTTCAATGCACATAAATGCTAATATTGAATAAAACCATGCAAAATTTTTCACGTCTATCAGCTAAAAGCTTGTGATTTAACTTCATTCCTAGTAAAAAAATATGAATATGAATAAAAGTTTAGTTGATTCGTATTTTCGTGAAATATTTTTTAGGAAATATGAAATAACTATGAACAAAGGGAAAAAAGGAAAAAATTTGCTTACCACATTAATCATAAAATCTCATAAATTTAATTCTACTGAAGAAACCTATTTTTTTATGATACAAAATTTGTAATTGATTATATTAAGCGATAAATAATTATTGCAGAAAAATTAAATAATAAAATTGAAATAGTAAAAATTATCATAAGCACAGATGTTTGAGCAATAAATTTATCGTTGGCAAGGATTTTTTTGCAAAATTCCATAATATATAAAAATTATATAATAAAGTAATATAGACGAAAAATATGATATTCCAATTTCAAATGAGTTTTTCAATTTTTGCTTGTTTTTCATCGGGTGCATAAATAAGACCATTGTATAAGCGATAGAAACATTCATGGCAGTAAGGTTTTCGTTGATGTTCACGGTAAGTCCCGCGTAAATTAAGAGCCTGGAATTTGTCCGGAAATTAATGAAATATATTGAAGTACTATTTTTTTTTTCTACATGCGTAGAAGTGAAGCCACATAAAGACAAATAGGAACGAAGAGAATTGGTGAGAAAATTGGGTTTGAACCTAATGCACCATGCCGAAGTGCGATATCGCTGAGCAGCGAAAGTAAAGAGGTGTACAGTGAAATGTTGCCCAGTTCGGAACGCTGAGATTGAGGATTTATGTCTTGGAGGAATAAGCTATTCGAAAATCTGAGTGACTCATCTGTATTTCTAAAAGGTATTTAAATGATAAAATAACATGACAAAATTTCTCTGATTTGACAAGTCAGCAGGGCGAGCCTAATCAGCAATGATAAACTTTAAAAAAAATGGAAAAAATTAAAATAATATTTAAAGCTGCATAAATGAAATTAGGGAGTTTCACTTTCATTCCTATTTTTCACTTCTCGACGAATGGTTAGGGAAAAATTATCTTCCATTGGTAAATTATTGAATTACTGGGTAGTTTCATAATTTCATTCCATAATTTCATTTTCTATAAGCCTTTGAGTTCTCTTTTTTTCTTCCCATAATTTATTTTTTCAAGAATCTCATTTTGTTTGTCTAAAAAAAATATACCTTTTGACAATAGGTGCACATAAAATGATAAGGATGGAACTTTTGAGCGCGATAGGAATTGGGCGCCAATGCTGTAATGATTGGTCCGGAAATTTCTTCTGAACAAAATGCGCACAATGGCAATGTGCTTGGTTGTGGTGATCCCTTCAAGATTTATAAAACTATATTTCATAAATTATATATCGAAGACTAAGGGTAAATTTCATAAATGAAACAGGTTAGCGCGTTCGCCTTATAATTTCCATGGAGAAGAATCTTTCTTTACTTTCACTTATTTTCCAAAAATAAGTTGGTCTATTCGATAATTATTGTAAAGTTACCTCAATATTAATGGTCCTTCTTGGCGTTTCAGATCTTGCACGCTTTTTCCAGCTTCCACTAAAAATCATTATCTGTTCAAAATGCTTTCTTGTTATAATATTTTGTAATTTGAAAGTAACTTACTTACCTTCTGATGCTAAGGAGGAAAGGAAACATTTAGCGCGATTTTTAGGAGAAAATGAGCAAATTCCGATAAAAGCTTACAAAATAAAAAAGCTATTGGCTTTGAGAAGCAAAATTTAAATGGATTAAATTAGGAAAAGATTAAATGTGCTATAGCCTTTCTATTTAGATAGCAACAAAATAATTGGATTAAATTTATCGCAACCAGAATTATAAAGGGATTACGTTTGAGATTCGATCATTTCTACGCCATAATCGCGTGAAACTTGCTCCAATGTAAAACTATCTTCAGCAGCTATAAAAATTTGGATTATTTATTCTTATCAGTTTATCAGCTAGAATAAATTCTCTAGAGAAGATGAAAGGGTGCAATGAATATATAACTTTCAACGAATTTTATTTTTGAATTTTTAAAATAATACTCCCAATTTATTTTCAATATTCGAGATGAATTTGTAATAATTGCCCAATTACAAATTTTATTTCTATGTTGATCATTTGCGAAAAAAAATAATAAATATTGAAAATAATAATTTACATGACTAATAAATTTGAAAAAATATAATTTATATTATTATATATTTAAATTAAAGATGCATTTATTCTATATTTAAATATGTATAACTTTTACATATTTATTTAATATGTATATAATTTATATGATATATAATATATACATATATATACATATATAATGTGTACGCTGAAAGGCATAACCAATTAGCTGGCATTGTCTACGAATATCTGCTCAATATATGGCTTATGGTTCAATATATGGCTTATGGCCTTCTAAGATCACTCGGAACATTCTTCAAGAAAATAAAAATAAGAAAATAATAAGACCAAATAATAATTGAAAATAATAAGACCAAAATCCTGTGAATCTTTCTGCAGACAGGCAAACAAGTACTGGCCAATCAAACAGATATTGTAATAATAGATAAGACCGAAAAATCAGCAATAAATCGGTGAAAAAATAGATATAGCAACATTTTTTAGCAAATTTTATAAATTAAATGATAAGAAAATTACGAAAAAATATGAAAGACCAGAGAAATACCATGGACTGAAAGTTCAGCTAGAATATGGAAGGAGAGAAGATGTGAAAAATGATGGTCAGATTCCAGTCACCTCAGTGGTAAGAAGAACATTAACATCTATAATCCTAAATTAGAAAAGTGATTCCAAGAAAGTCCAGGAGCAACATCAGATTTTTCTACACAGAAGAATGCACTGCTAAAAATTAAGATACTGCATAGAATCTTCCAAGACTCTAGCAGAGGGATCGAGGTTGAAGATGATCCATATCACCCACGGTGAATTTTTTATAGATTAAAAATATATATAAGGAAATATGAATATTATTCAAAATATGGAATAATTTAGTTTCATTTTTTCAAAAACTCTCATAAAGGTATATATTATATATTTAGTCATATATTTAGCAAATTTTATAAATTTATAAATTTTTTAAATTTTATAAATTTCGAAAGTACTATATAAAAATGAATATAATATAAATGAAAAATAGCTATAAAATATTGTCGATTTTTACCGAAGAATAAGTCACTAACGTGGTCGTGATTTTGGTGAAGGAAATGGAGGATTATCTTCCTCTGGACCGGGTGTTAATCGTAATTTGTACTCAATTTCTCCTCCTTCTTGCTAAACACTTTCTTTCATTAATTATTTAAGAAAACAAAAAATAAAAAATAAACAGTTATTCAATCTAAAGTTAAAGCTATTACTACAAAACTCTTTAATTTCTTAGTTCGGTCCTTACTTTCGCAATAAAAGAAAATTAAACATCATTTAATTTTACAAAAGTTTATAGTTAACGAAAATCCGACAGTTTAAATGTTCTATACCATTATTTTGCAAATTATGCTGGTTATATAAGAAAGAATACAGGCGCGGCACCAACAAAGCACGTATTATAGACAAGCAAAAAGCAAAGATGAATGCCGAAATGCCCTTGGGCATTATTATTATTGTTATTATCTGATGATTTAATACATAATAATTATCATTTCAGTAATAATTATCATTGTATAATTCAGTATAAATAAGTTTTTTAAAGTAAGGTCAACGTACATCTTTTTTCTTTTTCTTCATGGATCCTCGACGAAGAACTTCGGCTGTTGCATCAATATCATATACCAGTGCTGCTAATGTATCTGTCACTGCGTTTTGCTCTGAAAAATTCCCGTTTTAAAACTGCGTTTAATTTTAGCAGTTAAAAATAAAAATAAAGAATAAATTATTAAAGAAGTTAAACGGAAATGAAAAAAAAAATTTATTTGTTTACTTTGATCATCTCTAACTTTGGTGAGTTCTTTCTGCATGTCCTCAGTGCTAACTGATTTAAGTCGGGTTCTTAACCAGTTTTCGGTTGTGTCGGTAAAAATTTGACCAGTCACATGCATCTCGGTTTGTAAAGCTCGTTTCTCAATAATCTGCAAATTAAAAATTCTTAAATTCCATTAAAAATTATCTATTTCAAAACCCAATTGTTTCTTAAGAGCCCTCATAGAGTATTATTACTTGTGAGACTGCTGGTTTATCGCGAAAAGCTAGAGGAGTCTCCTCGGCGCTAGAAGTACAGGTGAGTCAACATTACCGGATTTTTGGACAATTTTGCTTTTGCGAATTGTTCTTCTGTGAATTCTGTGAATTGTGAATTCCTGATTTAATGATTTCTATTAGTATAGTTTTGAATTTGTTATAACTTATAAGAAAGCTATAGGTTTAAAAATACGCATCATAGGCGAAATAAATAGAATTATGGGCTATTTTATCGAAGTGGAAACTGGCAAATAATGAGCTAATAAATTATCCGAAAACATCAATAATTAATGAATCAATTCGCTAAGATATGAATCGCGATAGCTTTATAATTTTATAGCTTTATAGACTATAACTGCATAATTTTCTCATAAATTAAATATTGAAACTACCAAAAATAAATTTCTAAAATTTTATAAGTTTTTGGACATTGGAATAGATGGTTCTATTATATTGGCTATTGTTGATGGTACTAAAAAACAGGTTTGAGGTTTTGAGATATCTAAGACATTGACATTGTGAAAAGACTAGGACTCTGCGTGGTGAATAAACTTTTCATTGAAAAATCTGTAGTGTCATCGCCGCATATTTTATTTTTTATACTTGTGCTTCTATCGCTAAGCGATTCGCTTGCAAAAAACCATTTAATTAACAACCAGCGAAAAATTAATTAACCTATATTTACTATAAATAATAGCATTTTTAACAAACAAACAAAAACCAACATTTTCGTTATGTTTTTTGCGGATGAGTTCGGTTGTCGCATTAACTCCATCAACCATGGTATCCAAAGTGTCTTGCACCACTCCCACATCTAGGAAATATTATAGATATTACAGGAATAAATTCAGCAATGGTATGTATATTCGGTGAAGAAATAGTAGAAAAAGATTCTTTCGATTATGAAACTTATGGTGCATCTGTTATTGTAAATGATAATCGACTCAAAAAAAAACATTTCTTGATAATTTAATCCTCTAGAAAACTAAAGGCTTTTTTTTATATTCTTGAAAAACCAACGATTTAAGGGTATATATTTGCTAGAGCTTCTCGATTCTGATCTTTCTTCAGTCCTCCATTGATAATTTTGTGATAACGAAGGTGGTGATATGGAGGCCATCAGCTAAAATTCATTTGACACTATTTCATTTTATAATTCGAGAAAATTTTTCTAAAGAACAAGAAATTCGATCGTTTAAGGAATAAAAAAACGCTTTTTGTAGATATTTTTGTTAAGAAAAAAATTTAAAATTTCTACTTTCATAATTTTTTCGATGGAATTCTTTTTTCATAAAATTTCAATGTTTAAGAATAATTTACGAGCGAAAAATTTAGAAAATTTAAAAATCTTCGATTATTTTATTGTAAAAAATTTTTAAACCCTTCTTTTTTCGCTTGTTCTATGACGTTTAACAACGATTAGCTTTTGTTGCAAATTGAATACAAATTATTCAATTTTAATTTTATTAATGTTTAATTTCTAAAAAAAAGAGTAAATCTGTCATTTGAGCATTTCCAATTCAAGCAGCATTAAGTGATTGCCTGTCAAAAATTTCGAACTAACTAATTTTAAGAGAATTAATCTACCCACAAATGATGCCCATTTCTGCAATAATTATTTATACAACACAAATGGAAATAACTATTGAAATACTTACATTTGATTTTTATTGAGAGGCCTTTTAGTTTCAATTTTTAACTCCTTTATAACTCATAAAATAAATCTAAAGCAATAAAACAATAAAAAAGAATTTAAAATTTATCGAAATGAGATTAATTAAAGATGTTGATTTCTTAAGAAAACTCGTTTTTGCCAAAAAAAATCTCTATTCACTGGTTATCCGATGAACAATAATTTTTATTTCTGGCCGGAATTTCATGAAGAAAATTCGAAACAAAGAGAAAGGAGTCACCAAAATAAGAAAATCGAATAATTGTTAAAAAATTTATCATATTAAATTTATCATATTATATTAAATATTATCATTAAAATAATGCTATAATAATTACGATTATAAAAAATTCCATTTTTAGGCGCTTCATAATCACTCACTCAATTGGCTAAAAGATTTGTTTGGGATTAGCTGATTGAATTTATTTAAATAATTAATTTTCTACTAAATGCAATTAATATTAATCCAGAAAAGCAAGAAAAAACTAGGAATGAGACTATTAATTCTATAATGGAACATAAATTTGATGGAAAAAACATCGTTTGGAATGTTTCAATTATAGAATCAATGTCACATTGCCTTTGAGTTGATAAAATGACATTTTCTCGTTAGACTCGCTTTGCTAGCTTCTCTGAATAGATGAATTTTTGCCTAAAGAGAAAATTTGGCGATAGAAACATTCCAATGATAGGCACTAGTCGGGTATTTTTCTTTGACAACAACTTTTCTCTTGTTAGGAATAAAACCCCACTAAGATTGGCACTCCGAAATGGGGCAAAAACCCATTAAGCATTTTACCCCTAAAAAAAAATAATAAACTTTTGCGAAAATGATCGATGAAAAACGAATTTCTCAAAAAATTTAATCATTAGCATTGAAAGAAATAGTTAGCGAAATTTAAACCGTTTGCTGACAAAGTGACAAACGAGTGGTATGAGCGTGATAATAATGAAGTCTTAGTGTAATGTTTGAGGACTTAAAACATCCTAGAACCAATAAGCATCTCAGACAACAGATAGCATTTTAACTGCAACTGCTTCTGCATTAGCATCGCTATTAGTATATCTTTGCTGTTCTATTGACGATATTGCTGAACAGGATTGAAAAGAACAACAATATTACACATTATAAGCACCTTTCTTTGCGAAGAAAACGACCACAAATTTATCAAGAATTTTTAAATTTACAGTTATTATATTTCATATCTTGTAGAAAGAAAAATAAAACTATAAACAATAAAACTATAAATATATCAGCCATTTAGAAAAAATATATAAGATATGAACTAGTACAGTCAATCAACCAACAAAAATTGTTAGACTATCATTCTTAATTTTGCTAACAACCCTGGCTAGGCTGAAGCTAAGCTCTTCGCCACAGAGCCACTTCCAGACAGAAACCCTAGCTACTACTCGGATTATTCTACTTAGCAAAATTTAATATCATGATAATCTTTCAAGACAAAATCATGTCTTATATTTTCTTATTCGCAAATGAATGAAAATCATGCTCCTTTATCCTTGATATGAGGTATTCAGTGATTCTTCTTCCTTATCTTTTAACAACTCGCACCACTGCTATTTAGGGTGACTCTGCTGAATAGAATGGTAGTGCGTAAGCTCTCCCACCTCGACCATCTAATGTGCATATATCGTTCGGCTGCCAATACTTTCAAAATCTCTCCCAACTGTTAAAAAATATGAAAATATTGATAGCAAATTGAATGTAAATTCTTAACTTTCATTTAAACAAAATAATGTTAATGAATTGGCAAAATTATTATGAAAAATTATTATCGAAGAAAAAACCAACTTTTCGTAATCATCATCGCATCTTATTTTTCAGCAACAACAAAAGCTCCATTTAGCCTTTAAACATATTTTTTTTAAAACACATCTTTTCGAAGCGATTCATTTTTTTTTGCTTTATTGATCAACGATGAGAAAATCATCAAAAATTTAGAGGAAAAATTGCTAATCCTTTATTGATCTTATCAAAAATTTATTTATTCGCATATTTTTTAAATTAGAATTTTTTTTCAAAATTTGGTAATTTAATTTGTATAAAATTTGATAAATTATAAATTTTACTAGTTAACATAAACTTATTATTATTATGAATTACCATTTGTTCATAAATTTTAAAAGAATCCATAAAAATCATTTCCTTAAAATTTCTGATAAGGATGAAGTAAGTAAATGATTGGCATTTATTATTTTCGGTCAAGCTCGCTCCATAGACTATGATTAGAATTGAGGCATTAGTCACCAAGAAATAAATTTGTAGATAGGCAAGTAGAACCGGATTTTTCAATGATAAATTTCCATTAACTGAACCATGTCTCTTGAGCTGATAATCTAAGTAACATGCTTTTGGCCCTATATTGTCGTTGCCAAAATACCAAAATCGTTTTCCAAATGATTGTCGCCAATGAATTTTAATGAACTGGTTATATGGAAATAAATAATTACATAAAATGTGTGAATAACGAAGCATAAATTAGAGATTTTGCGAATTTTACATTAAAATAATTGATAATTATTAAGATAATTTAAAAATTTAAAAAATAATTGATAATTATTAAAATAATTTACAATTTATCAATTCTGTGTTGCTATTGCCTTTTTTTTCTAATTTTTTTCCGATATCGGGCAATGAAAACATTTTCATAGATTTCTCGCTGTATTTTCACAAATTTTCATTCTTATTTCTATGGCTTTAAAGCTGTAAATAATTTTTCACTTTTGCTAAACTACTTTGGTATATGGAAAATATAGAATATGGAAAAATTCAGTGCAAAAATAAACATCATTTTTTTTATTTTATAAGATAGTTGAATGTTATATCAGTTATCAATACCAATTTATATTTTTCCATGTCTACTTCTCCTGTGGATATAGTGCGATCCATTCTTAATCTCAGCTTTTTGATTAGAAACCTGAAAGTTTGAAGGTTTAACACTGTATTTGTTGCGTCGCAATACGTTCTTCTAGGCAGGCATCTAATGCTCTATTAGAGTTAGCTTCTCCAGCTTTTTCCTTGGGTCACAAGCCAACGATGCTAAGGCCACTTTGGCTATCGCTTTTCACGTCTTCTCTAATTCCTCCTTCTATACTGCTCCAGCTTCTCATATTTTTTCTAACCAGCAATTATGAGAACTTTTAAAAGTTAAAAGTTATATATCTGCTAAGCACGCATTTTCAACGATGAGAATGCTAAAAAAAAAATTGATTTTAGAAAAAATTTAAATAATTGATTTGTAGTTTGATTTGAAAATATTATGGCTGTTCATAGAAAACGGTAGGAAAATTTCGAGAAAATAACAATTTAATCGAAATTTGATATTTTTTGTTTAAAATTTCCAGCTTTTTTATAACTAAAACTGTCATTTGCGATCGTTATCTTTTTCATTTTTAAGTTTTTATTTCAATATTTTTATTCTATGTTTTTTATATTTATTTGATAATTATTTTAAAGAAATTATTATCAAATTATTAAAGGAAATATTTTCATATTTCACTGAAAATAATAATATTATTTTATTAAAATAAAATATTTAAAACTATTGAAATTTTTAATTTTTAAACAATAAACAATAAAATCATCAATTCCTTTTTCCCTTATGGCAAAATCTATGTAATTACAGTTATTCTTTTTATCATTTATTTATTTATTTTTATCATTAAGTAATTGCTTTCTGTACGAATTATTTTTTTTGTAAAATTGCTCATTATTTCTGGTTCTGCTCGCTCCGCTGACTTGTCAGAACAAATCTCTTTTCTGAGAAGCCATTTAGCGATAATATAGGTGAATCGCCAGCATTATCTGGATTTTTGAAAGGTAGATTTGCTCCTGTGGAGTACAGAATCTTATAATCGCCATCTCGAAATGAGAGTAGCAATCCACTAAGTTGTTTTATTTTATTTATCACTTCTATTCTAGAAATTAAAATTTTTTTTTCGCTATATGATAATAATTTTAAATTAAATATTTCGAAGATTTATTTTTAAGCAAATATAATTTTAGTTAATCCATTTAATCCACTTGATTTTTCGTCGATTCTTATAATTTAATTATCCATAAAAGATTTCTTAGCAAAAGATCAATTAATGAAAATGTTGCAAAGCAATGAGATACTTTGATTATTAGAAATAAAAATTTGAATATTTTGAATTTGAATATTTTTTTGCAAAACCTTAGCAATTTTGGTTAAATAGATACATTAATTTTAGCGATTTTTGCGAATTCCTAATGAATCTAAGCTATTATTATTACCATTTCGAAGAATAAATTGAAAAAGTTTTTACTGAAATTTTAAATTTTAATGAAGCAATTTGGCTAAACCAATTTTCATTCTAATTATAGACTCTTAAATTTGAATTTGTTTAAGTTTTATAATTTGCAAAATTTAAAATTAATAAATTTTAATAAAAATGATTTATAAAATGATTTAAAATAAAATGACTTATAAAATGATTTAAATGATTTAAATGATAGTATAATAACAATAATAATAATAACTTATAAAGATGAGAATTATGACGATATTTAATTTATGCTGATATCTTTATTCATAATAAATAATTTATAATAAATTATTGTATTATAAATTATTATATTATAAATTATGCCAAATTAAATTTGCATATTTTTATAATTCATTATTGGCGGCACAATGGTTGAATTGTTATTATAATTTTCTGATTTCACTCATATTGGTTCAACAAAAAAAAATTTGATAGTGATTATAGCAAATTTACGGTAAAGGCAACGTTTAATAACGCTGGCAAAATGCGTCATAGAATATTTCGCTTTATTCTAGATAATTTCATTGATAACGTGAAAATGGTCCTTCAACTTCAGCATCTCTTCGGGAGCATTACGTGAAAACGATGCTCCGACTTTCAGGATCTTTTCGACATTACGTCACAACGTTTCTTCAGATTTTAGATTTCTTCGGTGACTACGGCTTTATGAAAACGACAGTATTATTTTGGAAAATGGATTGCAAAGAAGCAAGCCTAAGGGCATTGAAACATTCCAAAAATTTAGAAATTATAATTGAAAATTATATTGAATTTTTCTGCAAAGGATTAGAAAAATGATGTTTTGGCGATTCTAAATTCTAAATTCTTTTAATGTTTTTTTCGTAATTCCCAACTTTAAAAGTCGAAATCTTCTTATTAGATTTTTCCATTTAAAATTAAAGATACTTTAATAATTAGGAGAATGCCAATTTTTAAGAGAATTATTTAGATAATGGCTGAAATCATTATTGTTATTATTAAAATTTTATAAATTTTAAAAATTATAAATTTTTCAAATAGTTTTAAAATTTTTTCGAAATATTTCAATCTTGATGATTTAACTGATTTGGGACTTTTTATAAGGATTTCACCACAAGATTTTCATTTTTGCCAGGAAATACGGTTTGCCTTCCAGAAAAAATAGGTTTTGCCAGTTCATAATTTTTTATGATTTTCTTAATGTTGCCCTAATTTAACTTTAAAAATTTCTAATTTCTTTTATTAATAAATATTAAATTAATTTTATTAATTTAACTTAACATTTTAAAGCTTTTCCTACACAATAGAATTATAGATTTTCGTAGAAGATTGAATAAATTACGTAGGTGATTTCTTCGATATTCTGGATAAATAAATATTTTTATTGGTTTGGCGCTCAACGAAATAATTGCTATGCAAATTGAGCACACACTCAATTTAAGGCTTGCTTGCCAATACGCCTTAATAATAACTACTTGATTGGCAAGTGCTAATACAATTCAATTCCAATTATAAAATTCATGAAATCTATTTGCAATTTATTTCCGTCTGACTGACGTATTTCTTCATATTTTAAAAATTTTATATCGAATGCATCGATCTTCTTCTTCATTTGGCAGCAATCACCATTTCTGGTTTGGCTGCTTCTTTTGACTATTGCGATATGAGTTTTTCGTTCGCCAGAGGAATACTTAAGGATAGAAGTATGGGAGATAGAAGTAAGAGGTTTTTGCTAGTACTTTGGCGAATTTCAGTTTTAATGGTAAGTTTTCTCTAACAAAGCAGAAGGAATGGAACCCATAATATTTGTTGAGGCATCCCTATTTCAAGCTATCATTTGGCGAATCATGATTTTGCACTTAGACTTTTTAAATATTGAAGGTTTAGATAGAAAACTACTAAGCTTCTTCTTCTGTTGCAAAAATTCTAAAGTCATCTTAAATCTCAACAAATTTTACAGAAAGATCGAAAATGATCTATTTGTTTTTAATCCTTAGAACCAATAATTACTTCCTCTTCCTCTCTCTGCAAAATATTTCGAATTGAACCGTTATGAGGCATTAAATCATTTCACCTCTTGTGTGCACAGTTGCTTTTATTTCCTTTTCTCGTGTTAACTATTTAAAATAATTATAATTAAAAATTGAGTTTAATGGTTTGCATTTGGTGCAAATTTCAGGTATGGAAACTATATGAAAAATTCTTCAATAATATTGAAATATCGAAACGAATTTATAAATATATTTATATATTCTATTCAAACTTATTGAACCTAAATTTGATTTAGAAGAAAAATCTAAAACCAAAATTCTATTGATAAAATTTGGAAATAATAGAGTCTTTCATTAGATATTCACTTATATGAATTATATTTGCTTTCATTCAAAAATATTTATGTTTATGGTTAAATATTTATTAGTATTCTAAATGTTCTAAATATTTCATTGTCACCAGTAAGCCAAACAAAATATCTTCATTGGTAGAACGAATTTTTAATATTATCCTATTTGTTCATTCATTATCGAGGCATAGAAACGTAGAGTGGAATATTGCAGTGGAATATCGGTGCACCCTGCTGATTTATAGAAATCCAGATGAAGCTTTAGGCCCATTTATATTGCCAAATGATTTCCCGGCAAAATTTATCTAAGTCCAAAAAGCCAGTAAAGCGGTTTTTGCTTTTACAAGAAATGGGAGAGATCTTTAAAAAAAAGCTGATGGTATTTGTGTCGCTTTTATATAAGCAAAAACCTAAATTTTCTATCAAAATCATTGGTGAATTCCAAGCATTATTATTTATTATACTTTTGCCATTTCATTATTCGATGAGATACCCAGATCAATGAAATATTTTGAAAAAAAATTTGTGATAATTTTTATGAAATATATTCAATTCAATTTACTTTATTGAAACTCATTAAAAATTTTTCCACGAAAAAATTATTTATCCAGTTTTCACAGCTTTTTTATTTTTACTTTAAAATTGAAAACGACCATCCTCTGTCCATCGTAATTTTGTAATGCGGCAGATCGGTTTCGGCTCAAACTTTTTGTTCTAATGTAACTGATAGAGAGGCTGGCGATCCACTTTTATTTCTATCGCTAGTAACTCGTTAGCATAATTTGCCTGGTCTGGCAAGCCCATCTAGAAATGATGGGCGCTCTTATGGTCAATTTTCAAAGAATTTACAAAAATTGCTGACTATTTCATGTGCTTAACAAAATAATTAATTCTTTATTCATGTTCTATTGTCCCAATTTTCTGACCATTTCTGGTCATTTTATCCATTTTCTCAAAAAATTTTGTATTGCAAATGCCACTTTTCATTTATCATTTATCATTTTAAAATATTTGGCTAATATTTTGGAATTAAGGACGATGATGATTATTTTCATTTGACAATTTTAGCACTAAAACTCTTCTTATCTTAAGGATTAATCGTTTTTGCCTCGAAGAAGTCGATTATTCTCCAAAATGCTAAATTTTATTCGTTCGATTAACATCAGAAAACGTGATTTTACGCTATAAAATATTCGGACTCGATAAATCAGAAAATTTGTAAGCGAAACAAATGAATCGAATCGGATCTACGAATCGAATTTTATTCGATATCGATGAGTGCAATGCCAGGAATTTCATAGATCGCAGCTGTTTCCTTGCTTAACATAAATCTCGAGCATAAATCTCTATAATATATGAAATCTACAAATAAATCGAAATCTTACACAATCTTTTATTTTAGTTTTCGCTGAATTTTTTTTCAAATTTCATAGATCATTATTATAATTAACACAATTTTTCCTTTGTCTTTTTTTATCAGCTTATCATCTTATCTATTTTGATTGTATAAACTAAAATTTTTCAAGCTTAATTTATTTTATAATTATCATTGGTCGATGATGGAAAATTTTAGAATTTTTTAAGCCAAAAAATTTTAGAGAAAAGATTAGAAATATTCTTTGAAATCGATAAGATAAACCATTATTTAGTTCATTCGATTATTTTATAACTGAATTATAAGAATGAGAATTAAAGTTAAAGTTAACACTGTTTTTTTGCTTAAAAAAACCCTATTGTTTTATTAAAAGGAGGAATAAAATAATAAAAGGTTAAAAAATAATCTATTTTTTAATAAATTTTCTAATAAATTTACCTTAGCGTTCATGTTTGAAGTTTTTAAATTACGCCATTGATAAATGAGTATCACAGAAAAATCTTTGGACTGGAAGCGTAAAAATTGTTGATTTTTGAGGAGCCATCATCTTGATTGCCACATTAGCTTTGGTGTTTATGAAAGAGCATTCGAATGCAAAAGGTAGATTATTTTACGATAGATTCTTAGGAAAACAACTAAAACAACTAGCAGTTTATTCTTTTTATTTAAAAAATTATCAAGCATGCGATTATTGTTAACAACTAACTGTTAACTCTTAACATGCCTATGACCATATGTTTTGCATGCTTATATAGGTAAACCAGGTTTTACATTTTTAAGCTTCTAGGTATCGGCCAGGTTCAATGCTTTCAAAAATTTAAGAGATTCAAATTCCACCATTCTATACATAAATACAAATATGAAGAATATTCCAATTTAATATTTTACTTTATTAATAATTAAAAAATATGTTTTTAATTAAACATGTTTTTTAATAATGTTTATAATGAACATTTCTTTGTATAATATTTATACAAAATATTTATATATTAAAAAATTATATATTATAATACATTATACACTACAAATAATAAATGTATTATTTTGATTTAAGAGAATAAAACGCTGAAAACGAAATGGTATTACGATAATAATAATGATAAATATTTAACATTTCGCTGCTAACAGTCTACTTTTCAAAAGCTTGGATAGTTAAATTTGATAAAATTTTTTTATATTATTAATTGAAGAGAATAAATGAATAGGAAAGCACTTATCGGAAAAACATTAAAAATAACGCTTAGTAAATTTGCTATATGATGATTTATATTTTCTTTTGGATTAAATTCGTTCTATTCTGCGATTCATTTCAATCAAAACTTATTTTTTTATAAATTGCTATATATGATTTATTACAAATAATACAATCATATAAATTCGATATGAATTTACGATTGCTTACGATTTGCTTTGTATAAAAATTTCCTCAGAGAATATGGCAAACTAAGGAGAATGAATGTTGGTTGAGTAGGGCTCAGCCTCAAGGCATATATTTTTTTAGCAACACTTTCCACTGCTTTCTTTATTTATTCGTTACTTATAACTGATTAAAATTACGAAATTTCTTGAAAATGTTTTAAAAAATCGCAAAATTTATTCCTCTGATGAACCGATTTTGCTAATATTGAAGAGTGGTCATATATCGAAATTTCTTCCGCGAAAATCAACCCTAAAAGCTTATTTTTAAGTAATTCATAGTGCAAAAATGGCTTAGTCTCAGCTCATATTTCACATTTTTCTTTCGTTCCATTCCAAAGAAATATTTTTATGCCGATTCGAAGAATTCTTTTTTTTTATAGAAAAAGCCCTCCACGTTTTTCTTTCACTCATTCGTGAAAATATTCGAAAAAAATTAAATGATTGAATAAAATAATAAATATCTCATGGATTCATCGCATTTATTCAATAATTTAATGTTCTGAGCAAACAGCAAATATTTCGAAGAATCAACAAATCGCTTTGTTAGTTTTCACTTCTTTTCTAAATTTCATTCATTTTCGATATAATCGCATAATTCCATTTACCTTACTTTGTAATTTTACTGCAAAAGAAAAACGTTCTAAAAATGTTCAATTTTTTAATAATTTTATAATATAATGGTTAGTATTTATATTTAATTATTGATGCGTTGGTGGAATAGTGGCATAGTGAAGATATTGACACCAAGAATCGAGGATTGGCTTCGAGCTCACCGACGCACCACAGCACCATCGCCTGATGGAGAACAACGAAAGAGAGTGGAGTGGCTCAGTGGGTTGTTGATTCATTCTGTTTCTGAATGCCGATACTGATGATCTACTCTTGGCAAGAGTACAAATCTTTCCGAAAGTCCTGGTGATATTGGCGACTCATTTGTTTCTTCTCTATCACCAAGGGACTTCCTGAATATTTGTCTAGTATGACAAGCCAACAGAGTCTAAATAGTAATAGTGAGTGCTGTCAGAAAAAAAAATTGAATAATGTTTTTGCTGACAATGATTTTGGTGATAGTATTCGATAATGCATAAGGTGACAATTATCATGCGAAAATGCAAAAGGCTGCAACAATCATGGAGAAATTTAGTAAGATGGCAATGATTACGAGGACAAATAATGAATGCACTGCAAGAGGCAATCAAAATTTTAAAGAAACATCAATTTTTGCATTAAACTTTGCGAAACCAAAATTATTGCAGGTGCTTATGAGGGATAAAATAAATGCTCGGATCGCTTACGATCGATCCTTAATGCGATAATTCAATTTGGTAATTTGGTAATTTGAAATTGTGTAAATTTTCAACTGATCATCGTATTTCTCACAAATATTTTTACCTCTATTTTTAATAAAATATTTTATTTTTCAGAAAATGTGAATGTGATTCGATGTTATTGGGAAAAAATAATTTTTTTGCATTCACTCTTCAAATCAATATTATTTTGAGTTATTCAACGAATAAATATCGACCAACAGAAACTGTTTTTCGTAAGTTCCATGATTTTTATTAAGAATATATTTGCCAGTTGTAAATGAACAAATAAGTAACTTAGTAAGTTACTCATTCATTTTTTTATTTGGTAAAATAATAATGCCAATTGCAATGGTGGGGGAGGGGGGACAAAATGGCTCAGTGGGTTGTTGCTCAATTGGGAGTGCCGACGCTGAGGTTCTCCGCAGGAGTAAACCTGTACAAAAATCCGAGTGATACTGGTGACTCACCTACAATTCTATCGCCAAGGCATATTGCCTAATGCGACAATCCAGTGGAAAGAATTTAACCAGTAATGTTGAGGACTCTTAAAAAAAAATCAATTATAAATTAATATTTTTTGATATTTTTTATTATAAACTTGTGTCACAACCAGTTCTGACTTTATAATACAATAAAAAATGAATTTTCGAAATTTACCCTTTAATTATCGTTTAATCGTTTAAGTCAAAGTAAAAGTCATAAAAGAGCAGTTAAATCATTACCCAAATCGCGTCAATTATCGTAACTATACATCTAAGACTCCAAGTCGTGGAAAATTTCTTCCCAGAAGATATTGGAGAGATAATCATCGAATAATCACGTATTACTATTCTAGAGAATTTTTTTTCCAATGAATAGGGTTCTCGATGATAATCTCTGTTATTCATATAATGTTATCCATATAATGAGAGATTTCCATGGACTATCTACTTTGATTCATTATTATCGCTTATCATTAGTTTTATCAAAATTAGTCTTGTTATTTTCTTAATGAAATTTTTTCATTATATTAAATAATTTTTATATAACATATTATATTATATAATTTTTTTATTTTATATCTCCTTCTTTCCTAACGGCAACCATTAATCATTTCTTAACAGTAAAATCAACATTCATCGTTCGTAATTTGACTGCCTCTATTGACTACTACAATGAGACCTCTTTATCAGAGGCATTAACTGGAAACTTCCGGCTAGTATGCGGAAAGTTAGCCATCTTTCCAATGAAATCTGATCAAGAAGCAAGAACCTATGATAACTTAATCTTAATCGAAAGAATGGATATTCTGAATCTATGTACATATTTTTTATGCATAGTTATTTCTTTATTTTCATTGTATATTTATATTTTATATTTTATTTATTTTTATATTTCATTGTATATTTATATTTTAACATAAATTTTTTGAACTTGAAAAAAATATATAACAATTTTGCTCAAATTATCTAAAATATCGTCATCGAATGTGTGTGTTTTGCAGTTGAAAATTGGTGGGAGTTCGAATAAATATAAAATCCCTAATATTTCAAGAATCAAATGACTTATTTATAATCCTTGGATTAGGTGAAATTTCGAAAAATTCCTTTTTCATTTCATGGTTATATTTCCTTTTAAATACTATTTGATATTTGTAAAATAAAAAAAAATCATTTAAAAACTTTATTAAAAATAATAGTACAAGTCCATAATAGGTAGAAGAGTTAATTTTTCCCATTTACTAATTATCTACATTTTCGGTTTTTCTGCAAAGAATAGTAGGTAAAATATAAAATATAAACGGGTAAAGAATTCTTAATTTTTTATCATAAAATTAATTTTCAATCATAAATGCAGGGAATTTTATAATTGTAATTTCTATCTTCTTTCAATTTATACGAGAATAAATTTTCGTTATTATTTCGTTAAAGAAAAATTTTTCCATTTTTTTAAAAAAATACTGGTGGAGAAAAAAAGTTTTGAATTTCATGAACTATAAGAAAGAAAGAAATTCATGAAAAGCGTATCAATAAATATAATTTGAACTATTTCTTATAAAAAATTATATACAAGAAAAGATAAAAATTATAAAATTTAAACTGCAAGCAGGCTAATGTGAGGAGATTTCGTCCTTATTTCTTTTGAAATTAGTTAAAAAGTGGAATTTCAACATCGTTCTTCCGTACTTTTTCTTACAGTAAACTTAAAATTTATTCTCTAATACAGTGGTTTACAAAAGCGTTGTTGGAAGTCGCATGCGGTTTTCTACAAAACCTACCTTTTGCATATTTTCATAAGTTTTGGGCAACAAAATATTCAATTCACTTATTTACAAGCTACCTACTTGTTACCTAAGCTACCTATTTACTTATTTATTTAAAAGTTTGCTTGATTAATAATAAAAAATACAAATTTTTATAAATAGTGTAAAGAAATTGGCGATCATTATACATTATCATTATCAACACTTCTAATCATTTGTTTCTTTTGTTTCAACTAACATCACAATTCCATATCGAATTGTGACATTCTTGATATTTAACATAAATCAACAAAATATTCTAATATTCTTAAAACGAATGCAACAACTGCGATGCCAACTTATTGTTAGCAATACTTATTTTTGTGAAAATTGAGTATTTCTCGAAATTGAAATTCACTAAACCATTTATGTTAAATATATTAACGTAAATTTAGTAAAAAATAACTGCAAATTATATGAATTTCCAGTTTAAACTTCGCTATAATATATTTTTATTATTTTTGTGGCTTTTAAAATTCATAAAAATTTTTGCGAAAATTTTTGAGATTTATTTACTGTGAAATTATTCGTGGACCCACCACGCATAATTTCGAAAAAAAAATGTTTAAAGTTATGCAAAAAGCAAATTTCTCCTATAATTCGATAGAAATGGAATGTATTGCAGCGTAGAATATTAACGATGCTTACTTATCATTCCCAGTGGATTTACAAAAAAAAAGATCATATGAGATCATATTAAGTGGTAATTGATGGTGCATATCTGAAACGAATATTAGCCTTGCACATCGTTGGCAAAAATTTTCCATTTCCACTTATTGATTAAGCATTTATTTAAATTTAAATTTAATTTTAAATTCATTTTTATAAAAATTTAAATTTATAGAAATTTTTATAAAAATTTAAAAAATTTAAATTTAAAATAATGGTTGTTTTTTAAAAATTTTTAAGTTATTATTGATCATCGCGATAGCGGTTTAGTAAGTTGTTGCTCTTATATAGCACCTATTTTGGGGCTCTAAGTCATCCTTTCAAAAATTCGGGCACTGCTTATGATTCGTGGTAATTTTCTTGTAGTTCTAATATTTGTTCCAGAAAAATTTGCCTAATTCGACGGGCCAGCGGAATAAACCTAACCAAAAGAGATGAGGAAAATTATGATTTATAGAATTTATAATTATTTGATAAATTTTGCACTTGTATATTAGAGTATATTTTTTTTAGAGATTTCTAAGAATTTTATGAGCAATTTTAATGTATAGTAGATAGTACTTAAATAGTATTGTTTGGCAAAAATAATATATTTTTATATAATAATTATTTTATTTAAATAGATATATTTATTTTGGGCACTAATATTTTAATCAATTATTTAGCGCACATAAAATTTATGGTAATTGTTTTTTTTTCCGAATTATTTTCCATGTAAATTATTTGCCTTTCTGCATAAAAACAAAGTGATAATGAGATATCATAAAAGAAAGAGATATTTTATTGTTTTAATATCAATGCTACAAATAAGGGTTAAAAAGTTGTTCTAATAAAATGCATCATTAAGTGATATGTTCGAAGGATTCTCTTGAGTATAACGATAAGGAAATTCTCGCCGTTGAGACATTCATTATTAACATAGATAGGACGATGATCGTTTAAAATTGCCTTTTTCTTTTCAAAAATCGATCTAAAAATTAAAAGTCAAAAACCTTATCTAACTTTACTTATAAACTTTACTTTATATATATGTCTTGAAAAAGTTTCTTATGAAAATGAATATTTTTCAAGTATTCAATTGAAAATCTTGTGAATATTCAAAAAAATTTTGAATATAAAATTTTGAATATAAAATAAATTTTGAATATAAAATTATTATTATATTAAAATATTATTAAAATATTAAAATTTATTTGATATAATAATAATGTGCGATTCAGTGGATTGTTACCATTTCGGGATGCTAATGATTCTAAGATTCTATTTGTGAAGGAGAAAATTTATTTTTTAAAATTCCGGATAGTGATCGTTCATGCTTCTATTGTTAAATACTCTCTCTTGCTTACTTTGACAAATAAGCGTTATCATCCTAACCAGAAAACCGTATCATAGTTATCAATATATCAATAATTATCAAAATTTTAATATTTTGCCTTCATCACTTTATATTCAAAATTTTTTTGAATATTCACAAAATTCATTTATGATTAAATAGTTTGAGAAAGCTTTCATAAATCTTTAATAAGTCTTTAAGTTCAATTAAATCATATTCTATTTTTTTTATAGGTAAAAAAGTTAAATTAGTTCATTTTTTTAGATTTTTAAGAATTTTTCGCAAATTTCGTTCGCAAATTATGAAAGTAAAGAAAAAAAAATTTAATAAATAAACTATTTAAAATATATATTTACTCACTTATTTTTTTTGTTCAAATAATTTCATTTATTTTTATTCGTCATTTCTCCATTTATTAGGCTAAAATAAAATTTTCTATTATCGATATTTCTTATAAATAAAAATTTAGAAATTTAGATATGTTTTCTAATACGAGTTGAAAAATTTTAGAAATTTTTAAATATTTTTATTAAAATATTTCATTAATTTTAATGGATTATTTATTATAAAAATTTTTCAACTCGTATTAAAATTTTTCAACTCGTATTATAAAAATTTTAATAAAGTATTTATTTTGATATATTTTATTATTTTTATTTATATATTTAAAATCAGAAAAGCAAATAAAATTATGAAATATTACGAGGTCATTTATCGGCGATGGGCCATTAAGTAGCATCTTATAACGATTATTTGTTTTAAAATTCATAGATAAACAATAACTGAAGTGGAATCTGGATTTTTGATCCTATTAGCTTTAATCTATGTTTGTATTACACATTAACAACGCGAATTATATTCATTTCCGAAAATTTTAGCGTTTTAGCTTCTTTCTTCGGTGATTCGAAGAGATTTAAAATTTGCACGATTTTGCAACGTAAATCTTTTTTTTGCAATTTTTTCACTTATAAGTTATATTAATTATTCCCAGAAATATGGAAAATCGATGGAAAAAATTTAAAAAATAAATTTTCAAAAATGAAAAATGAGATGGATTTTTTGAAATTTTTTAAATTTTCTGCTTATTTTTCCATTTTTTTGAGTTTTTTAGAAAAATTTTCTAATCTTCAATATATTTTTTGCACAACAGTCTAGTGGCATTATAAATTAGGCTTTGAAGTCGCAGAAAATTTTTCTTTCTTATTTTAGCTGATAAGAAATCTATTAAATAAAAAAAATCAACTAAACAGCCCTTTGAAATAATTTTTGCTGAATATTTTGCTGCAAACATTGGTTATATATTTTTTTTTCACCATTTTTTCATAAAGTTCTTTCAATTTTGCAAATTTTTCTTTAATAATTTTTAATAATTTCAATAATAATCTTTCTCTTACTTTATTTCTCGTTTCTTTTCTCAAAATATATCCACAAAAAAAATTATTTTTTTATCGCAACAAAAAGGAGCAGTTTCGATTCGATTCACTCTTTCTATTCCTTTATTAATTGTGCAATTTAAATTAGGGAGAATTTTTTCTCATCGGAGCGCCAATGATGAAGTTTCGACACGAGCAAACCTGTCTGAATGCTATCGGTCCACCTGTAACCAAATGATTCCCTAGAAAAATTGTTTGTCCAACAAGCTAACGAAATGAGCCTAACCACAAATAGTAAAAGAAGTCGAAATTTTAGATCTTCGCTTTTATTTACTCAGTGATTTTTTGTTACAGAGTTGACTGTAATTAACAAACGTTCCAGATTTATTTCACATTATATTATTTCTTGAACAATAGTGTTGTGCAACGATACAATTACGATTGGTGCGTTCAATAAAATCAACGAAACTTTAATTTTAATTTTAATTAACAAAAAGAATTTATTTCGCAGAAATTTTGCCAGTTTTACAAAAGCAGACCTGGCTGTTAGCAATGAATCGCATGAGAACCCTAGAAAGGGTTGTCGAGACCCGCATCGATATGTTAGATTTCGAAAAAGCAACCGAAGTCAAAGAAGACTGCTCATTTTGTCGGAGTCTCGATTGCGATATCATTTTTGCTATTTTATTTACATTCGTTATCGCCTGCCTATTGGTACTAATTATGTTATTCTGGCTAAAAGGTGTATTACAATACGAAGAGTAAGTTTTTTTCGATCTAAAATCGCATCCTTATTTTCCTTGAATTTTGTATCCACGATATGAATTTCACAACACGATAAAGAAAAGAAGTGAAGTAATGGTGTTTTTGGTGATTTTGTTACCGATTCTGTGAATTTTTTTGAAACCATTAGGTGAAATAGCAAAAATCTGTTGGAGTTGAAATTTAAAATTTTAGTATGGTAAAAATTTCAATATGAAAAATAAGATATAAAAATTAGAAAAATAGAAAAATTTTTATATTTTTCTCAGAAAAGATTGGTGCTTATTATCAATTAAAAAGGTCATTTTTAATGCTCGGAGGATCACATTTTCTTTCCGGAAACTTTGCTTTTAAAAGAGATAAAAGTCTGATTCTGGGATTAAAAAATTTTTTAAATAAAAAATATAGCTAAAAAGCTGGAAAGAGTTAATGTAAATAATGGATTGCTTCAAAACCTCAAGCAAAAAATTTTTTTTTTGTTTATAAATTATTATTATTTTAGAATCAGAATCATTTTTAATCTTCTAAAAGCTTAAGATAAGATAGCTTAACTTATTTCATCTACTGTTTCCATTCATCAGGCTGTTTAATATTTCATTTGCTAAAATTTGGAGCCTTGAGAATTCGAGTCTAGAAAAACGAATTCAAAAGGAAATTATCTTGATTGAAGAGGCAATATAATATAAAATTTTGCAAATAACTGGCGATCGTTGATATTTTTTAATACTTATGTGAATTCAACTGAGAAAGGTTTAGTAAAAAAAATTTATAAATCCAACTAAAATAAACCTATCAAATTCAGTTGCATATTTTTTTTCTTCAATAACTATGATAAACTTTACGTTGAATTTTTGAAATTTCATAAAATAATCACTGACATATTGTGGAATTGATTTTAAAAAAATGGCAAATTTTTAGGAATTAAAATATTCTTATAAATTAGAAACTCTTATAAATTCTTATAAATTAGAACAATCTCCGCATGCGATTTAGCGATTTAGAATGGTTTATGAATGGCATAAAATTTATAAAAGCCATGTTTAAGAAATCTCTTCGATATTCTTTTATATTTGCCAAGATCAATAATAATAAATAATAAGAATAATTAATGATTGGAAAAAAAAAATTCAGAAATTTTATTGAAATTTATGCTTTTCTAAATAATAAACCCTTCCTATTCTTGAATTTCTGACTCAAACTCGACTTATTGCGATTATTCGATGGCTTATGGGTTGCTCAGATTAGAATAAGTAGTTCGAATTCTCCCAACCAAAAAAAAGCTTGTTATTAGGAATTTCGGATAGATTCACCTACACTTTTGCCAGCAATTAGCCCACTAGAGGCAAAAATTTCATATTATATTAATCGGTAGTCGAGTAAGCCCCACCAAAAATTATGTCTATCAGCCACCTAGTTTCTTCTTTTTCTAAAGGAAAAACTACTAAATAAAAGTCGAGTACTAGGTTGTGACACGAGCAATCACTGTACAACATAACAAAAACATATAAATAATATGCTAGAAATTTTATAGAATGTGATCATATTTTCGATTCATCAAAACCAGAAGGAGAATTCAGACTCCCCATCTTACCTTCACCTGCAGGCGATATTGAACAAAAATTCCCATCCTATACGTTCAAAAATATGCAAGTAAGAGGAAAAATAGCAAAAAATGCAATATTTTCCGATTGCTCTCAAATTTTAAAAAACGATATATTTTAATTTCGATCAATTTTAATAATTATTATTTGGAAAAAAATTTGAGATCAATTTTGGCATGGATAGAGCCAACTTTTCAACGTTTATTTTATCAATTTAGGTGATTTTTTTTTAGGGTAAAATTATTTTCTGGTTCGGAGAATAGTTGCTAAAAATTTTCAGTTATTTTCAGTTATTCAGTAAATTTTTAATTTACAAAATATTCTTTAAATTTTAAAATAGTAATGAAAAAAAATAATAGAACAAATCAGGTTAAAATTAAAAGCAAATTTCAGTGTATATACACGTTTATCGCGGGG
This sequence comes from Dracunculus medinensis, assembly GCA_900625125.1. Classification (NCBI taxonomy): domain Eukaryota; kingdom Metazoa; phylum Nematoda; class Chromadorea; order Rhabditida; family Dracunculidae; genus Dracunculus; species Dracunculus medinensis. The sequence goes on along the minus strand of UYYG01001165.1, from coordinate 352,527 downwards.
CCGAGGCAACGTGTGAAGCTTAATTTTGATCAATTCCAATTGGCCAGCACAGCTGAAAGGTAGCCAAATATTCTTGTCCGTGCCAATTCTTTCATTTTTCATGGTAGTAAGGATTTTTACTTTCTTTCAAGTCCTTTTTCAGTTTACTGATATTTGTTTATAATTTTAAACTGTTTTATGCGATACAATTTTAAATTATATTTTCTAAAATAAAAAGTTTATACGATACGGATTGCAGTTGTGAAACCGAGTATGTTGATGTATACTCTGAATTGGAAAGTCCAGATGATGATCTCCTTTCTTCGTCATTTGGTGGCCGTTATTGCGGTAGCGTTTCTCCATATGTTCGAATCAGGTGAATATCCTATAAATATAGAATTAAAGCAAATATTCTTCTTCCAACACATCATTACTGGTTAGACTGACTCCACTAATTACAAGGATAATATATTTTCCATACTGCTCGATCTATTGCCATATCTAAAAATAACAGTCACTCCTTTTTATGAATTCACTAGGATGTTCATTGCGATTCTTATCCGTTAAAATTTCTGCTGATCCGATAAAATTTCTGCTGATAAAACTCAGCGACAAATAATTTAACGAAAAAAAAATGACTGATAAACTAATCAGTAGCTAAAAATCAATAAAAATTTCTAAGTTTCGTTTTGATGGCTAACGATTTGTTCTTTCTCTTGAATTTTTTTTGCTAATCTATGTTAAAATACTTACTGGAATGGGAGAAATCAAATTTTAGCTTGCACCAAGTTATTGTTCTCGTATTTCATTCACGTTCATCTTTCAATCGAACTACTCCATTAAAATTTCAGGGAAGATACACCTTTTTCTCCGACGGTCAGTTATTATTTTGATTTTCTATGTTAGCAATCATTTAAAAATTATTAACCGCCTATAGATTGGATAACAAAAGAAAAAAACACTTGTGCAAAAATTTCAAGATAGGATTTGCTAAAGTTGAAATATGAAACCTCAAAATCTTCAGATTTCTTGAACAAAAAATTCGAAAAATCGCAAAATCATCATATTTCAGCTCAATATAATGTTGGTCATCAAATATATCCAGAGAAATGTGGATTCATTATTGATGCAAAATTTAGGTATTCTTAAAATTATGGAATTTTTTTCTAGTTTGTGGCATATCATCGTTAACTAATCAATTATTGAATTGCTAATCAGTTGCTGAGTTACGCAACTTTTTCAGGAAGCATGGAACTATTTTATCACCGACGTATCCAGGAACATATCCTAAAGTAAGCTTTTATCAGTTGTTGATAAGGAGAATTTTTAGAAAATATATGATTTCTCCCCTAGGCGCATTAGTCTTTAACGTTTATGCCTGCAAAAATAAGGTAATAAACTAAGAAACATAAATTATTTGCGAAATGTTAGAAACACCTGAAATTCTTTTTTTACATATTTCTACTGATACAGAAGTTAAAACAAAAATATTTCTTTTAGAACTTTCACTGTACATATTTGCTCAATGGTAAACCGGGTCAACGTATTCGATTATTTTTTCGCGATTTTGACATTTATTTTGGAGGGGAGCAGTTAGTTTTTTCGAATATTCATTTGCTTTTATCATTTTTATAGTCTACTTGGCCAAAAATTTATCACACAGCTTACAGTTTATTTCAGTATAACTAATGAATTGATTCAAGAATTCGGTTTAAACAAGTCCCATCCAAATCCCACTCCTATTTATTTATTTTTGTATATTTCGAATAAATTAATAATTAAATACCGTCGATTTGAAATTTTGTAACTAAAGATTTTAAAATTATTGTGCAAAATTTTAGCTGTCCTTATGATTCGTTAACTGTTTATGACGGTGCAACGAATAAGGACCCAATCATAAAAAAGGTTTGCGGCTTGCAGCAACGAGTGGAAATTTATACATTGGGTCCGAATGCCTTTATCGAATTCAATACATCGAGTCCACCTAAAGCTGATCCACGAGGGTAAATCGATCTTTTTTTTTCAAAATTTTCCAAATTTAATATCTTATTGTGATTTTCTTTTGTGATTATGGCTTCTGATAAGATTATTTTCTAGTTATATGATTGATTACGAATTCTCATTTCGATATGTTGATGTTGTTGAGCTTCTCGATAATCAAAAAGGAGTCACCCATTTGCGTGGATCAGAATGTGACGTACGAGTCGAGAGTAACCGCGAAACAACACACTACATCAAGTCACCAAAGGTGCTACTTAAAGTTGATGCCTAATTTCATCAATTGTTAACATAGCCATATGCTTGATAAAAAATGTTATAATTTTATGCCGAGGTGAAGTTCATTTTTTATCTGCAAAAATTTGAAGAATGGCAGTACTTTAATTCACTCGATAATTCTTATCAAGATAATTTTATCTAATTTCTTATTGCTTTTTGCAGTATCCTAATCTTTATCCACCAAATACGACGTGTACATATATAATTGATGGTTTGCAAGGTGAGCAAAATCTTGAGAGGGCTATATTGAACTTTGAGAAATTCGCAGTCTTCTCAGAAATACCTATCAGGTTAATATTTAAAAAAAAATAAAATAAATTGGTGGATTACGGTGATTTGGTGAATTTGAAGAGAGAGGAAGGGAGGGAAGATGGGAGATTCTAAGAAACAAAATTACCAATTTTGCTAATAAGTTTCAAATTTAATAATTTAGCACTACAACATCAGCAACACACACAGAACATGAAGAAGAAGTCTGTGCCACAGCTTATGTAGGAATCGCTACTCATATAGCAACGATCAGAAGAGTTTTGGATTCTAGTGAAGAAAGTTTGTACGATTCGACGATATGTGATCGAATTGCAGACCGTTAGCACTTTTTTTCAAATTTCTAAAATGTTTTTTTATGTATCTTATAGGAAATAATAATATTCCATTTTTAAATCCGGAAAAGCAATAATAAATTAGTGGTTGAAATTCACCATTTCTAGTTAGGCTCGCCCAACTGATTGTTGGTACATTTAGAAACCTTTGCCAGATAACCATTCGGGAGAATAGAACAGCAGATAGGATGTATTAAAAGACAAGTTCACTTCTACGAGGAGTAGAATAATGGTAATTAAAATGACAATGTAACCAACCAGATTGCTTCGAATTGAACAATAGGCTTCGTCGGTACGTCAATAAATCAATGGATTCTTTCAGGTTCATTGGGTCCGTATGTGAGTGAAGGACCTCGAATGGTATTGGTTTTCAGTTCATATGATAAGGTGACTCCTGATGGTCTAAGCCCATTCGGTTTTCGTGCAAGAATCGATTTTAAAACAGGTGAATCATTTAATTATTTTATTCATATATTTATTATTATTCTTCTTCTTCTAACAGCTCTCACCATTACTGATTAGGCTGGCTCCGCTGGCTACAAGAATAAGAGTCTCCAAGCTGACCGGCCCGACTCCATTGCTAGTAGTAATAGTAGTAATAGCAATAATTTATTATTCATATATAATTAATTAAGAAATCTAGAAATTAAATTTATATAATTTATTTATTTTATATAATTTAGATTTCGGTATACCAGGAGAACCTATTGGCGATTCAAATAAGTGCGCATTTATGTTTACTAAGCCTCTGGGCTCTTTTAACAGTCCACGATATCCAGCCAATGTATGAATTTTTAGTCCTAGGAAATATTCGATTTTTTATTGCTTTTTTTTTGACTGAATTTCTTAAAATCAAATCTGAAATTTTAAGCATATTATTTTATGGAAGACATCATTCCAGTATAATGCGCCATTAAATGAAATAATTTATTATAATTCCGTTTGTCATAAGATACCTCGCTACGCAAAATTATTTGCCATATGCTCAAGTCACAGGTGGTCCACTTTATAAAAACAGACGTCTCCAAAAGTAGGCCTAAGTGAAAATTTAGCTACAATATTAAAATTTCATCCATTGCCTGAATATTTAGTACCCACTCGATACGAACTGTACTTATACAATACGAGCTAAGCCTGGTCAACAAATTCAAGTGTATTTTGAGCAATTTGCTCTTTATAATGCCGAAGGATCATTAATGGATGAGAAGTAAATTCATTTATTTTTTGGAATAATTATTAGGCTTCTTTTAAAGCAAAATTTATAGCGATTGATTAGTTCGCGGTTTAAATATGAAAAAAACAAGACTTCCAATAAATAATTTCTTGTTCTACAAACTAAGATCCTTAGGACTATTCCAGAGGTTCCACAGGATCGAAGCTATTTTCATAATATTGCTAAAACTTTTGCTTTTACCGTTTCAACATTATTGAACATGAAGAGAGTGTCATGAAGATGAAGAAAAGAGTGGAGCAATTCCACTCATTTCACTAAATTTTTTTGCAGAAAAAATACTACTATTTTTGCAAAAAACAATATAAGAATATAAATACATAAAATATGAAAAATAAAAAATCAGTACAAAAATAAAAATATTACTTTTCAATAAAAATATGCTATGCGTACCAATATTTAATTTCATTTTTAAATGGTTTAATTATTCTAAAAATTTTTAATATAATAAATATCGATAAAAATACTATGGCAATATAAAGAAGCCCGAAGGGTATGAGTGTTCTCAACATTATTTGAGGGATTCTGGAAGCATAGGAATCATCATTACTTTTTTAAGGACATAAAGGAGTCGCGAAGAATATTTTTTAAGTTTTTAAAGGAGTCCTGGAGAAATAAAAATTTTCTGAAGTTTTGTTTTATTTATATTTTATTCAAAAGAAATCTTGCCAGTTTTATAATATTTCTATATTTAATAATTTTATTTTTAGATGCCGCGATTTCTTAGAAATATTTGATGTTTTCCAAAAAGATGGAAAGGAAGAGACTTATTTGCAAGGTATTTTATCCATCTTTAGCGTAGTTCATTATTCGCTTTAATACTACAAGAGTAAATCAGTAAATAAGCTGTTAATATAATCAAAGCAATCTATATCACTATATGGAAAATTCTAAACTGAAATATAATTTAGCAAAATATTGCGCTCACACTTTTCCTGGTCCTACGGTGTCGGCATTTGGATCGAATGAACTTCGATTTTTCTTCCGATCTGATTCCGAAGGAACTGGCAATGGATTTAAAGCTTTGTACAAAATCCGGAAAGCTTTTAAGGAAGAGATTCCATCACAAGGTTGTTAAATTTATGAATTTCTAATCTTTCTTTCTAACTCAGATGGTTTGTTGTAGGAATTGCATCAAATGAAATAATTCAATTGGATTGTTTTTAGAAAATTCGCGACATTGCGGAGAAAGAATATTTGGTTCTCCGGAAACAACATCTGGTTGGTTTATATCACCTGGCTATCCTGGCAAATACAATAAGGATCTAATATGCGATTGGGAAATAGTAGTAAGAGAAGGTTATAAGGTATTAAAGACAATTTCTCCTTATTATATGATAATAAACCATTTTCGAGCTTTTTCTGTCGGTACTCTTTTTGAAAATAGGCGAATACACTCAGCGCTGGACTGGTGATGAGCCAGAAAAGCTTCAGAAACCTAACGTAGAATTTCATCGATTAGAATGAAAATGAAGAAAAATGCCTGCAGGCAGCCAATTTTTTTTTTTCTAGATACTTTTGAGTCTTGTGAAAATGGAGGTAGAAGGAGCAATGAATGGTGATTCAATCAACTGTCAAAATGCTGTTATTCGAATAAATGCTGATCCAAGCACTAAAGCTAGGTCTCAGGTGAAGGAAATCTGTGGAACTGTTGAAAGTGTTGTCCGTCCCATCATATCGAAAAGCAATGTTATGCGAATTAGGCAATTTTTTTATCATTCAGTTTTGTTTATTAATTAAATTTCCAACATTCACCGCTATATCCGGTATTTTCTCCTAAAGAGTGTTGACCATTTTTGATTAGGCTCATCTCGCTGGGCAAAGATTTCGCCAAATTATTTGGCGATAGAGGTGAAAAATGTGTTGCTAATACTATCCGTATTTTTAAAAGGCAGGTTTATTTCTGCTACAATATTGACGCTATAAAATGAAAGTAATCCAATAAGCCATTCTAACTCTGGTACCCCGACACTCGAAAATTTTGTTGCAAAACAACCTATAAGATTTTTTGATCCATTTTCCATCAGCTAAATTCTTGACTAATTAAAAAAAAATTCCACTTAATGTGAAGCTTAAGGAATTCTTTTTTAGCTTCTTCACTTCCCCGGATAAAGTTAACGGTCTTAAAGGATTCAATTTCACGTGGACAGAAGTGAAGGTTGTTAAGGGTATAAATTTTTTTATTCACCAATTGAACAAATAAGACAAGCTAAAAGCCTATGCGATGATCTGCTCTAGTTGGTCTTACTTTACTTTACTTTACTTTCTAATTTATTTATCTCCTTCGTAAAGTAGTTATCGTATATGATTAAAACTGGCACTTTTGAACTTGTTTTAATAAGCTTAAAAACAACTTATTACTCATCAAGACATGGAAAATAAATATCGTCCAGCGAAACCACGTTTTTTTCAAGCTGTGCACCAAAATTAAATGCAGGCACCAATAATCCATAGGTGAAAAGTCTATACAAACATTTGTTATCATTAAGAAATCATAATAAAATTTCTTGTTTCTCTAACTTTGCGATAATTTTAATATGCGCATTAAAAACTATTTTATCAGTTAATATTTTCGATAAAGGATAAAAGCGATAAAAAATCTGAAAATTGACAGATGAAGCAGAATGTATGGGGCCTTCGCATTATCTTTGCACCTATACGAAATTATGCATTGATTCGCGTTTGCGATGCAATGGTGATGAAAATTGTGGATTGCATGATGATACGGATGAAGCTCATTGTAAATCTAACTTTTTATTTAAAAAAAATTATAAGATTTTTGTCAAGGGAAAAACATGATTAATGGTGTTAATTTAATGCATCCAAAATTGAAAACCTTCCTATTGGGCAATTATTTTGGGCAATTAATCCTAAGTTTGGGATAGAATGGCTCAGTGCATCGTTGCTCTCATTTCGAAGCGCCAATACTGGGGTTCTATTCCCAATAGGTATAAACGTACACGAGAATTCTGCTGGCGATCCACTATTTCACTTTTATCACCATACGACTCTCTGGTAAAATTTGTCTAGCCCATTAACTTGAATAAATCCTAATCCTATGCTAAATAATTTTTGCTTCTTTTTATGAATATAAAAAATAAATCTGCTAAATTTTTATAAAAACTTTTTAAGGTAATAAACTTGAAAGTGCTACTGATATTCAAACTGTTCTTTTCGCAGCTGCATTTTCCGGATGCATTTTTCTCTTCATATTTAGCTTCTTTTGTTATCTATTCAAGAAAAAATTCGAAAAAAAAGAAAAAAAACGTAGGCGACATGCTTCCTCCGGTGTCAAGCATTTACGTGAGCCATATCGACTTCAAAAACCCGTAGTCAAAGTGACGGCTAAAAATTCCGGTGGTCCACAGTGAGTTTCTTTTACCCAAATTTTCATTCAAAAAATATTATATACATATTTCAGTAATTGAATTATTGCATTCATAATAATAAAATTAACTATTAATTTACCAATCTTACCAACTTATCAATCTTATCAGTTAATTTATCGATCTTATCAATCTATTCAAAGGAAAAGAGCCACAAAGATTGATATTATTTCTTTTAGTTTACTAGGATCACCAGCCGCTTCTCGTCTAACACATTATAATATCACCGGTGCCGCTGCTCCTTCACCAATGCAAAACAATAGCACTTTTTACAATAATGATCAACATTCCAAAAATTTTTATCTTCTGCATGAAGACGATGCAAATAAAACTTTTTATGGATAAAATAACTTATTTAATTGGCTTAGATTTAGGCCTTTGCTGTTCTTCTTGTGATAAAAAATGCGAAACAAGCTCAGGACTGATAACTTCGTTCTATTTAAAAATTCGAATTTATTCATTGAGTTATTAATAAATCGCTATATAATGTGAATTGTAAATTTTTTTCGTTTCATTTAATTTTATTTATGTAAAAACTATTTTAAATTTTATGAATAATCGAAATTCCTAATTTAATTTTCAATAAAAAAAAATATGAATATGGAATAAAATTTGTTTTTATTTTTAAAATTACCTATGTTTCCTTACAAAATGCATTCGTAATTTTTTTTATTTGAATATTTCATCAAAAGAAACTTGGAAATAATAAACAATAATTAAATGGAAGAGTAAAGAAGAATGGCTCAGTGGGTTGTTGCCCTCATTTCGAAGCGCCGATGCTGGAGTTCTACCCCAGGCGAGAACAAAGTCGTCCTTCGAAAATACGAGTGATGCCGGCAATTTACGTTTACTCTTATCGCCATATGACTTCCTAACAAAATCTAACTAGTCCGATGCGCTAGCTAAGGAAAATAAATGCTATAAAAAGCGAGTGAACTTGGAAAAAACAATAAAAATTTCCGTAATACCTTGTATCAGATACTGATAAGAAGAGTGGAGGCAGACCGACCGCTAAAGTAGCCTTCTTGCACTCGCTATTCAGCGATGGAAGCGACAGGTTTCAAAATATTTCAGATCCAATCCTATTATCAAATGATAAATCGCAGCTTTTTTTCCCCTTTCAAAAATCATGGTAGAGAGCAGTTTGTGATAACAGTCTATGATAAGGCCAGCAAAACCAGAATATATAGCGAAATTATACACCTTTAACCAATCTTAGTACACCTTATACCTTCCGAGCTAGCAACATCTCAGAACTGGACGCACGTCCGCTCAACTGCAATGATATAACTGCTTCTCTAAAAGCGTTGCCCACGTTTGATTTAGGCCATGTTTGCAACTGACGTATTTCAAGCAGTTTGCTAATTCTTATGATAAATGGCATCAAAAGCGAGGACGATCAATGAAGACCTGGACTGAAATGGTACTTCAACGAGTAAGGTACATAGCAATATACAGCCTTAGGGGATCGAAAGGAAGCGGAAGGGCTTCCACCACGCCTCTATAGCCACAGATCGCCCCGGAAATCCCTCATCTTGACAAACAGCACGATCACATAGAAGTGATATCAAAGCTGCAAAGTGGCGAATTCTAAATATCGCTTTCGTTTAGAAAGATGCGATTTGGCTGCCATGTGGAGAAATTTTGTTGGCCAAATATTTCGTGTCGAAATGATTTTAGGTTCGATGAACTGAATTAGTGGTTTCGCTTATCGATTAACATTAAAATTGTTTCTTTTTAGTTGTAAATAATGTCGGAAAAAATCATGGAAAAAATCAATCGAATTAGCGACAAATTAAATGAGGTCAAAGGTCATCTGAAAAACGATAAAAATTCATTTGAATTCACCGCAAAACGCGAAAAAATTGGTTTTAGTTTTTATTTCTTTCTTTCTATAATATTTTATTAATCTTTAATTTCAGTATTTTTTATTTATTTGTTTTTCTTCTTATTAAAATTGAATAATTTTTCTATAATTTTTTAAAATAAAAAAATTGTCCAAAATATTTTTTAAATTTTTTTTCGAAGAATGGTTTGAACGAAATTTTTTAAGTTTTTCTTTCTTCAAATGTTGCTTAAAAATAAAAAAAAATTTTATTTAAATAGTTATCTTGTAAAAATTCTTTTAAATTTTTTGGGTTTTTAATAATTCAGTTTAATAATTTTTATTTTTTATTTTAATATTTATTTATTTTATTTTTAATTCAACGTGAAATGCATAAAAATTATTTAAAAACTTACAAAATAATTATTGTTTGATAGTTAATTATTTGTTTTAAAATGAAATATTTAAATTTTCGAATTTATTGTAATTTTTTGTAGAGACGATGAGTGATGAAGTGAAAGATTCGAATCCATACAGTAGACTTATGGCGTTAAAAAGAATGGGAATTGTTAAGAATTATGAGCAAATTCGAGCGAAAACTATTATTGTTGTTGGAATTGGCGGCGTTGGAAGTGTTGTCGCCGAAATGCTTACACGTTGTGGCATCGGTAAATTAATTCTCATCGATTACGACACGGTAAACACTATAAGTTTTTTATTTTTTAGAAAAATATATTACTTTTGAAAAATATATAAAAACTTTATTTTGCGAATAATTTCGAATAATTATTATAATTATGCAAACAGAAAACTGTTATTGATTAAAATTATTATTTTATTAATATTGACATTAATATTATTAATATTAATTAATTAGTTTAGAAAATTACTTTTATTTAGATAATTAGTAATTATTTAAATACTCGCAATTTATATATATTTTGTCATTTTTATATTTTTAGGTTGAATTAGCCAATATGAATCGTTTATTTTACCAACCTCAGCATTCTGGTTATAGCAAAGTTGATGCAGCTCGCCATATTCTTAAGTGATTTTTTAATTTTTTTTTTATTCAGATTTTTGCAAAAATCATCACAAATATAGATTTAGTTATTTACATTTGGATAGAAATTGCGAAATTGCATGAATTGACTGTATTTTTTAGAATTTTCCAAATATATTTTTGACAGGTTTCATTCTTTTCTTTATAGTTTAATTAATCCTGATGTAATTATTGAAATATATAATATGAACGTTACAAGTTTGGATGGTTACAAAAGTCTTATCGAAATCATCAGGTCAGTTTTTTTTTATTGAAATATTTTACCTTTTCATTAAATTGTGATCATATAATATAATATATATATACATATAATCACCAATTTTTCTGCAGGAATGGAAATTTAACTGGTGGAAAAGTGGATCTTGTGTTCAGTTGCGTTGATAATTATGAAGCGAGAATGACTATTAATAGTGTATGCTTTTTCCTGTTTGCTTTTTTTTTTACTGGTCAATGTGGTGAATCTTTGTTTATTTGCAGGCTTGCAATGAGGAAGATCAAGTATGGATGGAATCAGGAGTGAGCGAGAATGCTGTATCCGGACATATACAGTTTATTGAACCAGGTCGCACTGCTTGTTTTGCGGTTTGTATTTATTTTTATTGTACATAATAATATTTGCTGATGATACATTATATAATATAATTTTCTATATAATTTTTATTTCATTGGATTTTTTTTCCATTGGAGAAATGCGGGAATTTGTTTGACCTATTTATCGTTTATATTAATTGTATTATTATTAAGTGTGTTCCACCATTAATAGTTGCATCGAAAATTGATGAGCGTACACTGAAACGAGAAGGAGTTTGTGCAGCTTCGCTTCCAACGACGATGGCAGTTATAGCCAGCTTTCTTGCTCAGAATGCTCTCAAGTTTGTATAGCCTTTGCATTCCTTACATTTTTTTTAATAAAAAAAAATTTGTGATATTAATCGAGGAATTTGATACCAAAAGAATTTCCAAAGTGCTTTGTTTCCTTGAAACGATGCAATTAAAACAAAAAATCTATGATTTTTTCCCATTTTGCGACGTTTTTTCAAAAATTTCTTATGCAGGTATTTATTGAATTTTGGCGAAGTCACATATTATATTGGCTATAATGCATTGTGCGATTTTTTTCCTCGCCATAAAATTTTGCCCAATCCCAACTGCGATGATACCTATTGTCAGCGGCGACAGCAGGAATATAAGGTTAATTTTCTTTCCTTTTTTTGGCAAAAATTGAAAATTGCTTTTTGTTTTTTTTATCATTTTATTTGCTGAAACAATCTAGCATTGACATAATTTTAGACCTATTGCAATTTTTTCATTCCTAAATCCAATTTAGTTCCTTTTAGCGCTCTATTGAACTTTGAGTATATTGTGCTTTTGCAATATCCATAAAAATTACAGAATTTGAAACTAAGAGCTTTAGGGGAAGAAATGCGCAAAGTTTGAAGGTTTACAAAGTAAATAAGTGGAATCGCAATTTTTGATTTGATTAGCTTTTTTGGCTGTTGGCAGTTTTTGCCAGTGACTTTAAAGGAAACATAGGAAACGCCAGCACCTGGTATTTGAATGCCTGGCATGTTTGCTTTCGCGAGGAGCAAGGTCCAGAGACCTCTAAATATTATGATCTCTCACTCGGCCATTTTCTCCATCATAAGGATCTGTTGCATACCAGAGCTTCATGTTTGAGATTATTAAAAGAATGCATAAGATTTTGAGAGATTTGCAGGTTTAGGACAATTCCTACCCGAGCATAAGATGGGATTTTCATTTGTTTTTATTTTTTGTTTTGTCTTTTTCTAAGAGTTATTTATTTCTGGTAAGTTTTCGCTGTATTGGCAGACTAGGTAAATTCTGCAAGAGGGCCATCTAGCGATAGAATTAAGGCCACGTTAGAAGCGCTATCGCTACCCGGATTTTTAAACGATTTATTTCTGTCGAGAAAACAATTCTAACAGCAGGAATATTTACATTTATAAATTAATAAAAATTAATAAATTAATAAAAATTTTTTGTACAGCACTTTAAATAGGAAAAATATAAGTGCTTGGAGTCTTCATTTTTATGGTAGCTTCTCGATTGCAACTGAATATTGATTAAATAAATATAATATTGCTGACAAGATTCAAATGAATTTTTAATATTATCTATTATTACAGACTGCGAATATTGAGAATACTGAAATAAAGCGCGAGGAAATCTCAGAAGCTGGCTCTGTTGTTCATGAAGATAACGAATGGGGTATATATTATTTACTATCTTTTTGTATTTGAATTCTTTATATTTAATATTTCTGGAAGGGCAAAAATTTTGTACATATTTTCGTATTGATGAAATTTTAAATCAATTTATGCAAAACGATTTTTTATTTCTTTCAATGGTATAACTGATCGGACTAGGATCAATATAAATGAAACGAGTCTTTTCGTGTTGTATAGAAGAAGCAAATAAAAAACCTATTTTTATCAAATCACTGCCGGTTGAGGAAATATTTAAACCAGACTTTGAGCGTCATCTTTGCTGGTTAGAGCACGTTTTTCTTGGCCAAACACAGGAGTTCATGCATATTTCGCTATTTGTTAAGCCTTATGGCGGATTGCGTCAAAAATTAGGTGGGGCCAATCAAGATCTTGACTAATACAGCTAGAAAAGATTTTGAATTTTGAATATATAGATGGGCCAGTGATATATGGACTATGGATGGCTTCTTTTGGCCAGTCTGATCAGCAGTGGTGACAATTTTTAGAAGAAGTAGAGACAAATGAGATAATGGATATGATTTTCAGGTATAGAATTGTTGGATGAATCATCCGCTCCGCCAGCAACAAAAAATGTTGTCGAACTCGGCGAAGGTTTGGAATATGCCTATGATGCACCTCAACCACGAGATGTAACGCTTCAAAATAATTTTTAATTGGTTCTGAATAATTTGGTTTCCAATACTGCGAATTTATTTCTTATAAAATACATTCTTTTTTCATTCTTTTCACTTGTTTCAAAAATATTAATATTATTATTTGGAATATTATTGCAGGAGAAGGAAACCAATGTTAATGAAGTTACTGGGAATTCAAATTTAGATCTTTCATCGCTTATGGCTCATTTAAAGACGTTATAAGCGTTTTATGTTTTTCATTCAATTTTTTAAAATTGTTATTTGAAATCCATTATTTATTTTTTATGCTATCCTTAACAGAAATGAAAAAAGAGGAAATAGGTGATAATTGGGGAAAAATTTCAACTTGGAATTAATTTTGTTATTTGAGTATTTCGAGTATTTGCTATCGTTTTTTTAATGTAGAAATGTTTGTTAATGTAATATAAACCTAAGCTTCTTTAGAGGAAATTGATGATATTCCCTAACTTGGGTTATTCAGCCTGAACATATTTCAAGCTTTTTGTGAGAAATAATTTTCGAAAAATTCATACAAAGTACTGCCCATATTTTTTTCTAAATTTACCAGTCCATATTTATTTATGAATATAACATATATTTATTTATTTATTTATATTATTAAATAAATATTGATGTAATGTTTTGTTCTATATCGAGTTCTCAGACTTGTAACCTAATGCCACTCTCGTACTTCGCGAAACTGCTACCCCAATGAACTCTATGAAGTGTCAGTGATAGATGGTTAATGACGCTGAGACTGGTGAAATGGACTCTATATGGAAAGAATAAATAGATTTAATAGATGAATGAATTGGCTAGGGTAAGTTGTAAAACTTTTTCTGATGGCTTACCGCAGTAATGGCACGTATTATTCTTCCAGATATGTAATCCTCACCATCATTTATTTTTGGAGGGAACATTAAATTAAAACAGACGGATATCTATAATAAATGGAACGCTATCATCATAATATTTTCAGTAATCTAATCTTTTGTATATTGAAAATGAATCTCTTGTAGGAGGATTGTGTACATGTTTTGAGAGCAAGGATAGGTGCGGAATAGCTCTATTCCTTGACTCGTACCTCTAAAAAATCCCAAATATTTCCGCCCAATTGCCATCGTAATAGCCAGCGGAGCCAGCCAAATTTGAAATGGTATAAGTTGTCAGTTGGGAAAACAGATTTTCATCTATACAAACCTGGATTTCACTTTTAATGATAGATATAGAACAACGGTATATTCTATTTGCTTACTATTTGCTTTTTTAAATAAATTTTCCGAACCATATTTTATGAAAAATTTACGAATTAATTTTAATAATTTAGAAAAATTTTTCGATTGCCTAAAACTTTTCAAAACTTTTTGTTTAGTGAGTCAAATTATTTTAAGGATGTTTCTGGACTGGTTCCAGTTATTCCACTAAAATATTTATATTGGATTTTTAAAATTTTGTTGTTTATTTGGCCTTATTAATATTTATTAATATTAATTATTATTTATTAATATTTATTAATATATTTATTAATATTTAGTTATTTTTTATTTAGTGAATGGTCCCATAGAGGACAATTAATGTTGAATCATTTACCTAAACAATGATTGAGCGAAACACTATGAAACGTGCAGTGGCAATTATAATTATTTATTATATTATATAAATATTGTACAAATAATTCAGTATAAATTCGAATTGAATAAATAAATATTGAAAGGGAGATAGAAGAGAAAAAATTACAATAGAAGAGATTAGATATCGCAAAAGATCGAAGTGATAAGGTTAAATTAAACTCAAATGTCAAAGTTTTCAAGTCAAAATTAAATAAAGTCAAATTTATTTTTGGAATTCATAATTTTCCACAACATCCGATAAATTTTGTTCTAAATTCTATGAGGAGTTTTTTATGGAGTCCTATCAAAGGTAATTTCAAAATTCTTGAAAGAACTTTTTGAGAACGACTTTTCTATTGGGCAGTCTACACGTATTTGCGTGTCACCCAAATAATCATTCCGCTATAAAAGCCTTTTTTTTAAATAGAACATCTTTTTTTATTTCAATATGAACACCATAAGGTAGCTTAGGGAATATAACATGGAAAAGAAGGCAATGTGCCGAAAGAAAGTCGGCCGAAAATAATACGTTAAAGCCAAAGGATCTCGAAAAAATATGCAATCAGATCCCAGAATTTAAGGATTATCTGAGCTTATAGATGGTATTAACCGAGTGACAGTGGAACCTATTCATAGAAATTATATCCAGTTTGCTGAAATACTATATCGCTTATTGGTAGTTTTTTTTCAATGGAATAAATATTTCAGTATAAATTATCAGCTATCAGTTATCAATTAAGCCTTTCTTTAACGAAACATTTTAACAAATGAAATTATAGAATAAAAAAAAGGTTTTGGATTAGATAAGCTATGAAAATATGAAATCATAAATAATCGAAAGAAATCCCAAAGAGTTCAATGAATTGTTGAAGCCGCAACTGAATGGATATTCTTACAACAAATTCTTTGGATGAACTCGTAGAATAATATTCGATTTTGGAGGAAAAATGTCGTTGAATGGCATTAAATTAGATTTGGGTAGTTTAAGCAGTAGGGACTGAACTGAATGCACGAGTGGATCACTTCTATTACAAGGACGACAAGACGGACTGCTTTCACTCATTTTAAAAATTTTATAATAGACTGAAATAAAAAATTTGTTAAAATAAATGAATGGAAGCAAAAGATCAAAAAGAAAGAAGGAATTTTTAAGAAGGAAAGCACGAAATATTTTAAAAATTATTTTGCCTTCGGTTTTAACAAAATGGACTAACTTTCTTTACTATCGTTACTAATACTTTAATATAAATCACTATTACTATTTATCGTTACTATTTAATATAAATGTTACGAAAAATTAGCAATCGATTTATAAGTTATAAGTTAGTATCGGTGATCTATGCAAACAATAACTATTGCCAACCCAAATAGAAAATGACTTTATTCTGGTGATTTATGTTGACGAAACTTTTATGGAGCCATCGTGAAATCACCATAAAGATGAAAGTCCGCTTCTGCTATATAGCTGTGATTGCCTCGATCTTGATAAATCTCGCTAAGAAATCTTGCTATATGCCAACGAAAGTGGAAGATACTAAAAAATTGTCTGTCTCTCGCTGCTCATGTCCTGAGGTTCGCCGAGAAAATAAAATCGTCTTAATCGTCGCATTCACCTCTTCTCAAATACCACTTGTATCGCAATGTCGCCTTCGCTGGTTAGAACGCATCATCCACTACAGGAATTGGCGCATATTTCATTACTTGCATATCCCTATAATTGGTAGCGTCAAAAGCTAATCAAGGCCTGGACTGCGCGGCTGGGAAACGTCGCAGTACCTTGTGGCCAGTTGAAGCAGCTTAACCAGTGATGGTTGTTAGAGAATTATTAGAGAAAGAAGAATGCTGACATATACATATTAATATTAATTAATTATCAATATAACAAAGATTTTAGATTTTTAGTTTTC
This sequence comes from Dracunculus medinensis, assembly GCA_900625125.1. NCBI lineage: Eukaryota > Metazoa > Nematoda > Chromadorea > Rhabditida > Dracunculidae > Dracunculus > Dracunculus medinensis. The sequence continues at coordinate 335,763 of UYYG01001165.1, read as the reverse complement.
TCGCTTATCAACCGTAGCGAAATTTGTTTAAAAAATATTAAATAGAAATAACAATTTTGCAAACTATTGTTTCAACAAAACAGTGAAATCATAATGGTGCAATTGATGATATGAAAATTCGGAATAAAATTTCAGTGCAATTCAAATGTTCCCTTCGCCATTCGTAATCATTTTTAATCGCTAAGCAAGAACGATGAATTGGAAAACGCTTTCGCACAAATTTAAATGGTTAAGGTTGTTTTAGCCCCTCAGTGTGTTTTAACATAGAAAAACCAGCTCAACTAAACAATACTTCAAAATTATTTTAATTCCTCATAAATTATTGTCCTTGTCAAGAATGGTCGAAAGTAGGTGAAACCACGAAAAGGAAGATGCGCAATTCAAAGATTCCGTTCCACAATATAATAGGCACAGAATCCACGCAAGCACAATTTATAAACAAGGAATATAATGGTATAATTATTATTAATACTATAGTAAAAAACATATTAATTCGTCGAAGCCTGCGTAAGTTCCAAGAGTATATTCCAAGTATATACCAAGCTACTTATTCGGATGCTAAATCTAAGGGTTAAAACTGTCATTCCTTTTTAAATCATCTAAGCTATTAAGCTATGATCCATTCATAATCATTGTTGATGATTACATAAGAATGACCACCGTTCGATGGATAGGGAAATACTATCATACAACGCCATAGCAACAATTATTCATTTTCACGATTCATGCTATATATCGTGCTTGTCTGGCTAAGGAAACTGTAGATGAAAAGAGAATTCTTTGAGAAATGATCAAAATCAAACATGCTTCCAATAATAGCGAACAAAAAATCTGTTAAAAGTTATATAATAAAAGTAAAACAATTAAAAATAATAGCAATAATCATAAATTCTCGGTGGATTTATAAGAAACATTCATCCCCTTTAATGCCTTGGCCAAAGGCTTGGCCAAGTCAAATCCTTCGTCTAGCCTCGGAATAAACGTTGTCCTTCGCCTAAGCATCGGTCTAAACACTGGCCTAATCCCAAGCCTTGGCTGGAGCCTTGGCCAAGCCTAGGCCCAAAGGAAACCTTAAACTCAACCCTGAGGGCAAGTGCAAACTCAAATTTAGACCTAAAATTTTATAATTTTGCATGGAAACAATTACAAAACAAATTAGCGTGTTTCGTGTATTTCCTTGGATGATACGCCAAAAAATAGATTAAAGTTATTTTAGATTAAATAGATTAATAGATTAAAGTAACTTTAAGATTAAAGTTATTGAAAAAAGCCGTCGTTTTGAAAATTTTCCGTTTCTGTTTCTAAGCTTTATCTAATTTTTGTAAAGCACGTGTTTCAATTCTTTACGAGTTGTATTTGTTTGCTGTTGTAAATTTGAAATCTCAGAATTCTCAGAGTGCCACTTACGTTTTATTGGCGACTTTCACATGTGACGTAAAAATATTATTATTGCATTAATAGCAATTGGAAACGAAGAAAGGCAAAGTCTGAGGGTGGAATTCACGCCTTTATTAGAAGGCTGTCATTTAAAAAAAAAACACCGTTAACGAAATAAATATATGATAATAACAAGTATATTGCTCAAAATTCGACCCTTTGTCACTTGCCTTTTTATAAGGCAAGAAGAAGGCAACAACTTGTGGTGCATGTTTGGTTCAGTCCGTGTTCGAGTTTGAACGAAGCTGAGTTCGGCGAACCCAGTGTATGATCAATTCAGTCGGTGTTCGAGTTTGAACGAAGCTGAGTTCGGCGAACCCAGTGTATGATCAATGCCCCTCTGTATATGGAGGGCTCTCAAAAATTGGGAATTTCGGTCGTCAGAGGATTGTTCATTTCAACAGAAATTTTCTTTCTGTTTTTTAACCTCGTCATTTGACCTGAAATTTGTTTTAATTTCATTTTTGATAAATTTGGGAGCTTTTTATATGTTTTATTTCACCGCCAATTGATATGGTCAAAATTTTTTTACGGAAAAAAATTCTGCAAATATTTTTATTTTGTTTAACAAAAGATTTTACTTTTAATAACAACAAATATGATCTTTTCTTTCATTTTTCGTAATTTTTTTTTTGGCTCAGCTATACTCTAAAAAATTTTTTGCAAACTTTAGTAATTCAGTAGTTTAGCTGTAACTTTATTCATAAAATGAGATTATCTTGAATGACGGAAAAATAGACTTGTAGATTTTATTTTCTCTTAAAATTTGTGTAATTCGTAGATTTAAAAATTTGCAGTTTGTTGATTATGATAATAATAATTATGAATAATTATGTCTGACGAAAGAGGTGAGAACCGAGGTGAAATAGAGGTGTGGCATTGTGGCATGCCACTAGTAGGAAACGATAAGTTGGTTGAAGCTGACTGAGGTTCAGCTAATTATAAAACTTTCTTATAAATTTAAATTTTAATAATAAGTGTGGAACAATTCTTTTCCATGTGTCCATATCTCTCGTGAATCTCCATATACTTTTATAGTTTGCAGCCAATAGATATGTGCATATATTGCTAGAGGAAGAACCGTCAGCTGAACGCGCATTGCCTCCCTACCCATCTGTCTTTCCTTTTTAATGACTTTTATTCGCTTTGGTAGATTTTTTGCTTATTATTAACTCCTTTGTAATTGGATGAGCCAATCAAGATCTAGACTGATACAGTCAGAAAAGATTTTGAATTTTGAATGGACCAGCGACATATGGACTTAGTCCGATGGAAAAAGGAATGGCATTTATCACTGTCGACGATGATATTAGATCGACGTAGCTAGCCTAACCAAAATGGCGATAACTATTAGAAGAGGCAAATGAAATAATGGATATGATTTTCAGATACAAAATTGCTGGATGACTGGATTGCTGGAGAATCAACCGCTCCAGCAGCAAAACATGCTGTCGAACTCGGTTCGATTAGATTCTAATTCGATTCTCTTATCGTATACCAACGAATGACTCAGGCATAACAATTTTTATTGCATGCATACGTCACAATAACGTGAAAAATAAAAAAATAAAAATATGATTATTAAAAATATTATGAAAAAATTCCTTATTAATGAATTTTATTAATTTTATTAATTTTAATTTTTTTATTAATATTAAAAGCAAAATCATTTTTTTAGTATTATGAAAATATTTACATAATTTTTTTTTAAATAAGTTTTGATCATATTAATTGGCGATGAAATAAATTTATAAAAAACTCTAATATTTATAAAAATTCGAAATCATGAATATTAATTTTCTGATGAGTGGAATTCATAATTTTTGGATGCCCCATGTTTAGTCCAATTTGGTTCGACTATGCTCCAAATGGACGACATTCTCGGTTGGAACTATTGGAACACGTTGAACGATGAAAAAAATGGATCATTGTATGGGACTTCCAAAAATTATGAATTTCCCTCATCGTGTCAACTAAGTCTATTTTGTTCTTATTCGTTCTACACCCGTCAATTTATTTAAAATTCTAATTTAATTTGCATTTTTATGCTTTATTTTCAACACCAATTAATAATGAGTAAATAAATAATAAATAATAATAATAATTAAATAAATTTTCAAAATTTTGTGAAAGAAATATTATTATGCAGAAATTTTTATATTATTTAAAAAATGATGAAGCATCCCATTACGCCCTTTCCAGTCACCTAATCGCCTACCTCTGTTAAAACTCTCGTGCGAGAAAAAGCTAATTTATTTTAAAGAATGCATTGGTCCACATCCCCAGAAAACTCCCATATCCCACTTTTATCTCCATGAAACCCCGTTATTAGTGCAAATAAAAATATGATTATGAGGTTCTGCGTTAAAATTGCTGAAGTCATGAATGGCTTTCCTATCAAAATTTAGGAAAAATGTAATTTTGTGGTGCACCAAAATTTTTTATGGCAATTTGAACAAAGGATGATTGTGTTAGAACTGAAAAGTATTGTATTATGTTGGAACTGAAAAATGGACTTAGTACTATATAGGAATGACAAATGGCCGTTATTTTTGCAGAAAATCCTTTCAACCATTGACAAATCTACATTAGAAAAGCGGCAAAAAACCTATAATAATCGCGACGATACGCACCAAACTCCCGTTTTTCATCTGGAGGACCTATTGGGGTGTACCACGAAAATTCGATATCAGTGCAATAAATGTTTCAAGCAAAGGTTAAAATCCACTTTCCAATAAATCCACTTTGAGGTTCAATGGAATTATCTTAAACAAAAACTCGTACTGTTTCCGAGGGTCACATCGGTACTTGCTGCGTGCTGTCGGTGATTCTTTAAATAAAGTAACCTTTTATAACCTTTTACATAAATGTTTTTGATTTTTGTGGAGATACAGCAACCCTAGTTAGCCATCTTTTCTACGTCAAAACGAACGATTGAAATCATTTAGATATGTGGAAATTTATCAAAAAATTTAAAAAGGGTAAAATTTATTCTTCAAAATACCTTCCGAGAATCCTTTAGTTGATTTATAGATATAAATATCTTAATGCACCACAAAGTGTTCCAAATGTACCGGTTTTATATCCAACGATATCGGTTATCTAACTGGTTAAATCTGATTATATCAATATGCCTTTTTTTAAAGAATGCGTGAAAGTTTTATTAAAGGAAGATTTTTAGATTTCTAATATCTGACGTTGAGGCATGTTTAGATCCAAATACGTGGCTCAAAATGGCTTAAACTAGAATGGCCAGTATATCTTTATTAAAGAATTTGCGAGAAACAGCTACGATTCATTAGCAATTTTAACCTTTCACAATCTATCTCTAAAATATTATCGCATTACTACCAAGGCGATCTATTTGAAGCCGAAATTCAGCTTTATTAAAAACAACTCATTTTATACCATTTTAAAAAGAAAACACCATTAAGAAAACAGCTACACAGTAACATCATATTGTCCAAAATTAGCAATATAGTATCCAAAAATGGACCCTTTAACATTTGCTCCTTTTATAAGTAAAGAACGAACCACTTTTACAGTGGTGCATGTTTGGTTTTACTGGGGTTCCATCGCCTTCTATTTAAGCAGAGCTAAGTTCGGTGAGCCCCCAAAATATTGTGAATTTCGGTCAGAAGATTGTTCTGAGATCGACAGAATTTCTTCTGTTCTTGCTTTATCCTCATCATTTGACCTGAAATTCTATTTCAGTTTCATTGTTAATAAATCTGAGAGCCTTTTATATGTTTTATTTCACCGCCAATTATTATGGTCAAAATTGTTTTACTGAAAAAAAATATTTTTGGGCAAATATTTTTATAATAATTAAAAATTGATTTTAGTTTTAACGACAATCAATATGATTTTTTTTCAATTTTTCAATTATTTTTTCAATTATTTTCTGTTTTTTTTTGATTCGACTATGCTTTAAAAAAATTTGAGTAAATTTTAGTAACTAAGTAATCTAGTAAGTAATTTCTGTAAGTGAGTAATATCGCCTATAAATCTATTTGCCGGTAATTTCCCAAATAACCTTTTAGAACCATTCAAATATAAATTCCATAAAATTTTTGAGTTATTATGGAGATATTGCATTCCTAGCTAACCATTTTTATTAGGTCCAAATGAACAATTGAAATCTATTGCAAATAGTGAATATATAAAATTAAATTTATATACTTATAAATATATATATATATATATAAGTATCCTGAAATCCTTCAATTGATTTATAAATATAAGTATATGAAAGCTCTATAAAAGTGCTCCTCTTATATCCTATAAAATCGGTTATCTAATTGGTTATGTCTAATTATGTCAATATGTCTTTTTTTGAAGACTGCGTGAAAGTTTAATTAAAGGAAGAATTTTATTATTTCTGATATCAGACGTTGTTCGAGAGATCCAAATGCGTAGTTCAAAATGGCTTAAACTAGACGGCCAGCATATCATATCTTTATAAAAAAATCTTATTAGTGGTAACTTAATCTTTAACATGTGTCTCTAAGATATTGCTGCATAGTACCTTATATTAGGTGACACTTTGTCGCTATTAGCAGGAATGGATAGGTGTAACACGCACCTTCAAATAATCGTCTCAGATTGCTGGTACATCTCTACGTAATGAGTTTATTGTTATTTTAGCCAGGAATTGCTTCTCCTTTCAATTTTAATTTTTTTACGATTTTTAGCAACACTTCTAATTGATGTAGTTCATACAGTCCTATAGAAATAAGTATTTACATATTCCTAGATATTTTATCAGTTCACAATTAATTTACGACAGACAATGTAGTTCCGTAAAAAAATAGCTTTCACAGCATAGAACCGAATTGCTTATTCCGACTGGCAATATATTTCAGTATTAACCATTAGCAGTTTTTCGATCATTTTTAAGGAACTACATTTAGCAATTGTAGTTTTTTCGAGATTTTTATAAGGGTTTTAGTTCAATAAATTTTGGTAGAAATTTTTTGCTAAAAAGCAAAAGGAAAAATCAGATGCTAAACATAAGGGAATGGAACTTGCTGGAAAATGTATAGCTGTTGGAAAGGATATTTATAGGGATATAACAAGACCAACAAAATACGTTGAGAACAGCTGACAGCTGATAATCACTCAGCTTGACCAAATTTTTCCTGGCATATGTCCTAAGATTTTTTATCAGATAAGCAAGCAGTGGTGCTTTCGCATACGATAAAGTTTAACTTTCTGTATATATAACAGCCTTTTTCATAGGTCCACATCTCTCGTGAATCCATGAATCTATATATCGTCCTTTATCGCCGAAAAGCCCAGTTTGCCAATATATATTAGATGAAAGAACCATCATACAATGTACATTGCTTGCGTATCCATCTTCATTTCCATTTTAATGATCTCTTTGGTACATTTTTTGCTTATTGTTACCTTTCTTGAATGAATGAGTCTTCGTAAGCAGATTTATTGAAAATTTTACTTATTATTTTTAATATTTCCAAAAAGATAGTTTTTCACAAAATTTTTATTTTTATATGTACTCCAATCCAAAAAATTTGACCGTTTGGTCCGATCGATTACAAATAATTCAACTTACACCATTTTTTTTCATTTTCCTGCCACTATAATTATTTCAAAAACTCTTCTCGAATTCCTCTATAATTTTTTTGCCGATTTTTGATATTTTTTTGGTTACTTGGTTTTATAATATTTTGTTATTTTTATTATTTGATAAACAAGTTCATAATAAATTAAAATGAATTATTTATTCGCTGAGAGAAATTTGCAAAAACCGCATGTTAAGCGACACTGTATCTTCATAATCGGCAAGAATGGATAAGTATGACAGACATTGAAATAATCGTTGCAGTTTATTCGTGTATCCTCGCATGGTCCTGACGGAGTTGTCGTCATTTCAGCCGGAAACTTTGCCCCTTCTCCTTTTAAATAAATTAGCTGATAAATTAACAAAATTAAATGTATTAAATTTATTAATTAAATTAATAAATTAATAAATTATAATTAATAAATTTTGCTTCATAGAATTTTCGACAATATTTCTAATTGATGCAGTTCATATTTTATAGAAATAAATATTTGCAATAATTTAATTTGATTTACAATGCGAAACTTGTGATATTAAGAAGAAATTTTTATCACAATTTGTTTCACTACAAAAAGGTTGGTTTTCTCTCTTAAATTTGGTAAAAATTGTGAAAATCAACAATTGATAAAAAGGATAAAAAGATAAAAAAATTATGCAAGCAGTCACCTTCTAAGCATGTCGTTAGTTCACACGTTCCCATGCAATTCTTTTGCAGAAAAAGTGAATCATGGCAGCCCAGAACTGCATCGGACGATTCGCATAACCTATCTGGCAATATATTTCGACATTTACCGCCTGCACCTTTTCGATCACATAATGCGCATGTTTGTGGACATTTGGCAATTGCTATAGCAATTTTATCCGGAGTCGTACACGAGTTTGATTTTAACAAATTCTGGCAAAAATCTGTCGTTTCAACTGAAAGTCGAAAAAAATTTAAGAAATTAGTTTCCAAAATTAAAAAATAACCATTGTCGATAATTAGATAAATTAGTTTAAATTGTCATATTTTGTTTTATTTGTTTAATCTGTAAGAAATTTATTAGAGCCAATGTTCCATTTATTTTAACTTCACTGCCGCATTTTGTGGGGCCTTAAAATAATTTTGCACGGGATGGCCTATCTACAAGTGGCCGGCGAAAAGTTATTACCGTAATAGCCAGTGGAAGCCAGTCAAATTAAAAGAATCGTATGAAAATGTTTATTTTAAAAAAAATCACCGTCCTCGCAGTTATATTTATCGAGTTTACAGCACATTGCACATGTTGATTTACAGTTAGATTCAGCAAAATGTATAAGACCCCTCAGATAACATTTTTCATTCACTTCGTAATCTTGCGTTCTAAAAAAGGAAAAAATTTTTTAACTTTTTATCGTGAATTTTTTTTCTTATCGAGCAAAAAAACTTACTCATCAAGGTTACTCTTAAGCACCGATGGAGGTATATGAAATATTTCCTCGCACACTGTTTTATTGACATCTTCACACGCTGTTACCGGTACGGATGGGCGAACAATCGAACCTATTTCTTTGTCACACAATTGCAAAGGAAATGTCGTCGTTGCATCGATTTTACTGACGTGGAGAATTATGAAAAATATAATATTAAACATATTATAAAACATCAATCTGAAATAATTTCCCCCTGTAAGATTCTTCAAAATCGCTCAGAAATAAATTTAGGATATTTGGCCGATAACAATACTTTTTTTTTTAAAGAGTCCTCACCATTACTGGTTAAACTCGCTCCACTGGCTTGTCACATTATGCCAGGGAGCTCTTTGGCGATAGAAATACAGGTAAGTCGCCATCATCACCCGGATTTTTGTACAGGTTTACTCCTGCGGAGAATCGCACTTCAGCAGCGGCGCTCCCAATTGGGCAACAACCCACTGAACCATTCTATCCCCGGCCCACTCTCCGATAGCAATATTGTTGCAGTTCAATACTATAATCATTTATCTTTATTTATTAGGTAATTATTAATAATTTTATTGGTAATAATCTTGATATATTCGTAAATATATATACGTTATATAAATGCATATAAACTAAACAAATAATTTACAGATAATTTAAGTAGAAAATCAGAGATATAGGGACTTAGACGATGAATGGCTCTTGTTTAGGACGAACGGCTTGGAGATGTCTCATCCTTGCAGCCAATGGAACCAGCTTAACAAGTAATAGTGAGAGCTTTTAGAAGATGAAGTAGACCGATTACGCTTGCGAATTAAAGTACTTTATGCACCATATAGATTTAAAAAAGAGAGCGAAAAAAGAATGTTAAGGGATTTTATAGTGAAGTAACCGAGTGGATATAGTCGATCAACTGGCATGCGGATGGATACAAAGAGCAACAAGGGAATATCAAGCATAAAGACTGCATGAGGGAGATTCAAGGAAGACATAAACAGACTTAGTCGCTTGCAGACACGAGGGAAGAAGTTTAGATAAGTGGATGCCATTTTAGAGGAAATATAAAATTGATATTAAAATTGAGGACATTCGATTTTTTTGCAGATCGAATAATTTTTTTGTGGAACGCATCACGAGATTTTCAGGTAAGCAAATTATGCTCATAAGGGTCCAAAAAGTCCTTTGGTGAAAATATGGTTCAAATTTAAAAGAAATCGATAATTAATTGGCTATTTTTATAAATTATTTCAGCTCACCTAATTTTTATTAATTTTCGAGCTGCAGCTTTTTAGATTTCCAATAATTTCTACCAAAAAATGAAATAAAAATATTGTCCAAATAAAAACGAGTAAGTTTAAGCATTCAATCAGCCATTAGATTCTTTAATTTTTCTCGATTTGCATTATTTTTTAAAATAAAATTTAAAAAATAATAGTTGGAATTATAATAAATAAACTAATAATAACGAATATAAATTAAATTAAAATTTAAAATAAATTGAATTGAATAAAAAAATGGATTTCAAGACAATGTGGTTTAGTCGTTAAAAAAATTCGTAAAAAAATCATTTAACTAAAATTCTCTATGAATTTTTTAAATTTGAATTTATTCAGCTGTTGACGATAGGCGAAAATTCGCTTCAATATTAATTATTTCTCCTTTCCTCACGGCTTTCACAATTTTTTTATTCTTAAAATATATTTAAGCGAATATATTTTTGCAAATTTGGTAAAAAAAATGCGCATTTCAATGAACTATTTGTGAAAAATGTGACCAATTTCACGCAAAATATATATTTAAGATTTTTATGTGAACAAAATAGCACCATATTATTCATAAAAGGAAGAAACTATCCAATATACAGAAGCAGGAAAAATATACATTTGAAGGACAAAAGGAACTGGAAAGGAAGGAAAAGAAAAGGCAATGTCTACAGGAATATCAGAAATTTATGAATAGCAAACAAAGATGTTGTAGGACACCGACTCAAATGGACAAGCAAATACTGACCGATTAATCAGGCATCGTGATAATTGCCAAGAACCAGAAAATAATAGTAAATATAGCAACATCAAATAACAGGAATATCAAGAAAAGAAATGTGAGGTGAATGAAGAAATGCCAGAGTCTTAATGGCTAAATGTGTGAAGTGAAGGTTAAGCTTTTCCCAATAATGGAACTTCGTAACCTTTAAATTAGAAATTCGGAAGAGCGGACTATTAGAAATAGCCAAGGTTGAGGATGACCATGATTAAGCGCAGAACCCTAAATCTCCCAGTCCCCTAATGGAGGACTCGAGCTTGAGGATGGCCATGCACTTCCACAGATAGGTGAAATTTTTTCTATGGCGCTGAAATAATGATTAAGTCGGACATATAACTACAATGGCAATTAGCTCTGCCTTACCGGCGACGCTACTTGCACGAGATGAATGAATTGCTTGTCCTTTCTAATCCTATCTAATCCTTAGTCGCCTAAGCCTCTGATACAGGATTCAAGACTGAGGATAATTTACCAATGTTATTTTAGGTATTTCACCAAATTTCTCCCCATTTACCTCTATATTTAGCACAAACAGAACTTTAACAATTCCTCATATACAATTCCTCATTCAAAATTTCCTTTCCTTAAATATATACATTCTATAAAATGTATGCAAAACTTATGCACAAATTTAACACTTTTGTCATTTTCTGGTAAAATTCCACAAATATTTGTTTAAATTCGTCTAAATAAGAATAGAAAGAGTGGCCCAATTATTGGTCGAAATTCGTAATGCATTCTACAGTTTGATGGTTTCTCTAGCGCACATTTCGCACAAACGGATACGCATGATTAACAGTCGAAATTATATAGATTAGCATAGAGGGTAGTCAAACAGACAAGCGAAGCGACCATGAAACGTGAATATGCCATGCTATTCATTCGAAACTGGTTTTTAAAAAATTTTATCAATAAGTAATAAAAATCTAAATCGATACGCTTGAAAGTAATAAGTATTATTTAGTCAAAAAGATTTACTGTACCGTCAGAATTCGAATTTTTTTCTCGATTATTTCTCGGTTATTCATTTGGTGAAAATCCATAATAAAAACTGCAGTTTGTTTTTCTCGTCTTAAAATCTTTCGACTTTTTTGTTCATCTAAGACAGTAATTCGAAAACTTCGCAATTGGGTTGTTGAATTATACAATTCGAAAGAATTAATTATGAACTGAAGAAAGAAAGCAGTTATTTGTAATTTCTAGCAAAACATGCTAGAAATCAACTTATGACAAAAAAAATTCATCAGAATTCAGTGACAAACGAATTATGAGAGTCTTCATTAAAACAATAAACCTATACTTCATATTTGGAGTTTGTGGACAAGAATATTTCACGAGTTTCTAACTGCAAGCAAATGTATTCACTAAGTACAGTCGAGATCACTAGACTGAAAACTTGTAATAACCAAAAAGACGCCTGAAATGGAATTTTATCATACAATATAACAGCCAAAATATGCCAAAAATGAAGAGTTGAAGTAAAGTCAAGACACTGTTTTGCACGACAAACAATGCGGGAAAGCATTAACGCGCAAATGCAATCCGCTAAGAGCTGAATAACCACTAGACGAGGAGTTACCTGAAAAAAAAAAGAAACTACTGAAACCATGACATATGTCGATTAAACCCTGAAATCTTATATTAATACCATGTACCATGCAGAAATACAGCTAAAACATGTGCAACCTTTCGCTCCAATTAGGCCTCATTTTATGTTATTTTAAATGTTTCGATATACAAACACCCTATTTATTCCCATATTTAGCATAAATAGACCTTTCAATCAAAATTCGCTAGTCAAAATTACGCACCATTCTATTAAATATATATGTGCAAAATCCTGTGCATAATGCACACATTTTTAATAATTGCCAATAATTGCCAATTGCTACAATAACAATTTTATCTTCTAAACAGCATTGGCCATTTTCGATTTTGCTAGTTCTACTATTTAGCTATTAGGAGAGATTCCTTTATCTTTTAATAGCAGACTTATTATCTTCAAATATAACCAAATCTATGACGATTTAATGCATTAATATTCATATTATAAAAAAAAAAATGAAGGAAAGAATTGCCTGTGCGGAGAAAATGTCTCTCAATGAAACCATATAACCAAAAAAGCTGCTTGTACTTAATAAAATACTTTCTGACGCATAAAAAGTTGACTGTATACATATTATTTGTCCAACAATCAAAGTTGGATCCCAAACACTAGGCCGAAAACCAATCACCATCGAAAACCTCTAGCGAGCATATATGAAACTGTAAAAACGATAGCGGATTTTATTCCTAAAGAAAGAAATTACAAAACGATTCGACAAGTGGGCTGAAGGAAATTAGACACCACACAATCACCAGAAATTATTATGAATCTTCATAATAGCGCAACAATTTAGAATTCAACTACAAGCATCAAAAGTAAAATAAAATAAAATATTTTAATGCTATAAAAAATAGAGCAAGGCGCACTCAGAAAAATACGGAATGATTCAGTGATTAAGCACAATGACTTCAGGAAACCGCAAGAAACCACAAGACAAATTTATTACAGTAAAGCGCCAACAACTGTTCCATGACAAGCTTTATAAATCTCGAAGGTAATAATAACAATTTCTTTAGCCTAAAATTCAACAGAAATATTTCACACCAGTTTTACAACCATAAACAAATCAAACATTCAATACGCTTCAAAAATTATACAAAAGATTATGCAAAAATACTAATATTTAATTGGCGTATAACCAACAAATAAGCGACAAGGACAAAAAAAAAATTTATTCAGAAAAATACAGTTTAACACAGAGTAAGTAAGAATATAAAAAAGGGAGTCATTACTATTGAAAAATTTTTTTCTTTTTTCCGAGAGAAAAAAGCCTAAAAAAGAAAAACACTCATATTCAAAACTTTAAAAAGATATATCATAACTGGAGTAACGCTATTTAAATTATCAAATAAAATATTCATTGAGTAAATAAAATTTTAAAAACAAGAAAAGTTCCATGTGATACAGTCGAATATGCCAAATCAATGCTTGTTTAAAAAAAAATTTAATTTAAAAAAAAACAGAAATACAATCCCAAAAGATTTTTTCCTGAATACAATCCCATTAAGTAGGCAAGGAAATTAAAATTCTAAAGCTTAATAAATCTTTGATATTCTTTGAAATCAGAACCTATGAGTTCCAAACACCAGAAAAACTGTCGCATAATATAGAGTTGGGATTGTATAGAAGGATTAGGATTTAAATATATCTTATAAGAAAATCTGAATACAATTACAGAATCTATTTTTTCACAATTTCAACAAAAAATCTCAAATTATTCCCTTGTCGAAGGCTCTTTCAAATGGAAGTTGTAAGTTATCATATATCACAGTACAAATGTTTCACGCATATTCTAACAGAAAAGTTAGTAACAAATCTATCAACTTCCGATGACAATACTTGAAACGGCAAATTTTATCAATAAGAATCTAATAAAATCAAGAACAAAATGGTTTACAACTCAACTTGATTTAACTAAACTATGACCTATCAATAAATGGTTTAGTTATGAGCGAAGATGAGGATATAATAATGGAATCAAAAGAAAGCAAGTCAGAAATACTGAAGAAAATCACAGCTAAAAATACCATAATTCCACCGAAATTAAGAAGGTATATCTGCCTTATCCAAATCAATACGGCAAACCGGACATTTCTTGTTATACACCAACCAACGATCAATACATGTTACATGAAAAACATGAGTACAACATAAACAGCGAACGTCTTCATCAGCTTCAAAATCCATTAAACATATCTGAAAAAAAGTATGTCCTTCTTCGAAAAATAAAATAGGAAAATTTACGAGAAATTTGAAAAAGCAAAATTTTAAGAAGATTTAAAGACCTCATAGTTCGATCTAGCAAAAATTACATAACCATAAACAACATCAATATTAATTAATTAATTGCAGAGTATCATATGAACAAAATGTTAGTTCAGAAAGTTGCTTACTGTACATCGTTCCTTTTCATTCTCTGGGACATCTTCAACTTTAATGTATTTATACATTTTTGAGAAGCGCTGAATTTGATCCAAGGAAGCTCCCACTGGCAAAGGATCAGAAAGTGAAGGAGGTGGGCCGCTTAACATAGCGACCGCTTCCTGTGTTCCGAGTAATATCTACAAAAAAAATTTCGACAAAACGATAATGATGTGATAATGATATAACTTAAAACCAAAGAAAATGGATCTAACCATTGATAGTTCCATAAACTGATGATATCGTGGTGGCAGAACGACAAGTGGAGGTGGACTAATCCGACGAGCTACCACATCAACACCAACAAGATTTGTAGTAGATAACGATGCACGATTAAACCAAGCGTTATTTGACTGACGCTCATGTTCAAGCTGAGCCATTCTCGATGCTATTAAATCTTCATTTGAGCTCCTGACGCCCTCACGTCTAAAAAATTTTTTTCCGTATTTCCTTGTTACGCGAAAAATTTGCTAAGATTTAAATATTAAATATTATCATCGACATATAGCTGGATTTCCTTGTTCTATATCTGACCTGGCTGGCTCCATTCACAATCAGAGCGATAGGCCTTGAAATATTTAGCCAAATTATCATCTGAGAACAAAGGAAGAGTTAGTACCACCCAGTTTCTCTTTTGATTAGTAAGATGTGGTGCTGTTGACCCATTTACATTGGCAAGTTGGCAAAAATTTGCTGCTCTGGTAAGCCAGAATAATTAGCACTCCTCCGAAAAAAATGGACAGGAGTGGAATTTTGTATTCTTATTATTCTTCAAATAAAGTATAACCCAAATTTCATAATCATTAAGCCGATTTAATTAATTTTATTTGCAATTATGGAGTAATCTTTCAGGAAGAGTGAAGAAAATATTCGTTACTTGATACTTTTCAAACAAGCACCATGATAAAAAATTATTTCATAATTATTTAAGATGATAATAATATTATTAAGATATACAACTTAGCCCAACGATAACATGTGTATTATAGAAGAATCTTTTAAAAAACCTCGGCAATGTTGTAGCCATTCTTAAGCGACAACATGTGCATGGTGGATGTTGTAGACAATGATAATGGCAAGTGGATGTTGTACACGACAAAACAGTTCGATTCAGGCACTCATTGCAAAGCGGAGTATTTGAAGCTGTCGTTCTGCTATCATCAACTGATCTGGAGCTAAAAAGATATATATAGTTAAATTATAAAATATATTTGAAAATTAATGACTCTGAATCGCTATAAAAATGAAAAAAAAATTTATGAATTTCACTATGTTTTTTTCCGACAATTATTCATATTATTTTTTTATCTCCATTCAGAAAATCTAAATTTACACAGAAATAAATAAACATCAATTTACCTCGCAATAACACGAGATGAATTAGAACTTTCACCATCACTTGAATTGAGAATACGCCGCAACTTATGTGTACTTGGTGAAGATGTAGGATCGAAATCGTTCGGTGTCGCATATCTATTATGTTCATTTGGTCTCTTTATTCTCATAACAGTTCGCATTCCACATGAACCATGTGTTGTTGAATGGTTAGGCATCTGAAATCAGTTAAATAAAATTATATAATTATATAATATGAATATCTATATTAATTATGTTAATTATCTTATATAATATAACCATATTATGTAATTGCAAAAGAGGTACCAAACAAATATAATATACCCAAAGATCTAAACCAGAAATATTAATAATAAATTTGAATGAATTCATTTTAAAGCGAGAATATAGCCAAAATGGGATGAAGATATTCAGATATGTTCGTAAAAAAGTATTGATTAATTAAATATTGAATTAAATAATTCCCAAATTTGTGCATTCTATGAATTTTTTGACCCTTTTATTCAACGTTTATTCAACGTCACCCAAAATTTAATAGTGATTGTGAAGCAGACAATGATAACAAAAATTTATAAAAAATGGTTATGGCTGCTGAAATCATAGAAATCATGGATAAAAAAACCAGTAATTACCTGAGTGTTATTGTCTATTGAAGACAATGATAACAAAAAAGTTGTAAAAAATGGTTATGGCTGCTGAAATCATAGAAATCATGGACAACAAAAAACCAGTAATTACCTGAGTGTTATTGTCTGTTGACGAAGGAAGTAAAGATGAAGGAAGTGGATAAGGAGACACCGCCGAAGATACAGAGGATCCTAAATAATTAGTTTAATCGTGAAATTAAATTATGAACAAGAATACTTTCAGAAAATTTTTTATACTTTATAATTATTCGGTTCAAATTAATGCCATTTTATTAGAGAAAACATGAGAGATGTAAAAAATGGTGGTGTAACAAAAGAATATTATCAAATTATGGACGAAGAATAACGATAATAAATTTTCACATAGATTCTTTGTTAGAAATTAGTGGATGAAATAGTTGAAGGAGTTGGAGCAAGGAAAGAAACTGGAGAAACGAAAAAGAAAGAACATTTAAATCGTCTTCGATGAAAACTGCTGGATCGTATAACCGAAAATATTTATAAGCTTAATAAAAATAACTTGACAAAATTTTGAATAATAATAATAAAAAAAAATTATTTAAACAGTAAAATATTTGTATAACTTGAATCATATAAAATATAAAACTAGAATGACTTATTTTAATGCCACTAAATCAAAACTTGACATTCTTACCAACATTAAACTGACTAACCAGATAAACTGGAAAATGTTTGCGATGGATAAGTCACCGGGCGATGAAGAACACATGGCTGAGTATAACTACAAGGAGGAAACGCAGCACTCATTGGCGTTGAACGAAATGTCTGTGGATTAGAAGTGGTGATACCTGCTGGTGGACAATACGCAGAACGCAAATTGCGTGGAAATACTAGTGGTGCGGCAAAAGTTGATGAATATGCTGCATCAGGAAATGGTAAAAATTGAGGAGATGTATAAACACTGGAAGACTGATGAAGAATTGGATGTGACGGCGAAGCAACGAACGATAAGGATGCCGCAGCTGCTGCCGCCGCTGCCGCTGCTGCTGCCGCTGCTGCAGCAGCTGCTTGCTGATTAAATGAATTTTGTTGCTGTTGGGTTACGCCTGATGCGAGTGCTACTGCCGCTGGCAATATACCACTGTTTCGTTGCTGTTGTTGCTGTTGTTGTTGTTGTTGTTGCAGCGAGTTTGCATTCATAAGATTTCGGGTATATAATCGATTATGAACACCTAAATCGTGCACTGCCACTAAAGTATCCTGAAATTACTACCACTAGTTCATTCATTCATTTTTCAATTTATCAACTCATAACTTTTATATATAAAATAATTTTTCAGTTAAATCGGTAAAATTTGATGGTGTCGAAGGACGATCCGCAAAATGATAACTTTGATAATGATTAGTAAAGCTTAATCATATCAGAATAAAAATGATAAACTCGATATTATTCATTAGAAGACTGAAACGATTTGATAACAACAAAATGTAGCAAAAGCATTAAAATTTTCGACATATTTTCGCCCCTTCTAGCGTATGGAAGAAGCTTTTTTTTCCGCCAATGAATTATCCTAAAATTACCTATTAAATCGAAAAGAAACCACTAACAAATGTTACACCAAACAATATTCAAAAATTATGAATTAATTAATATTTTGAAAGAAAAAAAAGATAAATAGAGGAAAATAAGATAATTTTTTTTTCATTAAGTAAATGATGTTTTAATTTACTTCAAAAAACTAGAAAACAAGCAAAAAAAAAAATTGCTATTAGCCTCTAATCAAATAATTTTTTTTGGCTAATCAATGAAGCTCAAAAATAAGTAAAAATGGGGTGAACGACGAGTTATGTGAGCGAAATTACATGAGATCAAAAATTCAGAAGCGGATCGCCCTTCGCTGCCATCATTTATGGCTTTTTTTTATCAAAAAATTAATAGAAAAAATAACAATTTGAGTAGAAGCTGTGAGATGATTCTGTGAAGCACTGGGTGGAATGTCGGCAACGGTTAGGTCGTTCATTCGATGCATTGTCCAATTCGCATAGAGAACTGACTCGAACGACCCGAACCTTGTTAAACCGAACCCAATTACACAGACAAAAAATCACCGAAGCCGAACGATTGCTGATCTGTTTTTACACTACTAATTCTCAGTCCATCCGATTTCTCCGATAATACCGACATTTAGTAATGGGGAATATTTTAAAAGAATAGGGGGTTTTTATGGCTTCTCCTCCCTTTTCCTCTCTTTGAGAAAGGTGGAAGAAAAGGCGAAAGGTTTGGCGAGAGCCGATTGGGGGCTAAATGTGCACGTTACACTATAATGAGGGGGGTTATTTGGCTTCGCGTGGAGCTCGTTTCTCCTTTCTCCTTTCTCCTTTTAAATCTCAAGTTTAAACGCTAATCTTTTCATTTTCCCCTTATAACTCCGCTTTCTCCCCTTGAAAACTTCCACTTTCTTATTTTCTCAGTTTCATCAATCTCCGGAAAAATTCTTGGCTTCGATATACCGACGAGATTATTAATTATTGGTTTTTATGGTTAGTAGATAATCCATAAATAAATTATAACAACGATTCCTGATGAATGTTGGCTCAGTTATTACTCTCTCATTTCGTAATAATGCCACTGCTGGAATTATACCCCCCAGCCGGATTAAGCATATCTTTCAAAAACGTACGTAACGCTGGCTTCCATCGTTCTTCCAAGTGGTTCTTTGACAAAATTTGCCTGACTTGGGAAGCCAGAAAAAAATAGTGCGAACTAGCGAAGAATGAAAATAGAAGGAACGACAGCCTAGTTATGTAAAGGATAGCTGATTCAATATTTGTTAAAAAAGGGTGAAATTCTTGTGAATGAGCAGAAGAATGTAGACGGGTCAAATGATTTATGTTAAATTTCGAGGTCATATGTTGCATAAGTATTTAGAATAAGTCAGCTCTAACTGATAAGGTTATTTATAGAAAGGAATAACCTTGTTGGGATCATTTGAAAATCTTGCCAGTGGATTACTTAGAGATAGATAAATTCTAGTGAGCGCATAAGGGTTGAATCGTGGATTGATGATATTCGACTCGGCTATTCGGCCTTATGTTATAAAGTTATTGATGCGTTTTAATGGCTTTTACTTACTTATTTACTTACAGATATAAGAGAAAGAATCGAAGAAATCACGCTTCGAAGTTCTGGAGTTCCAATTTTAGACTTCTGCTGGCATTTTATCTTATTGTGGTATGAAAATGGTTGAAGAAGAGAAGACTTTTCAAAAATTGGATATTCCAACCGCTGAAATATTGGTAAGTATTAGTAGTATTATTAGTTTTCTCTTCATATTTTTGTTTAATATTTAATAGTTTGTTTGATTGGTTTAAATGGCGTAATTGTCTGAACTCTTTCCTTCGGACACCATGTAAACCCATGCCCGTTACGTTCAAAAATGTCTGATGGCTGAGCTGATCGAAGTTTATGAATGGAACCAAATTTGAACCATAAAAAAATTGAATTTTTTGATGGAGATTTATATTTTGTTTGGTAAATTTTTACAGGAAGATGTTGCGGAATTTTTAAAGCGAGAGGGTGATATATCTGCTGAGGAAGGCGTTAAACGACTTGATATGTTATATAAAAAATACAAAAAAGTTGAACAACAATTGTTGGCTCAAAAACTCAGGTTTCATTGCTATTATTATTACTTCTTTTGCTCTATTTTTTGTTATTTTCTGGAGAATTCTCTTGGATCTATTCAGTTTTTTTCGATGCATTGAAATAGCTTATATATTTTGCTTTATTTTCATTGCTTTGCAGGTTAAATGCTAAATTACCTGAATTGGAAGAATCTCTAAAAGTTATCGAAGTTTTGGAGATTAAAGAGGTTTTATTTTACTAATAAATTTTTTTGGCTTTGGCACTTTTAATTGAATGTCCGCATTCCGCTATTCGACCGATTTAAAGGATTTATCTGTTATTTATTGGAGGAGTTTTCCTATAATATTTTTATTTCGTTTCATCGAAGGAGGCAGCTGTGGCCAAAAATGCATAAAGAGATTTTCAAGCACGAAAATCAATAGCAATAAATTCACTAAATAAAATTGTCCGCTGTCCTGCTCAGTAACAGTAATCTTCATGCCTCTTAATATCACTTCAACATTTTTTATGCTCCTTTGCCACCTATTTGAATCTGGTTTCTATATGTGAAATCCCCTAAAATCCACTCTGCATTTCTGGTTCTATGCTTCCTCATTATCACAAATTCTTCTCCTTCTCTTTTCCTATTTTTCATCGTTCCTTATGCACAGATCTACGAAGTCTAAATATATTAATTTTTATAAAATACAGCCGGGAAGAATAAATCGCTTCAACATTGCTTAGAAAAAGTCAAAATTAAATGAAAAAATTTTCTTTGAAAAGCATGAATTTCGAGCATAATGGTATATAATTAGGTTTAGGAGAGCCTTAAAGAAGTACAGTTCGGAAAAATATATAAGGGAGCACTGATGCAAAAAATGTAAAAGTTGTAAAGAGAATATTTCGTGGTGATTTTACGGAACCACAATTAAAACTGAGGGATTAAACCACTTTTATGCCACTATTGCGCAAAATCGTATAGCTATTTTTCCATAATATATTGAAGAAAAATAGCGAAGTTTCAAGTGTTTTAAGGTATTTTAACAAGTTTTAAAAAAGCGTTTTAAAGAATTAAAGAATTCTTTTAAAAAAGTACGACTGGATTAGTTGCGCGAAATTTAATGGATATTATTAAGAATCTTGCCAAAGAGCGCGATGATTTTTGCACAGCTTAAAGGATTAAATAAGAATTTTTGAAGCATTAAAGCATTAAATAATAGGGTTCGAAGAGATTTTTAAAAATATAACGGAATATCAAAGGAATTGAATTCGTAACGCTATTTCCGTTCGAGATTGTCAATAGACATCAGAAAGTATTAAAACCTATATTTCTTCCAGCAATGTTTAGTAGTATTGTTGAGCCTAAAGATGAATTTTTCAATTTTTACTTGGTTCCTAAGGAAATATTTGTAAAAATAATTATTGACTTTGGCTGAAAATTTTTTTTTTTCAGAAAAATAAAGAGCCATTCAGTTTAACATATATGGTTAGCGACCACGCTTACGCGAAAGCTCGAGTTAATCGTTCTGATAAGGTCCTTTTTTATTACTTAGTACTTTTTTTTATTACCTAAATTTAGTTTTATTCCAATAATAATGCAATTTTCAGGTATTGTTATGGCTTGGAGCCAATGTGATGGCTGAATATTCTTTAGAAAAAGCCCGGAGGATATTGGAAACTAATTATGATCAAGGCATGACATATTATTGAAAATTTCAATTTTTTCTTCTTAATGAGCAGCTAGTTAGCAATAATTCCGAATCGTTTTATTTAATTTAGAATAAGCAATAATGGCTTGGTTCAATTCCATTTAAAGAATGTGAATTTTTAATTAAAAATGTAATCTAGCATAAGAGTCACTTTCAGTCAGTGGAGGTAGTCAAACAAGAAATTTTGCGTGTTATTATAAGAATGGTTGCAAAAAGTAGTCGGTTTAGATGCTAAATCATTAATTATAAATCTTTTAGATATTAAGAAAAAACTTTAGATATTAAGAAAATATAGTTAAGTTAAAGTTAAAAGCATAGCATAGCTAAATCGTAGTAAATACGAATCCACTCAACAAAGGGATTTTTTTTGTACAATCATTCTTAGATTCGGAATATGAAAACTTTTTTTCTAAAATAATTAAGATAAATAATTTTAAAAAATTGATATATGGATGGGCCATAACTAAATTTAATGACACCTGAATATTTGCGAAAATTTAAATTTGATTGATATTGGATTTAAATGGTCTTATCATAAATTATAAGATTTTTTCAGCTACAAATACCATAGAAAATATTACTAAAGAATTGTCTTTTATCAAAGATCAAATAACAACTACTGAGGTGAACATGGCACACGTTTATAATTATGGAGTGCAACAAAAAAAACTGGAATCCAGCAAATCGTGAAAAGTGCTATTAAACATGCATTGCATGAGATAAAGCCAAAGATTTATTCAAGAATTTTTGCTAAAATTCTTTCGGAATATTTCATTTCATTGCTAAAAGAGTTTTCTACATTGCGATTTGTTTCAATACTTCTCAAAATCCAATATTTTGAGAATTTTGATAACATAAAACCTTTTATATTTTTTTTATTTCACTTTATAATTTAATGGTTACAAATATACAAGAAACAAAATAAATAAGAATTCTACATTTGCAAAAAAAATTGTTTCTTCTGTATTTCTGAAATAATCGAAACCTTTCATATTCTACAAAATTTTTTCCGGACAGCACTTTCTTATACTTTCTTATACTTCGAGAATCATCTTAGACACCTTAAAAATATTAGAAATGGATTTCTAAACATAAATTATGAAGGTTAAACTATATTTGCTACAACTACTTATAATGAAAATCCAACGAGTGGTCTTCGACTTTCTGCGCTAATGGTTAGGTCGAGGATGTGAAACTAAATTAGCAGGAATCTAATAAAATTTTGAAAGGTATAGCAGATGAAACAACGTAACAATTAGAAAAATAATGCACGCCATCGTGAAAATAAGAACCGTGCTTCACAAAATCTACAATCCAAAAGTTTCCTGATATTTCAAAAAAATATTTACAAAGGACACAATAAAGAAGAAATATAAGTCAGGGACGATGAAACCTGAAAATAGCAGAAAGTGCATACGAAAAAACATTGAAGAAATGGTCTTTTCTGAAGACCTACATTTAATTACTTCCGCTTTTTTGAGGTATAAAATTATGAGGGAATTAACCTACCTCGTAAAAATTCGACTTTCTTCATGAACATCCATTTCTTTTGCCTTAAAATCATTCAGCTCTTTACGAATCAGTGCCTAAAATTAAATTTTACTAAAATAAAAACATTAGGTAACTTAATAAAATATAAAAAGAAATATGGGCAATATTTTTTAACTATATAATAATCAGTGAAAGACTTAGTAACTTATTCCATAATATTTTTCTTAAATAGGATTCTAACAAACGAATCTATGAAAATTTATCCCTCGATCATTTGCAATGGTGGTTCTTATTTGAACCTTGTCAGTCGGTGTTAGTCTCGTCCAAGGCTTATCGGCTTTCCGATCATAAAATTCTGCTTCTGTTACTTCTACATAATCATTAAATTTTATTATTTGTTTGTCTTTCAATTCTTGAATGGTTGGTCGAAAACTGAGCTGGAAAATATATATAAATAATCACTTTTATTACTTATCCTTCGTTCATTCATAACAATAAGCTTTTTCAGCTGCCGTAATGATAGCGGAAAAAATAATAGCTAATAGCTTATAATCAAATTTTTTATAAAATCTGATGAGTGACCAGAAAGATTGCACATTAAAAGCAGAATGTGGTGAAATATAAATTGGTGGATCTATTAAGCTATTCTTAAATAAAATTTTGATGTCATAATAATAACCTTTCGAAGCAACATTTTTCGTGTTTCATCCATTGCTTTTTTAGAAGATATTGAAGCATCAGACGATTTCAGAATATTTCGCTGCTCTAATTCTTTTGCCGATGGTCGTTCGCTCAATTTCCTAAAAAATTCTTGTGAAAAATAACCTGTCTGTAAAGATTTTTGTGAAGCAAATAAATTAATAAATTATACGCACTAAAAAAATGAAAAAAGAGAAAAACCGGGAGGAAACAAAAATAGCTCTATTCCAAAAGTTTGCATTGTTCAAATGCGAAAGTTACGTTCATTTACCTCTCTAATTTTATGCTGACTTTATGCATTAAACGCATACGATCATCTGATGTTTGATTTGGTATATCGTCCACCGGGTCAGGAACATCAAATCTTTTAGCAAAAGTGTCTCGTCTAATGACTCGTGCAGCCAAACCACCTAAGAGATTAGTTATACTGAATGATATTTCGAAATTAAGTAATAATCCTTTCATATTATAATTAAGAAATTTTGAAAGTTTACTTATGATATCATCTTCATCATCAGTAATCAAATGTTTAGTGATAATACGACTGGCAATAACGGGATTGGTACTATGACCTATTCCACGATATGGTGCTTGTGATATGAAATCGTCACGATATTGAATATCGGTGTCACTATCACTATCATCGGTTAATCTCGATGGAAGCTCATCAGCCACACTGCAAAATTATCATTTAAACCTTGAAAAAAGAAATAAAGCACCAATAGATCATAAAACATCAAGGAAATGAAAATAATTTAAAAAATTTAGGTGAGAAGAAATCTAACTGCGTAGCAATTGTTACAGATGTTACAGAGGACGATTCGTTACATTCTTCTGCAGATGGCATTCTAGATGAAGAGGCACCTTTAACCAATCGTAAACGACTCGGTGCACCAGGTTTTTTAAGAGCAGGACGATCCGGCTGAGCAAAGAGGTTTGGCTCTTTAATAGCAATTTCCTCAATAACAGTGGACTTATGTGTTACTACTTCAGCTTGATAACTTGAATCGGAATCATCATCATCGTTTCTGTACTGCCAATCCTTGAACCTCCATGAGTCTAAAATATGAAAATAATGAGATACATTTATATTATTTAATATCCTGGAATTATAAATATTTCAATATGAGATCAGAAATAAAAAGAAAGCAGTGCAACAAATGAGCTTGCTTCGAGGAATAATATTTGGTTTTATGTCCGATGTTTGTATTTTAAAAAATAGACTATTTAAAAAACAATAATTCAAAAGTTGCCGGTCGAAGATTTCGTTTTAGACGGTAGTTAAAATTACGAAACCAAATAACATCGAACAATTCGGGGAAAAATTGAATTTGAAGATAAAATTTTTTTTATTTATACCATCATCGTTTATCCGTCTTGCTTCATAATCTAATCTCGGTTCTTCCAGTGCAGCACATTCAATTCGACCATTCGATGTCACAACATTAGATGGTGCCTTATCAATTATAAGTACATGTTCAATTGGTGACATATCTCTTTCTTCAGTTCTCAAATGAACAACATCTTCATCATATTCTCTGAAGTGATATATGAATTTTAATTCGAAAATCATCACCTAATGATATTAATATAGTTTTTAATATTATTTATCCTTAACATTTATGATAACTTTTTTCCTATATAAATAATAGAGTCTGTAAAAAAAGAAAATCACAAACTTTTGCCTTTCCATAGAAAAATCTTCTTCAAAATTCAGTAACTGACCATTGCCGGTTGTATCTAAATTGATAAAATAAAGCATAATTGATAAAATAAATCATAAAATTTCGTAAACCATATGAAGCTCATGTCGAAAATATCGTCGAATTTCTTGGCGAATCTGCCCGCCATATTAGCAGAAAAATTATTAATCCCTATCATATACCAAATTAGAAGGCAGAAAAAATCAAAAAATAAGTTTTACTTGCAGTTATCTCTTCTGCAATGGCAGGTTCAACACAACTTAACGAGCATGGTAATTTAGTAGGCGATTTATTATTTAAACTTCTGCTATCGCTATTAATTCGTCTAAACAATAATATAAATATCAATAATCAATAAAAATGAGAGATTTTAAAATGATAAGCAATAAAATATAATTTCAAAATTTTGCTACAGGGAAAGATCTTGATCTTTCTGGTAAAAAACAAAGTCTATGTTAGAGAACGAAAATATATGCCATTTTGCCATCGAAAGAAAATTTTAAAAAGGACCACAGATTTCCAACTGCTGTCGAGCATAATTTAAAATAAAGATCATTCGAAAAAAATGCTGAAATATTTATTATTTATATAGATTTTCCGAGCTTTTATGTACTTTCACTTTGCAAGTTTCACTAAAGATAATATATTTGTAAATATTCGATTTCAGATACAATCAAAGCGACAAACCTTAAATAATGATTTCGAACATTTTTTCGCCATTTCCAAGGGCGCAAAATCCTCAACCAAAATTTTGAGGAAACAAAAGGTTTGGCAAATAACCGTGGTCGTACAACACGTTTCCATCTTTTACTCGGGCTAAGAATATTAAAATTGCAAAAGAATATAAAATAAAAAAGAAAAAAAACAAAAATAAATAAATAAAATATGAAAATAAAATGAAGATGAAAATAAAATGAGCTATCATCACTTATACCAGTCATAAAGCAAATGGACCTACTTATCATAAAAATTCAATAATGAATAGGAAAATTTAATTCTTTAGCCATTTAACTCCTAAGTAAGAAAATTCTTCTTGCGGATTCTTCTGAAACCGCATTTCTGGTTCACCTAACTCCACTCACTATTAAGATGACATTCCTTCATCAGAGAATTAGAAATAGATGGGTATGCGAACTAAAAACGGATGAAACGAATAATTAAACGAAAAATTCATAAATGACTTATATACTTGAATGAAATATATTTTATTCCCAATTTTTCGGTTGCAAACTTTCAATTTGCAAAAATTCAATTTAAAAGTAGGTAAAATTATCTCTTTATGTACAAACCTAGTCCAGGACAAGTATCGTATAATTTCACATTTCACTGCATTTCGACACCAGCTAGGTCAAAGGGCAAAAAAATTCAAGGCTTGCCAAGGTTACAAAAAAAATTAAATTAACCTGTGATCATTATGGCATGAATCTGAAGTAAAGTGTGGACTGGAATTATGCATATTTGAGTTACTATTTGAAGGCACATTTTCAGCACATTCATTCATATTACTGATCCTATTGTCAATAATTGCCGTTATTTTATTCTCCATACAATTGTTGTTCTCCATTTCTTTAAAATTATTACTGATTAAATAAATTATTCAACAAATTTTTTCAATATTTTAAGAACAATTGCTCAATAATAATGATTAATAAAAATAAACAATGATTACAATTATAATTATAATAACAACTGTAATAACAATAAATACAAAAAAAATGAAGGAACTGATGGAATGCTACTATAAATATGAATAATAATAAATGTATACATAAACATATACATATATAAAAAGGCAAGTAGCTGGCATTGTCTACAAGAACATCTGCTCGGTATATGGCTGAAATCCTCCCAAGATTAAATGCGAATTTCCTGAGAAAATCGTAGAGAATAATAAGGCGAAGATCCTGTGGAAGTACTTATCCAAACAGACAAATAAATGCTGACCAGTCAACCAAATATCGTGATGATAGACAAGAATCAGAAATCAGCATTGGTGACTGATTAAGCAACACTAAGCGACAGGAATGTCAGAAAGACAAAATGTGAGAAATAACAAGAACTGAAAGAAAAACTAAAGAAGATATGGAAAGTAAAATCCAAAATAATACCAGTGATAACTAGATCACTTGGAACTTGTGACCCATAAATTAGAAAAGTGGCCTCAGTAAATTCCAGGAGCAAAATCAGAGATCCAGAATAGAGCAACACTAGGAGCAGCTAAGACATCCCGCAGAACATTCAATCTCTCAGGCCTCTGATAGAGGGTCCGCGATTGAGGGTGACCATCCACAGAAGGGAAAAAATTTATTTAATATTTTTACATTTTCCATAAAAAGGACTTAGGATAATTAAATGATGCCTAAACCCAAAAAGAAAACATGAAACTATTCGGATTATTCTAGCTTTTGCAGAGTAAAATATGAACAGTTATTTATTACAACTTATAAATTTCATTCACTATAGCGCTAGGCATATAAATATTTAAATCAGAAGTTATTCTGTGCATAAAGCCTGTTAGCATTCCGTTGGATCCTATGAAACTCTTCTTAGTGTCAAAGGACTCCGAATATTTATTATCAAATATTCAGTTTGTCAAGGAAGAAAGAGATTTTCGCTGAATCTGAAGCCTGCTGATAGAAGAGTAGAAGAGTAGCAAATAGCGACAATCGGAGATCAATCGACAATCGAACGACAGACTTAGGAAAACCCTAGCAACGGACGGTGCTCCACAACGAAAGCAAAACAACCCACTGCGCCTCTCTCTATTCCCACGAGAACGAACTAAAAGGGAAAATATAAAAATTGCAAAAAAAATGTTTACCTTTATGAATTTCGGCATTATTCGACATAAAACAATTAGAATTCTTTTTCATTAATAAATCATAAAATTTTGAGCAAAACCATCATTGAAATTTTCATTTAAATAATTATCTGGAACAGAAGAAAAAAAGTAAAGCGTTGCCGACAAATACACGAAATACGCGACTCGCGCAAAAAAAGCACAAAGGAACGAGATTTACACGATCGTTTTTAATCGAATTTTAAAGTAAAATTAAATATAAATAAGTTTTTTTTCTTGAACAAAAAATTAAATCGTTCATCAACTTTTTACTTAAAACTCTTCGATAAGCGTAATAAGCAAACACTCGAAACGGCCAGAAATTTGTGGAGAATGACCCGAAAAAAGCTCCAAGCCAAACCGCACTCGAGGAGACACGTCACCAGACGACCACGATCATATCAACAGGTCACACAAGAGAACAATTTAAACGTTATTATGAACAGCTGCCATATTTGTGTAATAATAACGCCTTCTGATTTTTAGCACTTCAGCCGAATGTCGAACAATCAGCTTTCCTATGTCGTCGGTTGAAATTTTTTTCTTAGAGCTATGGCGAAGGTGAATGAGTATAATAGTGTTTTAGGATTTAGGCATGCTAAGCTGTTAGGCCATTGCGCATGAGATAGGGTCACCATAGAGCAATAGGTCCTTTAATCTAAAGAATCAACATCATTGGTTGGATCACTTTGTATCGACGAGGACATTTTGGGCGCCCACTTTGCACCAATTACCAATTCGTATATATCGGTTTTCAGTGGCCGCGGTGTCACCATTGAGGTTGCGGAACATAAGAGAAATGGTGCATCTCGAACGTTTGTAGAGCATCGTAAATGCTCGGTTAGTACTCTCTCTCGCATCCGATTTATTTTAAATATTTTGATAAAAATTTTGATTTGCTTCTTATCATACGATAAACTTATCATATTTTATAATTTATCACCCATTTTTATCACAAATGAATTTTTTAGGCAAACGGTTTCATTAAAGGGAGACTTTGAAAGGTTACTGCAAAAAATGATAATAAATAATAACGAAAAAACATGGAATGATAAATAAAAAACTTGTAATTTATCCATCTAAATTAGCATTTTTTTCTAAAAAAAACTAATTTAAGTGAATGAATTGCTAAAATTTTTTTCCGCTTTTATAGAAATATTGAATTATATTTGATAAATATAAAAATATAATCCAAACTTAATCATTAACCTTTATTGTTTACAAAAAATAAAAGATTTGAGCGAAAACAAGGCAATTTATTAGTAATAACAAGTGATATGATATGTATATTGCCTATGTCTTATCACATTACTTGGTTTTCGATTCGAATATTGTTTTAAAAAAAATTGCGTCACTCGAATAGATGACAATGTAAATATATGAATAAATATAGAAAAATGATAATAATAATATTAACGTCAAAATTATTTATATATTAATAATAATAAACCATAATAATAATTAATAGTAGCAACAATATTCATTAATCATTATTTAAATGGTAATTAGGAAAAATAATAATAAAAGCATAAAAGTAGTAAAAAAATAACAAAAGCATAAAAATAGTTGCAATAATAACAATATTAGTCGATTAATTAATTAAATAATTAATTGATAGTGATAAAAATAGTGATAGTAATAAATAATAAAATAATAAATGGTAAATAATAAATAAGAAAATTAATAATGAATAGCCATAATAGCATTTATAGCAATAATAGTAATTGCAAATGAAAATGAAAGTAAATACAGGCGAATATTGCGGTTTTTAATGCAAAAATTAATAGGCATACAATAAATTATAAAATTTACAAGGCAAAAATTGTTGAATTGACACATATTGACACACAATACATACTGGTGACTATTTGTACCGTTTGGTGATAATTTTTTATGATATAAATGATTAGAATTAGAAGAATGTGAATTTCCGCTATTTCCAAATTTAATAAGCCTATCAATTGTTCAATTCGAATTCATAGACTTTTTTTTGCATCTAAAATATTTGATGGAAAATACCATAAAACAATAATAATGAATTATTTAATTATATTCAAGTTTTTTTTAAATTTAAAAATTTAAAAAAAATTTAAAAAATTTATACATTTTTTAAAAAATTTATTTATTAGTATTACAAATTATCAATAATTTGTAATACTAATAAATTCAGCAATAATTTATCGATTAAATTGAAATTTCATAAATTTTTATCGAAAGAATTTATTAAATATTTTTTATTCTATTTTTGCCGAAATTTAACTAATAATTTGTTTTAATTGGTTTTATTTGCTAAATTTTTTGGAAAATTTTTTAAATTTCTCTCTAAAATTGAATCAATCAAAAGCCAATAATTTATAATAAAAAATTACGAACAAACATATTTCATACTGACGTATTAAAAAATAATTTAATTATCACAGAATAATTTTTCAATAATTTTTTTTTTCGCCCTTACATTTTATGGGCTAAAAAGAAAGGAAATGCAACAATATTTTAAGAAAGCTGCTTTGATTATTATAACTAATTAAATTGGATATTGTTAATCCAGTAAAAAGCCTTCTTAAATCTTCTTATATCTTTTTTCTTATTTCCTATTTTAAATATATTTAATATTTTTTTAATATTTTATAATATTTTTCAATTCAAATTCAATTTCAATTCAAATATTCAAAATATTTGTATTATTATAAAAATAATATAATAAATTATAATAAATAATACAAAAATATTCAAAATTATTTAAATTGTTTCTCTCAAATTACTATGGAATTTTAATAATTCAAAAAAAAAAACGAATATTATAGGTATTATTTAATAAATTCGTTAACGATTAAATGAATGAATTTATGGCTTAGAAAAAAATTACAAAAGAAATTACTAAAATTTGGCATTTTCAACGATATTAATTAATTACATTCATATTAATTTAATTTAAATTAAATTAATATTTGGTCAAATAAAAATTTTATTTAATATTTAATTAAATTTTATTTAATATTTATATTCATTGATGGGAATTAATTAATTCATCCTAAGTGTGAATAAGTGAATAATTAATTGGTGTTGCTGTAGGCAAATTAGAGAAGATTTGCTCTGCGTGAGCAGCGCGGTCCAAATCCAAACGAGGCTGATAACTTATTAATGCTTCACCACCGCAAGGTGTTGAACCCCATCTTAGAATTTGTACGCTTTCAGCTAAAATCTAAAAATAAAATTATTTAAGAGCGAAATTAAAAACATTTTTATTATTTGAGATTCTTACATGATTTTAAACTAATTTAGTGGTTTTTTTTCTTTTTTACTTAGTAATTATTCAAAAATCTAAAAGCGAAATAAAAACGACCTCTGGATGAGAGTGGAAATAAGCAAGAAGATCCTGTGGAGTGACGGTTGGACAAAGATTTGTAAAATACGCAATACCCGGTTGAATTGGTGGCAGTCGGCAAAGATTCGATGACACGGGTGGACAAGGCCAATAAACCGATGTGAAAGGTGGCGCCGAAGGTATTAAACTTGATATTGCTAAAAATATATTATTTTGTCTATTTTTTATTTTTATTTTAAGAACCTTACAATTATTAATTGGGCTCGCTCGGTTGGCTCGGCTTGCCGCATTAAAAAAATTTGCTCCTTGGCGATAGAAGTGCAGGTGAGTTGTCAGCATCACTCGGATTTTTGGTCAGGTTTACTCATACGGGGAATAGAACCTCGCCATCAGTGCTCCGAATTAAGCAACAGCAACTCAACTACTGAGCCATTCTATGGTAAATTCAAAAATAGAAAATCAAACAAACCATTAATAACCAAAATAAAAAAAAAAAAACATGAACGCAATAAAATAATAATAAAAATATCAAAGTAGAAAAAAAAACTATTGTATTAGTAAAAATAAACTGAGAATATGTTTATTTTATATCGAATCTCATCGAAAATTCTTTAATTTATTTTTAAAAATTAGATAATTAATTGTGTAGAAATTCCATTGGTGCAATCGATGACATTAGGAGAACTATGGCAATGAATGTGACTACAAAACCCGAAAAGTGACTTAAAACAGATTTCAAGGCCTCCTTACTAAGACTAAATACTTCGCGGAACCCTGGGACTCTCAATATTCTGGAGGAAAACTCGACATTTAAGTCGCACGCATCACTCGCGAGGTGAGAAAAAATCCAGTAAATTCTATGAAAAGTATGCCAAATTTTTTTATTGTAATAATTCGTTGTACTAAAAAAAATAAAATGAAATAATACTAATACTAGCTGTAGCTGATTTTTCAATCAAATATTTTTAGTTTGCATGATAGATTTGTTTCCCTATTAGCCTTAATTTTTTTCTTATCAGCAACAAACTAATTAATTTTATCAGCATTTTTATCGACTCATCAAATTTATTTAATCACACCAAAATCAACTTTTTCTATCAAAAAGCAATAATAAATTATTGCTTTTTAATATTTATTGCATTTTATATTAATTATTATATTTTTTATTAATTATTACATTTTATATTAATAATAATAAAATAATAGAAATGTTTTAATAATAATAAAACGAACGTTGTTGAAATAGTGGTTGAGATGGAAATATAACTTGAGCGGGTATTTGAGGTGGATTTGTTACCATCAAATTCATATCGTCAGGTCCGCATTGAAAAACTTCAATATAACGCTGTTTCTTACCAATTTGCATATATTTATTATGAGCATTAGCGGCAGCTGAAGCAGCACTTGCTTCCGAATCCATTTGTATGAAAGCCTCGCCACTCGGATTTCCTTGAGCATTAAAAACCATATGAACGCCCTAAAAGCTTTCAGCTTTTTTTCGGCCTATCATAAAATAAATTTGTGCTAAAGTTAGTCGAGAAATTATCTTTAAGAAAATTTTTCAAAGTTTATTTGCATCCATTTGCCCACGGCAATAAAGGCAATAAAGCTAAATAAAAAGATCGTCGAAAGTACCATGAGTTCGTATATGATATAAGTGCTACTGCTTTGTTGCTGTTCTCATTACCATAGCTCAAATAGCCAGAAATGGAACTTTTCTATAGCCTAGATTAGTCGCCTCTCTTTTGCTTAGTTCTTTTTTGTCTTCTTTTATAAATTCTTTTATAAATTATAAATTCCCCGATTCCCGATTTTTTGCCACTATTAAATAATAAATATGAACATAATTTGCACTTCTCCGTTTGTGGATATTGTGGATATTTCACGGGCGTATTTCCGTTCAAGTGCTTTTGTTCGCGAAAACGCTTAGTTCTACAAATTGCTATTTTTTCTAGTTTTCGTTCGAAAACTATATAAATTACTACATTAGCCTACTTGAAAAACAATATGGCGAGCAGATTCGCCGAGAAATTCAACGATATTTTCGACATGAGCTTCGTATGGTAGACCCCTTAATCGAATACAGTCTCTGCGCGTTGTTCCTTGACCTGTTGTTTGAGAACCTTCTGATGCAAATCTACTCACAACTTGTTGTACTTCAGCTTGAGTTGACCTGGAAATAATCGTATAATATCTCTGTGGAAATCTCTGTGGAAAATTTTTTGAAGGAAAAACAAAATAATAGAAATCATGATTATATTTGCTTTCAACGATATTTATCAAGCGATATTTTATTTGCATCCAAGAATACAGCAAACAAAAACGAAAAAAAAAAAAAAAAAATGCATAATTTTTGCCGATAATGTTAGGGTTTTTAGTAAAAAATTTGAGGACTTATTTATATTAATAAATAGCCAAAAATGCCATTTCAAAAAAGATGAAAAGAAATTGTTAAAGATACGATATTTTTTTTAGTTTATTGGTACCGATAAAAAACTAAAAACCTGAAAAGTTCGATATAGCGAGTTCCTATGGAATGTCGGTGTTTGCTTAGTGCCCTTAATCCATCAGCTTCGTCATTAAACATTACGAAAGCGTCACCAGTTGGCCTACCATCATTTTTATTTACAAACAAAATTCCGTCATCCATCACTTTACATCCATTTTCACCGCTAGCAAAAAACTCTTTCTAAAAATTAATTGTTTGTATCAGACATGTCGACTACTGATGCCATTAATGTACTTCGATAATAATAACTAAAATAATAATAATATTATTAATATAATAATAATAGTAGCAATAATAATAGTAATGAAAATTAGTAATTTAACGAGAAAGGTTCTGATTCAACAACACTTGACTACTGGATCAGTATTCTTCGAAATGCCAAGCTATTGACCAACTTTTAAGAATTTTTTATCAGTTTTTGTTTGATAATAATTTAGCTAAAAATATAACTTCTGCCAAATTAAGATAAATTTCGAAATATATTTTTATATATTTGTAAATATTTTTTTAATAATCAAAATATTTCTGATAATCTTTGTATAACCAAAATAAAAATAAGAATAGAACTAATAATAGAATATTTAAATCATCGAAAATTTGAAAATATTGGAAATTTTCAATTAATTCATTTCTTTTGTTGAGGACAAAGGTATAATAGAATAAAAAAAAAATGCACACAATATTTATCATCAGTGATAATATTTTGATAAAAATGCTAATAATTTAGTCGAAAAATTGCATATCGTTGATCATTGATTCTTTAAAAAAGTGATTAAATGTCCCAAAATATTTAAAACATCGAAAGCTGATTAAAACTACTGGTACAGAGAATATTCAAGTAAACAAATGGAACGCATCGCATTAAATCGCTTCCAGCAAGTGAATAATTATAAGCGATGTGGTACCCACTTTAAGCATTTATAAGCATGCCAAACACTATGATGCTTGGTCACAAGCGAGAAGGATACAATCAAGACTTGGCATGACTGATACAGAGAAGAGATTTTGAGCATAGAGGCAACCAGGCAACAATATTTGTATTTAGACGGTGGAAAAAGGAGCCACTTCTTTAATCTCAAGTATGACATTGACTGGAACGATTTGGGAACGCTTTAATTTGGAGCTAATTGAGCTGACCTAACCAGTAGCGATGAAAGTTATAAGAAGTGAGAAGCGCTGTAATACCACCTTAAATAAGCTGTGCATCCCATCTTATAATTATCAGCGAGATGGGACATTATGCGATACGATAGAAATCTCTTATCTGATAAGTCAATCTTCAATCTTATCATAAATTTCATATAACGACTATAAGTACTTTTTATGATTTTAAAATCAACTAGTTTTTCAACAATTTAAAAAAAAAACTAACAATTTGTTTTTCAGTACAATCATATGGTAAGCCTCGCATACGAATGATCATCGCTCCTCCACGGCTTATGAAACTAACTGCTTCCGAACTCGAACCTTGCAAAATAATAGATATTTTAGCAATTATATATAACCATTTTTAGCATAAAAAATAACAAATTTTTCATAGAAAATATTTTCATTTTGGAAACGAAATGAAAAAAAAATTATTCCCATAATATTTTAAAATTATACTTTGCTTTTTGATATTTTTTCAAAAAAAATTTTTCTTTTCTTCAATTTGAATAAAATAACAGAATAGGAAATGAAATATTGCAAGTAATATTATAAGTGAGAAAAAAAACGATAAGGTTTTCTTTTTTTTTGCAAACATGGAAAATTATGGAAAAAATATAAAAAGAAATTTATACTATCAAAAATTTAGAATTTGCGAAACATAAATTGGAATGAGATAAATCGATCAAAAAAATTATTATCAAATAATTATTATCTGATATTTCTAGATGAGTCAAAAGGAGTTAATTTCGGAACTCCTTGTTTAGAGATAAGTTTGTGTGAATGCATCATTCGACCAAAACAGGAAGAGAACAAGAAATATTACATTTAATTGGCCTGTCTTCACTAGTATCAATTTTTCATAGGCTTCAAAAAGTGCTAACGTTGAGCATCACATATGAAATCCTCCTAAGCAAGTTGTACAAGGCGATTAGATTAACACAGATTAGCTTAAACTATAAGTAAATTTTAATTAGCCTTGTGTGAAAACGGAAAAAATTATATGCATTAATTAGAGATAGCGATAATCGAAATGTTGTAAAATATTTAAATTGTAAATTATAATTATTAATAGAATCTTAGCGATTATCTTTATTATTATTATTATCAAAAATATATCACTAGCATATAGCATATCAGTCGAAGCAAGGAAGTAAATGAAGCATCAACATCTCCCAAACATCACCATAATCAACCACTAAAAAATGGCACCACACACCTGTCGACATCATAATAAATAGATGGATTCTATTCTATTCGTTGCTTCACAGCCAACTTTTTCCACATTCTATTTTCCATGATTGGTTACCACATCTTTCTCGTCGTTCAATTCTCTCTTCTTCACCAATTATTTTTATTTGCGTTTCCATACGAAAATCCAATGAAAAAAAGGGACCCCATCAAATTATCATCCAATACCCTCCATTCTTTCGGTTTTTTTTCTAGTTTTTCATCGAATTTATGAACTATTTCGTATCAACGAAATAATTTTTATTAATTTCGATTAATAAATAAATTAGACAAATTGCCGATTTTCCTTTTTTTTTTATAAAAATTTTTTGTTATAAATTTTGTAAATCTTTGAAAAATAATATTATAATGATTATAATAATATGATAATATTTAAAATAATAAAATAATGTCTTAGAAAAATAATAAAATAATATAAAATGTAATAATATTATATAAAATAATATTTAATTAAAATTAATAATAATAAAAATTAATAATATTTAATTAAAATTTAATAATTTATGTATGAAGTTAATATATTAATTATTTAAATATTAGTTGTAAATTAATTAATTAATTAAATCAATAGTTTTGTATATAAATTAAATTAAATTTATATATAAAACTATTTATGCACTTTTTATAATGAATTTTGTTTATTAGCATGAATAGTAAGTAATATTAGTTGAAATGGCCCACCAGCAAATTTTTGTGAGAGACGTGTTTGTGCCGGAATTGAACCACAGCGTCACCTCTCCGGGAATTATGGCAACAAACTATTTGTTATAAGCCACAACTTATAATTGTTAGTACTATTCCATATGGAAAGATTATAAGAAGCCACGACTTGCAGCAATTATGCATCGTTTTTTTTTGTTAGTACTCTTATGTTTACAAAAATAAAAAATTTTAACGAACATTGAAAATAAAATTTGTAATGAAAATTCGTATTTTCAAAGCGAGAAAAATGGAAAAGAATATGTATTGCATCGAAAATTTCTTAGATGCCATCGTCACCATTACGAATTAATATTAAATTCTATGCTGAGAATACTTTCGAAAATTTCATTTCATTTTACATATTTACATATATTATATATATTTTTACGTATGTGTTTTGCATGAATGTATACGATGATATAAATATTCTTATCAGTATTGACTATCTTTTAATAATATTGTAATTAATAAACAACCCTAATAATTGATAAAGTGCGTAATCATCAGTCATCGTCAGTAGCAAGAAATTTGATTTTTAATAATTTTATTGCAAGATGAGAATATTTTGGAAGTGCCTCATTCTTTGTAGCTAGCTGAATCAGTAAAATCACTGATAACCAATAATGGCACTAGTGAACTGCTGAAAAATTTACGATTTTATTGTCAAAATAAGCTCGACGTTGATATATAGCAAATCCTACCTGGCAAGTCAAGAATATTGTATAAAAAAGAAAGAATATTATTAAATACAAAACACTTTTATACTAATATAGAAATAAAAAAAATGGGGACAAAATTTGATTCTTATCTATCTCGTCGATTATTAGAAAATTATAGAATCGTTCGTCTTGAAATATAGAAATTTATTGTTTTAAAAATGGATTATGAATGATTATCGATGATTATCACTGTGTATAGGATTGCCGAATGCCTAGACTAAGATCATTATCCTTTAATTCTCTACTTTAAAAAATACCATTCATTGGTGAAATTCGGATGATGCTCAGGATGCCTTATTTCTAGTCGCCTTAAGCGACTTTAAGGAGATCCAACAGCTATCGACGCAAGCCACAAAGAATTAATTTTAAAAATATTTTGTTGTTTTTGATGAGGAAAAAAGAAAAACGAAGCTAAAAATAGCATCAATAAACGATTTTTTCTCCTTAGCAATATTTTATTAAATGGAAAAAATTTCCAAAATTTATACTTTTTTTCATCTATCAATGAAGACATTCTTTTTTCACAAATTGCTACGAGTGATTACAATTTGCTAAACTTTCAATCGACTAAACATTACTAAACATATTTTCTCAACTGACTGAATGAGTATTTGGCAACTTTTTCTTATCACTAAGGTAAGGTATTTTACGTTGTTCTCGATTCGCACTTTGTTTCCACTTGTCGAATTCGGCAAATCTGTTTCGCTTTTTTTTTTTATTTAAACGGAGAAAAAGAAAACCTACTAGCAATAACTTGAAGAAAATCCTCTTTTGTGGCTCGGTAAACTTCAATATAGCGATTATTAAGAAAATGCCGATTCCTTTTTAAAGCGAGTTCGCGCTGCTCATTTGTTTCGAATCGGACAAGTGCTTCGCCATTACGACGACCTTCTGCGCTCAAACAAAGTGCTACTCCACCGCTAAAATAGTAAAATTTTTAATAAAATTAAAAATTTTCTCCATGTAGAAAAAAATCATACAAAATAAGTTGTGATAATCGATAAATTCTTCCCGGGAAATCGTTGCTATGTGCAATTCTTTAAATGAGTATATTTTCATGGATTAATGAAATTCTTATTGAAAATAAATTTGAGTTTTATTAATTTTTTCATGAAGACAGTGAAAAAATTCGGTCTAACTTTCTTCGTTTTCTTCCCTCCTTCCGTTTTCTTCCGTTTAAGTCTATCAAATGAACGAAATTAACTAAAATTTATCAAAGACACAGAAATTTTTATCGCTTTTGCCTACCATTGTAATCATTTCGTCTTTAAAAAAATATTTTCCTTATTTTCATAGAGTAAATCTTTCGATATTCTCATTTCACTTATAGGGGAAAATATTGAGAAATACAAATGAAAACTCACAAAACTCAGTTATCTCATTCATAAATTCGCAACAAAATTGCGACAAAAT
Source organism: Dracunculus medinensis (assembly GCA_900625125.1). NCBI lineage: Eukaryota > Metazoa > Nematoda > Chromadorea > Rhabditida > Dracunculidae > Dracunculus > Dracunculus medinensis. Next base: position 296,155 of record UYYG01001165.1, on the reverse strand, counting down.
CGCGAAAAATTTACACAGAAAAAAATTGCAGAAAAATAAAACTTTAAGATACTTTAAGATTACTATTTTCTTATGAGGTGGAATTTTCTTATGAATGGAATTTTCGTCAACTTTTACTGTTTCTACTTTGGCTAACCTTAGGCTCGTGCCAGGCTGTTCTCGCAGAGAGTCATATAGAGATAGAGAGACAAATAGCTTCTCAGCACTTAGATTTCGCTTTCGCTTTTCGCTTTTAATGATATGTTTACTCTCGGCAAAGGACAGAAGTAGAATCCATGATTCTAAACTAAAGCAATATTTCTTGAATATTCTGCAAAACAATTTAGTAGAACAGTTTGGTGAATTCTTTTTTTTATAAAATTTTTTTTATATATAAATTTTTTTAAATTTAATTTTAAAATAACTTTTTAAAAAATTATATAAAAAATAATTTTTTTTGAAAATTGTGCTGTTTAATAATTTTTATTGAAGAATTTTGAAAATATTAATTAAAGAATTTTGAAGCTCCAAAATTATTTTATAATATTTTATTTATTATAATTATTACTATAATTATTAAATTATAATTATAATTATTTATAATTATTTTATTATAATTTTAAAATAATTTTTCAAAATTGAAATAATTTTAAAATAAAATTTGAATAAAATTTGAATTTGAAGAATTTCTTTTAGTTTCAGCTATTTTATTAATTAATAAAATTATTTTTGGAAAAGAACCATTAAATCTAATATTAGCTAATATTAGACTGCGAAAATGCTGCAAAATACCGCATCGCGAATTTATGAATTTATAATCGGCGAATATACAAGGTTCGTCTCAAGTCTCATGACAAGTCTCATCTCAAAAACAGCTATTTGAGAGTGAAAGTTATCATTAAAAGCGAAATCCATATGACATTAGGGTCGAGCTTATTGTACTTCACTGGCACTAAATACGATGGATTGATTATAAGAGAAATAATGAATGATGTTGGAAGGAAGAGAAGGCGCTGACACTGGCCAATCATTGCAAATTGTCATCCGGGATTGAACATTTTACGTACTTTTGGTTTAATAATTTTTGGTTACTCTTATCGCTCTTCCTGGTTTGATTTGCATCATTGACTGGAAAGTCTCCTATGACTCCTTCAGCAAAGAGTCACTTAAAGTTAGAGAATTGGCAAGACTACTCGAAGTACTAAGAAAAATAGTATCACTGGACGTTATCTCTTACGTTTGAACTGCATTTGTTTATTCTTGTATTTAAGCGCTGTACTTCGCTGTTATTTAGTGTCCTATGTATGTTATAAAATAAAAAATTAGTGCATTTTTAACCTCGATAGATCAAATTTTAGTTGTTTAAGCTATATAACCCGTTTTCTTGCGTGATTTTTCGTTCGATTCATAGAGAAATCAAAGAAACTTTGTACTCTTAGATAAATAAAAATTCTTTTCATTTGTTGAGAGAAGCAATGTTGCCTAATGTGAAAATCTCCTTCACTAGCAATAAGTATGACACAAACTTACGGGGCAATATTGAGACCAATAAAAAACTGAGCAACGTCGAGATCTGTAGCTTGCCAAGGAAGTCCCCTTGCACGCACAATCACTGATGGATCAACTTCAGTTTCGCTAAAATTAGAATAAATTTCATGTAATAAAATGAAAGTTAAATTTTAAGTAATTACCGAAAAATCAGAATTTTTGAAAATTTTCTTGAGTGAAGCTTATTAGATTGAAATGGAATACAAAATAATTCGATGTTCTGAATATAAAACTATATAAATTTTGAATAAATTTTATAGGACGGCAAATTACTTAATTATATTTATAATATAACCCAATTTGCATATTCTATGCGAATTATTTTATTTTATTGCATACAAATAGCAATATTATCCAGTAGAACCAATTCCAATCTTTATTTTTTACTTTTTTCCACAAAGATGCATCGCTCACATCAACTCATGAAAATTTCATAAATTCCTGATTTGTGATTCTGATTTATATAATAATAAATACATAATAATTCTAATAATTCTATTAAAAATAAAGTTGGTCATTCCTATAGTTATTATTATTATTGCTGTCTTTATTATTATTGATAATAATCCTTATATGTTTATATGCTGTAATGCCGATACTCAAATAAAATTCAAAAGAAAAAGTATTGACAAAAAAACTAACCACAAGCCATTTTGTAGTTCAACCCGAACTTCATCAATATATGGCCTGAGCTCATTCACATTTTCACCTTAATTTTGAATTTTTCATTTATTTTGTATTAATCTCCAAAAAAAAAAATGATAATAATTTTAATAATTTATTTCGTGCGACGAAACTATTTTTTTTTAATAAAATATAAACATGATAAGCTGATAAGCAATTGAGTTGTTCAATAAATGTTTTTTTAATTTAATTAAAAAATAATTATAATTAGCATTAATGATAACAATTATAAATTATTGAAATTATATATAAATTATAAATTAATACATGGTTATATAATTTAAATTACTGTGTTTTCGTAATTACTGTGTTTGTTTACTTTTATACTACACTACGTCTATTTTTTACTATTTTTTTATAGTTCCTTTTTTTGCAATTCCTTTTATAATTCGTTCATTTTCTATTTCATACATTTCATACATATATGTATATATATTTCGTTCATTTCATATACAAGCTTATAGCTCTAATAGTCCCTCTTACGAAGAAAAAAGCGAGGTGGACCAATCATGACCTGGACTAATACGGTCAGGAAAGATTTTGAAAATATGGACCAGCAATATATTGGACTTAGACGTTCGAAAAAGGAATGGCTTTCATTACTGTGGACGATAGCATCATACCGTGCGCTTGGAAGCATCTTACTTTGTAGCCAGCGAAGCCAGGCTAAACGAGTAATGGTGAGAGCTGTTTGAAGAAATAATATATATGTATATAATGTATATGCTTCATATAGCGTTCACTCTTTATGGTTAGGCTTCTAATTTTTTAATGAAAAGTTTACTTCTATTTGAGGTAAAAACCGAAACTTGACGTTCGAGAAAATGATTTAAGTGAGACAATTATTTCACCTCCGAAGGCGAAGAGTAAAATAATAATAATTCGGGAAACCGCGGGTTGTTGATGGATGGTAAAAGTAATTTCGACAAAAATTTACTAAAATTTAAATAATATCGAATTTGTCGCTTATTTACATTTATTTCAAATATGTATAACGCTGTTTGTTTATAACCGAAGGAAATGTTTGTATAGGCAATGATAAAAATTGGTAAAAATATATTTATTATTACTATTATTACTATTTATTATTATAATATAAAAATATATTACCTTTAATAAATTTCTCTTTTATTAAGTGATTTGCTTTATTTAAATCAAATGAATCTTCGCTAAGATAGCCATTTGTAACCAAATCGCATAATCGTTCACAAATAGCGCAAATCTCTTCGTTAAGATTATTGCAACAATCGTTTGTCGTTGTTGAGGATGGCATTAATGGTTTAATAAAAATATCATCAAATTGAGCAATATTGAAAAATTTATAAAATATTTCACCAAGATTTATAGAATTTCGCAACGCAAGTGGATGAATTACTTGTCGTATTGCGGTGATACCATATGTCACCAATAAACTACCATCGGGTATGAAATTTTCAATCTGAAATTCCTTATTTTTATAGATATTTCTTCATTTCTTTCTTTTTTCTATTTAAAAAAAAGAATTTTTTTTTTGAATTTAATATGGATGATATAAAAAATGAAATGTATGTCGATCTCTCGCACGAATAATTAATTTGTGTTATCAAATCTTTTTATAGCGAAAAACTTATGAAGAATCACGATCCTAGCAATTAGTGGAACCTGGTAGATCAAGAAAAAGAAGAAAATCGAATATTCAAATTCCAATTATAGAATTTCCCCTGGGATATATGAAATTATGGACTAATTCATTTAGTTTCTTCTTTTAAATTGATTTTTTAATTCAGTTAATTTTTCGTTTCATTGCTTATAGTTGCTATCACATAATTATCAAACATATGTAATGGACCCAAGAAAACTATTTAATAGGCTCCGATGATTTATTAATTACGATCTTCTTGCAAATAAAGAAAAAGCTTTATTGTCAAATTTTATTTTTTGGCTCATAAACATGGCATTTTTAGGATCATACAATCTTCCTTTTCCATTCCTCTCCTTTCTCTTCTCTTTCATTCAACTTTTCATTTTTCCCTCGTCACTGTAACCTATATTCGCAATAAATTTCGTAAGAATCACTTTAATCATTTTTCATCAATTTTTATAATAAGTGATATATTTTAATAATGAATAAAAATTTTTCACATTATGCGGTTTTTAAGAAACCACGAGAAACCACAATTGAGGCGAAAGAAAAACGAGTATTGAAATGAAAAGGAAAAAGGATAAGAGTCCTATGTAATGGAATAGAACTGTTTAATTATTCTATCGATGAAATTCTAATAAGGATGAGGCCAAAAAAAAATTTAAAACATGATACCATCGTACATTTTTCTTGGTCACAATTTGTTGACATGAATAAAAATAAAAAAAAAAAATTTTTTTCTTTCATCTTTCCTAGTCCTGCAAATATATTATTATTTGGTTCCATTGACTACTAGCTGCTTTGAGAATTCTGTTTTTTCAGCGAAGAATCGTACCAATGAGGTACCAATGGATACACCACCACAGCAATAACCATGTGAAATAAAAGAATTTAATTTAATTATTTATAATTTAATAATTCATAACAATTTAATAAAATAATTATAAAAAATTATAACTTCTGCTAATAATTTCCTACAATTTTCTAAGAATTTCATCAATGAAAGCCTGAAATTCTTTTACAAATATTGTGTTTTTCATTAGTTTATGACCAATTTAATTTCCATTTATCAATAAATAAATTCTTTTATACGAATCACACATCTCATATTAATGCCTTTTAGATATTTGAATATTTAGATATTTACTTTTAGATATTTAAATGGAATTATTTTATATTATATTTATTATTATATTTATTTATTTTTAGGTATTTATTTTTATTTTTAGATATTTGATTCGTTTTTTTAACAAAAATTTAACAAAATTCAATTTAATTTTTAACAAAAATTTTAATAATTTTAAGAGAATTAGAAAATTAAAATTGCTATATTTATATATGAAATAAATGAACCTTGTCGAGAGCTAACTGTAGTCCGTTAACATTGACATGAATTTCTTCGACAACGCTTTTTTTCGAAATATTTTTCAGGTCGAAAATGGTATATGAAATAAGTTTCACAGGTGAACAATCCGAACCTTGTTCTTTTATAGTATTGGCACCGCTTGTTCGAAGTGCTAATGGTACCAAATATCGTAGAGGCATTTATTGCCGTTTTGTTTAGTAGATCAAATTCAATTAACAAATTCTACTAGCTAATAAAAACAGAAAATGAAATTTTGTCGTCGAAATTCGCCGAAAAGTCAAACGAGTGCGCCCGATGAGAATGATTTGACAGGGAAAATAATAGTTTCTCTTCTCGTATTGTGTATCTTTGCGTATTCAGTAGTGAATGGTGATGAAGACTATACTGGTGTTGAGAATAATGATATTGGTGATTATAGGTGATAGGTAACTGTTTAGGTTTTTGTGTTGGTAGTATAGGCGAAAACATGAATTTTTAATTTTTTAATCTTTACTTAAATTAATACAGTCAATGAAAGGTATAACATGAATGTCCTTGGGAACATATGCCAATAACCAAAAGTTATTTTTGTTATTGCGAATCGCGTTAAGAAAACTCCGCGCATCCAGACCACGTCCCCATGCGTGAATTCTTTCAATATATACTGAACCGATTGTATCGACTGTCAATGTCGTTAATATTAAACCGATTAGGATGAAACCTATGGTTCCAGCTATATATTTTTCATCACCGTATGGTACCAAATCACCAAATCCAACAGTTGTCTGCAATTAAAAATTATTCGTTATTGTACTTTTTTAATTTGTCACTAAAAAACTAATTATTATTATTAGAATCAGAGCCGACTAATTTAATTTTTTAAACAAGATTTCAATTATTTTCCTTCGCAATTTCTTCAAAGCCATAATTTTTCTTCTCTAAGATCGCTAACCATTCCTGGTTAGGCTTCGCTGACTTGTTGAAGAATAAAGTCATTTGAGGCAGCTTGGCAGTTTCAAGCACTGGGAAACATACGTTTATTTCTTTGGAATTCCAGTATAAAAGCTCCGCTATGAGTACAACAATCCACTAAGTCACTAATTATTAAATTTTAGGCAGTGCATCATTTATTATCGCTCTTCGAATTTTTCTCTTATTTTCTTTTTTTTCTTATTTTTTTTGTAATTTCTTAAATTTTTGATTTCGATTTTACACGATTAGTATGAATAAAACGAAATAATATTAAATAGTCCAAAATGATTTAAATTTATTTAAATCATTATTAAATCATTATCAAATCATTATCATTAAATTTGTTTAAGGTTGAAAATATGTTTGTAAGAAAGAGCAGTTTTTTTGTAGGATTTTAATTAATTTTAAAATTTAAAATTTAATTTTCGAATTAAAAATTTATTATTATCACTTCGATAAATCTTTTGTAAATAAATTTATCAACTGATAAACATAGTCAATGATCAGAAATAATTTCATTTATCTGTTGATCTACTAAATAAATCAACGGAGAAGCAATTAATCAATAATTTCAAAAATTTGACCTTCCATTCGACGATAGTAATTTTTATAAATTTAATTTTTTATAAATTTATAAAAATTTTGGTATAATTTACCAAAAATAAAAACATTCAAAGATATATGGAATTTCATTTATTAAACTAATTTTCAAAAAATCAAAACCAAAATTATTCATAAATATGAGTGCCTCAAGGTGCCTTAGAAAATGAATTTTTTCACCCACGTCCAAGTTTCTAGGGAATTAGGAAGAAATTTCCCACTAGTTCCACTGATCTTTGATTGAAATTCAGCTCATTTAAATATGAATGCAACAAATAACCACAGTAACCAACTGTAATAATTAGTGAAAACTATAATTTTGTTATCAATAAATAAAGATTTTCAGAAATATTTTTTCATTGCATTGTATATAGATATATTCAAAGGGAGCCCTTAGGCTTTAAAGAGGAGTCATCGTGCTTCACGTGACCACTGAACAGAACCATAAGAAGCCTGCCTGGAGATATATTTGAATAAGAAAATGGCTCGCGGTAAAAAATTTCTATTTTTTTTATTTCTCATGCCTTAAAAAAAATATTAAACACTTCATTTGCATTTTTGGAATTGTTGATAAACCAAAAAATGACCTCTTCCTTCAAGTATTCAAAGGGTGGTAACTAGAAACTCAGAATTTGATTTAATTTTACTTTTCTTAGTTATTAAAATGTTTCATAACGTAATAAAATTAATAGAAAAAAGGTAAAATTTGTAAGATTTTATAAATTTGAGGATAAAATGCATGCGAATTCAGTTTTACAAAGCAATTTCAATGAAATTCTTTATCGAATATTTTTATCATAAAGTGATTAGCATATATCATTTCTGATTATGCAAGCTCCACTCGTTCGGTATAAATTTTTTGCCAGCGACTTATTTAACTACTTGTACAGGTGGATTGCAAGTGGATTTCTTCAAGGCAAACAGGCTTGCTCTTTGTTGGGCTTACGAGCAAATTCCAGATTATTGCTTATCAGTATCAATATATCCTTCTTTCAAATTTCTTTCTAATATACTTTCTTTTTGCACAGTTTTAGTTCATGAAATATTGCAAGAGTATAATGTTATAATTAAAACTGACCAGTGTAATAAGGCAGAAATAGAACGAATCGAGGAATGACCAGGCAGTTTCGAATAATGTAAAAATACTTGCAGCTGCTGTCAAATATATAAGTACCAGTAGTATAACTGAGGTTTGAATTACGCTATTTGGTTTAGTTACAATTATCGAGTTTTTTTTTGTATCAGTAAGTTCCAGTAACATTTTAGCCAAATCAGCAATTGTTATTAACATTAGTGGTATGCTGAATAAGTTATTTTGAAATGAAGACGATTTAAAGAAAAAAAAAACAAATTCTTAACAATAGTAATCAGTGGTGATAATGAAATAAATATATCCATTTAGGAACGAAATTTGATTACGATTCCCATAAATGAGTTGACAATTTTATTAATTTAATGTTTATTATGCATGAATTCCATCAAATATGCAATTTTAAATCATTATTGATAAAGTGAATGGTTCCGTCAAAAAAAACCTTTTTCCCTTCCTCACTTCCCTTAGCGTTTTAGGGACGAAATGTTTTCATTAGGAATTGAAACATTTAAAAAATTTGTATTTGTATTTTTCTAAATTTGAAAATATTCGCTGTATATTTGATAATAAAAATAAAATAGTTTTTTTAAATTTCATTTATTTTTAGCTCTTCCAAATTCTAAAATATGCAAAAAATTACCAACCCGAATGAGGCATATCCAACGCAAAAAAGACGACCAAATTTTGTAATTGGAACGAGATTTCCATAACCTATGAAAAATAAATAAATCAACTATTTGCCTTTTGCTTCAATTAGTTTTAGTTTTTTTCAAACTGGACGAATTTTGTCCGTGGATCATTTTAACAACTGAAATACAAGTAAAATGCTAGCATCATCCAGATTGTTGAAAAATAGGATGATTCTTGCATTCCTATTGCGAATAGAGTCCCAGCACTTCGAAATGAAGGATCCAATGTTAAAATACTTTTTTTTAATAAATTTTTTTTTTTGCAAATTAACTTATCGCTTGAAAATTTTGCTCAAAAAAAATGAAAAAAAACTTTTGCATATTTAATTACTTTTTGAAGAACAAAATTTGATTGATGTATATCAAAATAAAAAATTTAAAACTTAAAAAAATTTATTTGCAAAATTTTTTATTCTATTATTTTCATTAAATATTAATATTAAATATTGGAAAATTAAATTTTTAATTAAGTTGGATAAAAAATTGAATTAATGAAAGTGAAATATTATATTACAGTTATTATATTAAATAAATATTGTAAATTTTTAATTGAAATCAATAAAGTTGAAATTAAAATTAAAAATATTAAAAACACAAACCGATCGATGTAAGAAGCGTTGTGGTGAAAAAAATTGCTGATGGCAGATTCCATTTCAATGTTGAATTTATATGAAAATCATTCAATCTTATTCCTGCCTCGAACGCACTGAACGTTGCTTCGATCAAATTATCAATAACAATTTCTATCGTTGAATTATCAACATTTGGCGATAAATACAAAAATTCATCCTATATAATAAATTTTTTATGAAATTTATTTTAAAGATTGAAGATAATTTATTATTCAGCGATGATTACTATCAATATTTATAGTTAGGTTTTGCCAGATTTCATTATTGTTGATATTTGAAATGCTGAGATGAAAACGAAATACTACAATACAAACAAAAATAGGCAAATGGAATATCAAATGGCTTTCTTTATTATGGAACCTAACCTAATCAGAGGTACCAGGTGATTGTGGTGACTCACCAGTAGTTCTCTCGCTAAGGTACTCCATGACATTTCTTTGACAAGTCAACGAATAATAATTTGTGCTCTTAAAAAAAAACAATGAGAAATCTTAAGGAGTTCGAATAACGGTTTCTCTCTCACCGAAATATTTTACTATATTTCTTTTTTTCTAAGAGCGCTCACCACTTCTGCTTAGATTTACCTTAAATTGGACTGAACGAATTTTTTGCTAAATAGTATCACTTGAAGATGATAGATATACAGAATATACAGACAGAAATACAGATAAATCGCCTATTCACTTAGATCTATCTCGGATTTTTTTGAGAAGTTCACTTTTGCCGAGCTGCAGCGGAACCTTAGCATTTATTCTTATTGAGCCCGTCATTTCCTGGCATATTGACTAAATTATCGCTAATTTCCTTCAAGCTTAAAAAAAATTAGGGAAATATTTTGCGAAATTATTCCCCATTCCTTGAAAATTGGTCATATTTTTTTTCCAATTTTCTGCGTGAATTATAATCAGCTAGGGAAGCATTTCTATGATCAAATTAGCCACATTCATGTATAATTTTTTTTAAAAAATAATTTTCTAAAATTTTTTTCCAAAAAATACTTTATTTTTTAAGTTCAAATTTACCCATATTTCCATCGCATATTGAACAATGACTTCAAACCTGCATTTAAAAAAACCTAACTAACCTGCATTTTGCGAACATTTTGCAAATAGGAATCTCTATGGATCATCTCATTTGGACGCTCGATAGCAACGAAAATTATGGCTCCAATGAATAAATAAGAAGTTGTAGCAATTAATAATACCAAATGTGGACAAATTAATCGCAAATAATAGATCGGCACTATTTCGCCCATTTTATTTAACCGATTGGTTGCAACTTTGACTATCAAGCGTTAGGCTTAGTCTCTGACAAGAGTGAACTAGTCCTAAAAAATCCGAACGATATTAGTGATCTAATTTTTTGCCGAAAGATTCTCTGCCAAAGATTCTTCAACTTACGAGTAATCAGTATAGTGGAGCGAGCCTAGCCAGAACTTTTCTTTTTACTTACTAAAAAGACAATAGACAATAGAGCGAATTCGATGGAAAAAAAGTAGGATATGTAATGAGACAGTCGAATAAATAGTTGAAAGCGAGTTTCAATATTTTCATTTGTTCATCCTTTTTTCAAACAAGAAAAATCCACTTCAGATATTTTTTTAGAATATTTTTAACATTTGATTTATAATATTTGATGTATAACTGAAATCATGAAAATGACATATTTCAGACATATTAATGCAAAAAAAAAAAAAAAAAAATGTAAATTGGCATAATGAATGAAGTTTTAAAAAATCCCGCAAAATTGAATATTAGCATTTTAGTTATTATTTTAATATTTATTATTTTAATTTTAAGGATCAACAACATTTTATTATACGCGTAAATAATCGAGAATGACGCTGATAAATGGCAAATTTCGAATAAAAATTTAATTTCGAAAAGGCGGTGAACTTAATTTTTTATTGCCAAATTTTTGGCTCCTTTCGCAAAATTCCTCTGGCCAAACAAGTAGTAAACCTAATCAGAAATAATGAGTGCTTCAAGGGAAGCCAAATGATTAGTTTGTTAGGATTACTACTATTCTATGAAATTACGAAATTCTACGAAATTATTGTCTTTTTTTTTAAGAAAAGAAATTTCATTAGTCAAAGCAAATATGGTTCTCAGAAAGGACAAATATATTCGTTAGAAGAACTAAGACTATCTACATACGGAATGCAATAAATGAATTCGCCTTTGTTCCATTGATTTGGAAATATTTTCAAGAGAAAAAATATTTTTTAAATGAAGAATTTTAAGATAATCGAAGGTACATGTTGTATCTGATTAGTTATAACGATGAAAAGAATTTTCACTATAGAATCGCCTGGGGGCAAATATAAAGGTGGGTCCTCAGGAACACACGGACTAAAACGTAACCGTGATGTAGTGATGCTCAATTTCAGTAAAAATATTTTGAAAATTGTTAGCGCTCTAAAAATTTATTTTCTTCTTCAATTTTATTAAACCAACCATATTCTACGCAAATACAATATAACATAAGTTATGCAGTGCTGAGTCACAGATTAAGAAAGGAAACTGTACAATTCTGCCCACCATTAGTAACTGGATTCGCCCCACTGGCTTGTCGCACTAGACAAATATGCCAGGAAGTCTCTGACGATAGAAGTACGTGTAAGGGGCCAGAATCACTTGAATTTTTAAGTAAGTTTATCTTCTACAGAGGTTAGAACCTCAGGATCCTCAAGCGTTCCAAACTAAGCAACAGCCCATTCAGCTATTCCACTCCAAATTACCACTGCTGCAATGAGATTCCTCAAGGTTTATCTACCAATTCCGATAAAATCTTAGTCTAAGAATTTCATTTCAAAGTATGAAGGTTAGGTCTCACTGATCGAAGCAAATAACTATTGTCCCACTTTAACTTTAAATGTTACTTGGCAATTTTATTTTTTATTGTATATATAAGATAATGGAGTGGTTGCAAATTCTAATTTAGCAAATAACAATTGTCTCATTTTTTTCGCCTATTTTTAATAGTATCTTATTGATAATAAAGTAAATGACTCCAAGATCGCCGGTGGCTTAGTGGCGAGAGCGATTGTCACCGAAAATCAAAGATGACTTGCATATCAAGTTACCAGATGCAGCATGTTCAACGAACGTTGGAAGTAAAAGGAGATAAAACGAATCGAAGAAGAATGGAGTTCTTGGGAGGAATAAACTTATCCTTCAAAAATCAATGCAGCCTCATTTTAAACTGGTGAAGATTAGGTGTCATACTGGTGAGCTGTATTTCTATCACCAAATAACTCTCTGGCTATGTTGTCTGCTCCAATAAACGAAGTTTAACCCAGATTACTCTTAGAAAACAAAATACTTCAACCTGTTTACTATAGGCTATCTTTTAGCAATAACGAAAATAAGAAGTTTGACTCTGGGCTCTGAAGTTGAATCTTTATTGAATCCCACTATATAAAATATTAAAGCCTAAAATATTTATTACTCAATATTTTACAAATTGAGAATGAGCTTTCTTGAACGAGTAGATCTCAACTTCAAAGCCCTATAAAACTATAGAATATACTTAATTGCTGGACGGGACACCTCAAAACACGAAATTTCGTTCCTCTTTATATCATCGTTAAATGTCTCCTTAATATCCCTAAAGCTTCGTCCTTCTCTTTTAATGGTCTCAAAATATTTCTACAACTTTAATCCCTTCAGGTTCTATTATAGTTCTTTAACCTAACATCATTACGCTGTCCTAACTCCACGTTAAATTTCACATCTGCAAAATCAAAATGGTGTTGATTGGAGACAAAACGGAGGACGGGGAGAAGGACGAGAAGGACTGGAAGAAATTGAGAAAGAATGAGGATTATCGATAGGATTGTTGAAATATCAAAGAGTGATAAGGGAATATAACGAACTTTAAAAGAGATTCTCTTCCTTCTCTCTTGGAATGGAACGGTCAAATGAATACAAAATTTTGGCTGATTTTTTAATGAAATTGAAGTTCATATTGATTTAACCGTTATTATTTTTTCTATGTTTAGCAAGAAAATATCATAAATAAATAAATAAATAGGTTTAAATTGATACGAAAATATTTTTGAGTTCCCATGCAGAGTAAACATATATGATTAATACGAAAATAAACCTTACTTGTTTTTTTATCATCACAAAGAAGCAAAAAAAACGATTTTTATCATTTAACATCTGTCACAAACTTAATTATCGCCACAATGATAAAACTTATCATGCCAGTTAAGATCTGATTAATTGAATAATCATCGTCCAAATAATTGTACAATAAAGATAATTAATTATTGCGAAAATTAACTAATTAATTAATTTTTCAAAATAATTTAAATAATTCTAAATTTTTGAATTTTTATTATTATTACAATGTTGCAATTTTTATGTTTCGAGCTTTTTATTATTATTTATTATTTTGCTGAGGTTCGCTCCTCCAGCTTGTCGCGCCTTTGCCATGGAGTCCACTTGGCAGTGGAAATACAACTGAGTCATCGGCACCACTCGGTCTTTCGAACCTTTCTCCCCTGGTACCTCCTTATTATTTTAAGACAATTTCACCTCGAAATTTCTCTACTTTTTTAGCATTTCGTTAGTGATCATTTATTTCATTCGTTTTCATTTGTAAATTTACATTAATTCAAATCAACGCTTAATTGATCATTTCTGAAGGTGTAAAATGCAGAAAAATTAATAATGAAATAAGAAATTCCTTACATTAATCAAGTTGAATTATTATATGAAATTAATATATTCGTTTATTCGTACTTTCTTCGATAATAACAATAAAACGCATTGACAATAAAAAATGAAACAATGAACCTTTAGCTAAATACTCAAAGGAAAATAAAAAAATATATATGATATATTATTTTATCACCTTATCACTCGATTGTGAACAAACCAGCGAGTAAACCAGCGAGAACACAGTATCTACATAATAATTTTCTATATTAATGTACATATCATATATTTGCCAAAAAAAATTTATCCATATTTACCACAGTTTATACTGCGTAAAACTCTTTTCAATCTTCTTTAAATATATACCCTAATATTGATAAGTGATAATATTTCCAGAAGGGATCCTAAAGCGATCTTGATACTATAATTCAATTGTTTCATTTTAAAACTTCTATTGAAACAAAGTTCATTATCAGATCCACGCCAGAAATTTCATTTTCTCCCAATCAGTTATTAATATCAATTTAGATTGACTCGAAGTTTCATTTCCCCTAATCACTTATCAATATGCGCTTAAATTGCTTTTAGATACATTTAAATCTTTTAAAGCTTTTAGGGCATATAATAACTCCCTCGCAAATCTCTCTTAGAACTTAACATCCCGAGAAACTCTGTTATGTTTCCTTTCCTTAATCCATTAGACAGTTTTTCCAGGCTAGTTGAAATCTGCTTCGGACTCCTACAGTCTTATTCCTTTCGCCATTTTTATCAAACCATTTTGCTAAAATCAAATAGCAGGCTCTCTTAATTCTTGTACTTTAGTTTCAATTTATATTATGTAAATTTTTTTAATGGTGTTAGCCTTAATATGACATTGGAACTTTCTGAAACCTGCCAAAGTTCCTCTGCATTCTTCTTTGCTATCATCATTTGACGTTTTTTCAAACCACTTTCTAATGACTCGAATTTTTCAACCTCTTAATAACATTCTATTTTGCATTCTTAATGCCTCATTCCACTTTTGCAGCAAAAACTTAAAAATTAATTGCAAATTAATGAACCTTGAAATAAGGAATACACTAGATTTAAAGCCTAATATAATATAATAAGCCTAATTTATATTTGAATTTTTTTTGAAGAGGACAGGAAGATCGAGTGATTCAACTAAGTCAATTGGCAATTGTTGTTTCTTGCAGGGAGGAGGAAAACCTGTTATTAAAAGTGAAATTTAAATGCACTGGGAGCTCAATCACAATTCTGTCTTCAAATTATTAACTAATGAAAAGGACTCATCTTCATAATCAATGAATTCAAACAGAAATATGAGATGAAAGAAATTTTTTTATAATTAACCAACCTTTTCTATTTATGGAAAAAATTTCAAAAAATTGGAGAAAAATATTTTCAGTTAGTAAAAATTTAATTTTAGAAAAATAGGGATAAAATAAATAAATTGCCTTGTTGCTCAATCGCAAATCTTAGAAATTTCCACTAAAAATCGCTCTAATGCTCTTTGATTATAACTTTGCTGAGAGAAACAGTAGTTGGCAACTAAGAACCATAATGCACATCATGAAAACCGATAATCATGGCCATGGCCAGTAAGGTTTAGCTAAAAAAATATTGTTGGAATGTTTCAAATTCAGAAGTTTTTTAGCGTTTTTCACTAATTCTCGCTTTAAATGTTGATGTCTGATCTGAAAAATTGCTTTTTTATAGAAACTAGTTAACAGATGATAAAGATAAGACAATGACATTATCACTTTTTGAAGGGACAAATCTCAATAACATAAATAATAAGGTCAGCATATGACAATCTTTCTCTTTCCTTTTATATCGGACAAATTTTGCAGCAGTCACCTGGAGATAAAAATAGGACAATCGCCTGAATTACCTATAGTTTCTACTGCTGGGATTAAATCTCCAGCACTGTTGCTTCAAAATAAAAGCAATAACGCATTGTGCCATTCTACCTTCTAAAAATGATAGTAATCCTTGAATGACCTCATTTAACATGAATTTCAGTTAAAGGTCTAACCTTATGGATCGATCCAATATCCCCCCGACGCTCCCGATGAAACGGAGATCCATCGCTAATAATGAAAATTAATAATAGAATAACAAATGAACATCTAAAAATTAGTTTATCAATAATTGATTTATCGGTATCAGTATCCACAATATATTTATCAATATATCAGTAGTACAATTTATTTAATTTGATGATATAGTTAAATATTAAAAATTATTTTAGAGGAAATTATTCTCGTTCAAGCATTTTTAAAAATATTAAAAACATTAAAATCATAAATTATAAAAAAATACAACAAAATTATCGAAAATTTTAAAAATATTTGAAATTTATTTTGCAATGAAAAATAAAGCAAAATTTCCAAATTTTTTAATATTTATATCATTTTTTAAAATATTTTTTTTGAATTTATAAAAATTTACATTTTAAACAATTTAGCATTAAATAAATTAGAATTAAACAAAAAAATTAAATAAAATTACAATAAATTAAAATGAAACAAACATTCGAAAATTTGACATTAATAGCAATCGTTGCGAATATTTTTTATTTGTAATGTAAAAATGCTGCAAAAAAATTTGATAAAAAATTTTTTTAAAAAAAATATTCTCGAATTACACATTGGAAAATTAGATTAGATTAAACGATAGCAAAGCAATGAATTAAATTCAACCAGATTGGCTAAAGAATTATTAACCTGGAAAGAGATTCACTTCCGCTACAGGTGCTATGCGAAGAAATAACGCCGCACTAACGATAGCTTCTATTTTCTTCTAGGAGTGATCATCATTTTTGGTCGCATCTTTAGCTTGCCAAATCAAATTATGCCAGAGAATCATTTGACGACAGAAATATAGATGAATTGCCAGTATTATGTGCATTTCTCGACTATCGAACGGTAGTTTTGCAGGGAATAGTATTCGAGCTAAATAAAACCAGTAGCCCATTAAGTTATTCTATTCTTATAAGATTTTCGCATTTGCATGCCGCCATGTGTATAGCCTGTGATATGGAAACGATAAACGAGAAACGTTTTAGTGAACTACTCCCATATTTATATCCATTATGCATCTTTTTTGTAAAAAGATAAAAAAAATGATAAATGATAATTGTAAAAAATTTCACAAACTCATGCTAAAATTTTCGCTTAATGCAACAAATTTATTATAAATGTCGATTCTAAAAACATTTTGAATGCATATTTCATATTTCTTAACTTTTTATCTTTTATCAAAAAATAAGTCCCACTGACTAATATATTTCTGCCAGCGAATCACTTGGGGACAGCCGAACGAATGGGTCTTCGTATATGTGATATTAAATTTATGAGCTAAAATTTCATGTAGTTGCAAGTTTTCATGAAGTTTTGAAAGCTAAATGATTTAAAAGGTTTTTTATAATTAGTTTCATTAAATTCGCATAGAACTGGCATTTTTGAATTTTCTAAGAACGCTTGCCGTTTGCTAGCTTATCGTGCCGGATGAATTATGCTAAAGAGCCATTTGGCGCTGAAAGTACGGATCAGTGGTATGGATTGATCTCCTGCTGGTACTGCTAGCATCCAATGTTCTCAAATATTAGCACCAAAACTATTCAGCCATTCTATTTCAAGGAATTAATTAAACTAAATTGATTAATCGAAATGATACAAAATAGTCGAATTTGATATTTGATATGATATTTTTTTAATTTTAATTTAAAAAGTTTTAATATTTAAAGAGTAAGAAGGAACAAAATAAAAGGTTACGCCACCAAGGTTACATAAACGACAATCAGAGTGACAGCCATATACATATGCAATCAAATTTACAACAAAAAATGGCATATTTTGAACTGGAATAAGAAGACATTTGAACTAATCTGTAATTGATGACAACTGGTCAAAAATAAATAAAAATAAACTGCTAACATCAAACTTATTGTTGATGGATGCCAGGCAGTGGAGATTTCATCGTCCCCTATTACAGTAGCAAAGTTCCAATTGAAAATGAAAACCAGACATTAGATTAAAAAAGCCCCCATACTATCCCACCGCCAAGCTTCTATGGCATACGAAAAGCACTCGCTGGTCAAATGGAATTGGTCAAACCAGAGGTGATTAGAGGATTAATGATAACCGACATATTAATCGCCCCAATCCACTCCGAGATCATTTATCATTAACTAATATGAAACATAGGAATTTTTTTTTCTTTTTGATAAGAAATCTGATAAGAAATATGACAGACACATACAATCAAAATAATAGCGAATAATTTCCCGATTAAAATGTTTTGCAAAAAAAAAACTTAACATAATTTTGTAAAATTACAATATAAAACTACCAAATAGCGAAGGTCGAAGACGAATGAAAACGAGTTCTCCTCCTTGCCCCCTTACAAAATTACAAATTTTTTTTTATTTTTAACCACAATCAATTGCTTATATGATATTCTAAAGGTTAAAATAGATGTTTGCTGTCAACCAAAATTACCAATGCTCCATATTTCATTTAAAAAATAAAAATGAACTTGTCTCAATCTTTTAAAGAAATTTTACACTCAAAAAATTAATGATATGAAAAATTCATGCTTTATCAAATTCATGTGCCACTACTCCGAATGTTTTAATGAATTTTAAATTAGAACCTTTAATAAAAAATTTTTTTAAATCACCAATCGAACAAAAGAAACGGGACTTGCTTTATAAGAATATTGCATCGTGATTACAATTTTGACATGCTAAATTCAAATTATACATTATAAAATTACAAATAATTACAATTATATTAAACTATAAAATTTATTAAATTATATTACATATATTAAAATTATGTATATATAGATGAGGAATGTACAATAAAAATCCTTATCACATTTAAAATTGATGCAAAAAAAAGTTTACGTAAATTTAAATATAAATATAAGTTTAATGAAAAAACAGTGCAAAATCAATTCAAAGAAAAAGAAGAAAAAGAAAAAGAACTTAAACAAATTTTCTTATAATCCGTCCGCACCATAATCCAAGCGGCCAATATGAGCTGCCACCTAAAGCAAAAGTATTTAAAGTTTTTTAATAATTATACGGCATTTTTATCAGGAAATTTAGGATGGAAAGAGGACTATTACTATTCTATTACTATTATTATTTCGGAATGCTGCGGTTCAACTCTTAAATAGAAATTTATCCTTCAAATACTCTGGTGGTACTAATGACTTAAATATTATTCTATCGCCAAGTATTTCCCTGATAAAATTAGTCTGCTCCTGCAAAACAAAACATCGGAATAAGCAGAGCTCTTATGGTTCTGAGAAAAAATTTAAAATCATAACAATATAATAAAAGGAATAGATGAATGATGAAAAATGATAATGATGATAAATTAATATAAATTTGCAACGTTAAATTCCAACCTTTGTTTGTACATTTTCCAATTTAGGACATTCAGTAATACGATGACCAAGACCCGAACAATACGCACAACCTTTGTCCTGCTCCTCCGCCAAATTGTCTTGTCGTAATTCATTTCCATCTCCAGCAATATCACGCAAAAATAATGGCAATTCTTGACCAGCTTCCAGCAAAAGCGCCCGTAAATCTTGTAGCACTGATATATCTATAAGGTAGAAAATGAAAAAAAAAGAAAAAACATATTTGCATGAAAATATAAATATAGAAAATATTAAACAAATAATTAAAAATAAATTCATCGAAACCCTTTACCAATCGAGAATATTTTACCTGCTTTCCTATTGATAAATGTAGTTGCCATACCTTTTTTGCCAGATCGACCTGTTCTACCAATGCGATGAACTAAATATAAAAATTTTATCAAAAAAATTTTTCGATTAAGCGATTAAAATTTAGAGATAAATTCAATTACCGTAATTTTCGATATCCTCCGGCATATCGAAATTAATAACATGCTGAATATTTTCAAAATCCAAACCCTTCGATGCAACATCCGTTGCAACTAGCACATCCTTTTCACCACGTCGAAAAGCATCGACACCAGTATGACGATCTTTCTGATCTAAAAATGTTATTTCTTCAAATATAGTTTCTTCTAGCGATAAAAGAAATAATCTTTTGATGACTATTTGGGAAACATATAGAAGGAATTAAATTTAACCTTTGCCACCATGAAGAGAAGCAGCATCCACACCTTTTATTAGTAAATATTCGTAGATCGAATCCACATCACTTTTTTTTTCAGCAAATATTAACACTCTTCAAATGAAGTTTAAATGAAGTTATAAATGAAGTTCTCATAAGAGCAAAATAATTTTTGCATAAATTTCGCAAAAACAACATAATGCAAGTATACCTTGGCGGTGTTTTTTGCAAGCACTCAAGTATTTTCGTCAATTTTTCATCAGATCTGACATATTCAATTTCTTGAGTTACATTTAGTGAAGCTGCACCAGCACGTCCAACATTCACAATTATAGCTTTAACAAGTGCAGACCGAGCAAAATTCTGGATTTTTCGTGGCATAGTTGCAGAAAACAGTAGTGTTTGACGTTGCCCCTAAATAAAAGCATATCGTAATTGAATGTTTGATTTAGATAAAAATTAGGCTGATTTTCAAACAAAATATATAGAATAATATAACATAAAAAAATTATATAACTTTAATTACAACCTTAAAAAATGAAAATATCGTACGTAATTCGTCTTCAAAACCCATATCTAACATACGATCAGCTTCATCTAATACCAAGTAACGACAGACTTGCAAATTGAAGATTTTTTTATTTAAAAGATCTGATAAACGACCAGGAGTTGCCACACAAATATGGACGCCTCTGAATTTTTGACCATTGCAGATAATTTCCAAATTATTTGAATTATTCTATAGTTTTCATAATTATTTATTCAAACTATAAAACATCGAAATGAATTCTCACCTATTATTTACAAAAACATGGAAAATGAGATTTTAAACATAATTTAATGGAAATCGACAGCAAGAATGTATATATTTAATACCTTTCGAATACTCGAACTTGGTCTCCAATCGGTAAACCACCAATGGATAATCCAAGACGCAGGCGAGGAAATTTAGAAGACGCGATTGCTTCACAGATCTGGTCGATCACATCATAAATTTGCTTAGCCAATTCGCGCTAAAAATTTATCTGCGAAATTAAATGAAACGAGCCTAAAAACTTTCTTATCTGAGCATATCTCGAAGTTCTTACATTACGGAAATATTATAAGAATGAGGACATACTGATGGAACAATAATTAGACCATAAGGTCCTTCGCCATGGCGAAAAGGCAATGATACTTGCTGCTCCAAACAAAACATTATTAATGGCAAAGCGAAAGTTAATGTCTTTCCAGAACCAGTTGAAGCTATACCGATCATATCACGACCAGATAGACTCAAATAAACGATAATTAAATGTATCACACTTGAAAAAGTTAGAGGAAAATTTCTGCAATAAAAAATATTTCAAAGAGCTTATAAGATGAGAAATTACAAAACTTACACCACGGGGATACCTTGCATTTGAATGACGGTCGGACAGATTATTTTCTTTTCACGCAATGCCTGTATAATTGATGGAGGAAATTTCATTTCCTAAAAAAAAATACTCAACATCGAAATTAAGGAATGAAACAATTTAATGGAAAGCAGTAATGGAAAAGAACATACTATAAAACTTCCTATTGGCGGAGGAATATCTTCACCATCGACTACAATTCCTTTCTTTCTACGAGTCGTTACATGCTCTTCCTCCTTCATAGCTAATATATGGCGCGGCGGATGCCAACTGAAATTCACAATAATTAAATACCTATATTAACAATTTAAAAAATCATTTTATAGATGATAAAAAAAGGAAGGAATTTCGATAAGAATGCATGACCACTTTTTAATTAATAAAACAATTGAAAAAAAAAAAATGGAAAAATTCTCGTTTCGAAAGGTCATTAACTCGAAGATTTTTTGATATTCACACCTTGTTTTAATAGATTCTTCGTACTTGATGCCACGAGCTATCTCAGATACGGCCATAAGAGCTATAAAAAAATTTACTCAGTATACTATTGGCAAAAATTACTACTAGTGACAGAATCCTATTTGAAATTTCTCCTATATCGAAATGAATGAATGACAATTTTGGCAAATTAAACTGAAATCATAATCATATCGTCTTGTAATATCCTGTAAAATCTAGTTGAAATTTAAAAAATAACGAATAATAATACTAGCGAAATTAATGGAATAACCTGTCGCAGGAGCAACACTTTCTAGCAATTTTTCTTCTTCTTCACGTTTCCTTAGTTCTAAGTTAACATATTCGCCTGAAATGATATAAAATTATATCAGTGAAATAGAAAAATTAAAAAGGAAATTAACAGAAAAAAAGTGGAGATACCATTTATATTTTCAGTAAGCTCGTTATGCTTTTCCAGGAGAGATTTCTTAGCTTCTTCAGCCCTTCGTTCTTCTTCCTTCTTTTGGCGCTTTCGTTTAATAAAATCTTCATTTTCATCTTTAATTCCTTGTAAACCACCTCCTTCCACATGCAATATTTGCTTTAAAAGAGCATTTCGATGCATCTGTAGAAATTTTAAAATAAAATATTAAATGAGAAATTAATTTCCTTCAAAAAAAAGAAAAAAAGCAAAAATAAAGGAATAATTCAGGGCAATCGCAAGTCATCTGATAATAAACAAAAGAACATATCTCATATCGACTTAACCCACACTTTTATTCTATTTATAAAAAAAACCAAACTATTTAATCAAAAATTGCGGAACGCTTAAGATCAGATATAATCAAATATATCAGATATATTCAAAGACTTAAATAACATTCTTTTCGACTTTCTTCTCAAAATCTTTTATGGATTACAAAAAATTGAAAATTGAAAAATTGAAAAAAATTGAAACTGAAACTGAAGTCTCACTCTAACCTTTTCCTTACGTCGCAATCTGGCTGGAACAAAAACTTCACTGTCATCGTCATCGTCAGATAGAAAATATTCCTGCTTTTTCTTAGCTTCTTCCTCTTGGATTTGTCGTATTTTTGCCTAAAATTCCGATTAAAATAGTTTTATTATTTTATTTGGAATTAAAATAAAGATTCAATAAATTTACTTGATATTTTTGTAAAGCTGCAGAGACATCGACTTCATCCGCTTCATTGGTCGCCATATTTTCAGTACCAATACAATTTTTTTCATCCATTGTTTGCGTTATAGATTCATTGCTGTTAAATTATATCTATAATATCGAATCTATAATTAAAAATTCTTATGAAAGTGGCTTAATGTAATAGCGATTGTATACTTAAATGGAGATTCGACTAAGGTCAAATAGCATGGATTCCTAAATCCATAGCTTTTTTAGGAATCGGAAATTCCCTCTAAATTTTTCACCTCTTTTTTTATAATTTCACAGTTTTCTCCACTTTATTCCAATCGCCTTCCATCTTCATAAAGTTCTCTCTATTCTCTTCAATCTGGTGATACCATTTTATTCTAGCCAGTACATTTGCTTCTTGCTTAGGAACGGTCAGTACCACCACGCACCACCACGCACCATGCATCATGATTCAAACCGATGAAATCCAGTGGAGCGAAACCAGATGTTACTCGAGATCGAGCAGTATTTCCACACCAAAGTGATTCTCACCTTGACAAACAGTGCAGCAAATTTCACCAGTAAATACTGAGTGCCACAGAAAGGGAAAAACTTTTTTATTTCGATTTCATCCAGAAAAATCTCATTAGTTTTGTAAAATTATTTAGTAAATAAACTTAAAACAACCGTGCAAATGTCTTCAAATCCGAGCATATCTCTCAATTCCATTCCGAAATCCGTTAGAGTCCTTTAAGAATTTCCGATCTCCCTTCGCCACTTTCAAATCCACGAAATCCTCCTCCAATTTTTTTTACAAAATACAGTAAATTTTTAGAGGGTGGAAGACCGCGATTTTCCGGGTTTTTTTATGAAAAACAAGTTAAAAAAGTTGGAGGAATCAAATAACCGCAATTTCTGCAGGCAATAAAAAAAAATAAAGATTTTATAACAAATAATAAAAAAATTAATAATAATAAAAACGTTAATAATAATAACAAAAATAATAAAAATTTAATAATTACCAATAAAAATTTGTAAAAAATAATGTGATTCATAATATTAATTAATTTTAATAATTGCAGTCATTAATGCAAACACTAAGACACAAATCGGTTCGGTAGCTGTGTAATAGCACTTCTAATTGTCGATTGCAGATTCTAAATAGATTGAATTTCGTTGTTTGTAAAATTAGTAAAAAAAAATTTAATTACAATTTTTTATATATTTTAAATTTAAATTTGTTGGTGGGTAGGTGGGGGGATAAAAATTTGGGGAAACTTTTAATGTTCTTAATATTACAACAACGAAACGAAGAGTGTGAGGAGCGAAGAGCCGAACCAGAAATGTCCTCGGGAACGAGAAATGTATTTGGTGCATTTGGTTTCCTCTTATTGCGCGCATTCTTTTATTTAAACTTTATCTCTCCTTTGAAATTGCCTCTCTTTTGCTTGAAACAATCAAAGATTTTTTGTTTTTACTTAAAAAAAGCGATTTTATGGAAATTTATTAAAATTGATCTTGGTTTTTTCTTTTTTTGCAAGTAAATTTTTTCTTATTGTGCATTCCAAACTTTAATATTTTATTAATATTAATATGTATTAATATAGTATATATGTTTTATTTTTCCACAGTCTCCGAACGGAAATATCGAACGGATTATGTCGAAACGAGTTGGTTCAACATTTTTGTTTTTATATTACATTATATTAACGTGAAAAAGCCTATTTGGCCTAAACGGCTAAAGCCAAATTGGCCACCAGGACATATTTCGACGAGAAGAGAAACCTTATCTTATTTTCCACAATAATTTATCGTTCAATAAAATAGGTAGTATTGGAACATAGGTAATGTGTTTCAATAATCACTATCGCTTAATCACTATTGCATCGATTGTCAGTTATCAAAATTATCAAGCTATCGTGCTTCAGATTGTCATTCAGATTTCTTGCATATGTGCACTTATATTGATTTAATTTTAAATAAATAAATTAATTCGTTGGCTTTTTTTGACAGAAAAATTCTGTTTTAACTGGTTAATTTAACAAAGCAACAATTATTTATTTAACTTCCTTTTTTTCAACGTTGCACATTGATTCAGACTTTTTAGCTGAGTCCAGAGGAAGAACTCGAGAAACAGTATCGAGATTACAAAGCTCAATTCGAACAATGGAAGGAGAAGAATAAGTTTGAATTCCGTGTTTTAAAATTTTGTGCTTAAATATGTTATGAATTGATTAATAATTTATAGAATAATTTAGAACAATTGAAAGTTTTCATATTTAAATTTTTTCTTATTTATTTATTTCTCTTATTTTATTTTTTTATTTATTTTGTTTCATGATAGAAATTCTGTTGGAACTGAAGCTTATATTGCTTATGTGGAACAGTTTGAAGCATGGGAGAGGGATGTCGATAGACGACGAGAAATGATCCGTAGCAAAACAGAATCTGAAGCTAGTGAATCACAGGTAAGGACTGGAGTAATTTTTTTCGATCATAATTCACTTATTCATACGGTCTTTTCGTTCGCTTCCATTTCTATTTACGATAAACTTGTTTTTCTAAGAGTTCAACCCTTCTGGTTGGGTTTATTCCATTCTCCCTTTTAGTTTGGATTAAGTTTTACATATTTGGCCGGGAAATCGCTTGGCCACAGAACTACTGGTGAGTAGCCAACATCACCCTTGCAACATTACAAAAAAAATGTTTTATTTTTAATGCTCTGTTTTGAGATTGTATTATCGTCTTTTTCGTTGATTTTTCTTTAAAACTGTGCTTTATACCAATTTTATCTCATTCCTTCTATTCATTATTCAATGAAATAAAAAACCATATAATCACAGATTTTTTACTTTATTTTTATTTTTTACTTACCAGTCATTTCGATATTTCTATTTTAATAAATTGTAGGCTACTCAAGTTAAAACACAAACTAGTGGAGCCACGGAAGGAAAAAGAAAAAAGGAACAGGACTTAAAAGGGGAGCAACAAAGAAAACAACAACTTGAAGGTAAAATTTCTTTGACCTACCAACAATTTACCTATTTTATAATTTTTGCTATACATTACAAATAATAATCATTTTACTACGTTTATTTATTTTTTTATTTCTTCTTTTTATTTTCTATTCATAACTTAGAATCAAGTTGTGCTTATTACTTTTTCTTAATATTAGTGCAATAAAAGGTAATATTTAGTAGAATATATTTAGTATTCACAATAGATAAATAGAGATAAATCTTTATCAGAACCCAAATTATTTTTGATTTCTTATGATTTGAGTTTTTAACGTAGCAAAAAAAATCCATTATTCTTTGGTTTTTTGATTCTGTTTTGTGTTAAAGAAATATCTTTTCATAACGTTTATCATCGTATGGTTCAAACTTAGTTAATTAAAAGTTATTCAAAGTACCTCATTTCAATTAGAAAAAAGCCTCAAAGGAAATCCTATTAATATAGACATCTCAATCGGCACCTCAATAAAGCAATATGTATATTCAATTATATAAATAAAAGGAGAGGAATTTCGTAGTGGGAAAATCAGCCAGTGATCAATCTTGAGAATGAAATTTATTTATTTTTTATATTCATCTAAGATCAATCATTTTTAAGTTATAGTTTTTGCTTTGTTATTCGACTTATCTTTATTGTTGGATTTTTTTTTATAAAGAAGATTTCATTTAAAATATTTGAATATTTGAATTATTAAATATTTGAACAGAATTGGCTATCGAAAGAGAAGAATTAAGCCTCTAACTTCCGATGATTCGAAGAAATCATGTATATCTTGTTTAAATATAGGCGTTGAAGCATCAAAAATTGTATAACTGAAGGGAACCAACAGATCTCAAAGACTTTTCGCTAAACTTGAAAAAATATCAACTGTCATGACGAAATTCGAAATTTTATTCTTCTAGTATGTATATATATATATATTTGAATTATATTATTATTAATATTTCTATTCCATTTTCCTTCCGTAGCTGAAGCCGCAGCTCAAGCCGTTGCTTATGCGAAACATCAACAGTCATATCTAGCACACCATCAAGCAGCTCTGCAAAAAGAACATGAAATGAGGCAAGCAAGCGCAACTTCAGTAGTATCACAAGAATCAGTTAAAACATTGGATTCAAAGCCTCCGGGTATTATGTTTCATCTTTATAGAAATAAAAATTTCTTAAGATTTTTGCTGCCTGAAAAATTTAGAGAAGAAATTGATTCCATTGTTTATTTTTTAGAACCAATTGATGCGAATCAAGTGGCTGAAACTATGAAACAGATGGCACAACTTGCTCAAGTAATGATGAATGATCAGCATGATCAACATATGGATAGTGATGGTGCATTTTTTATTTATAATTTTCAGCAATGTTATTTCTACGGTATTATCAATCTGAATTGTATTTCTTAATGATATTTTCAGCTATTTACCAACACTCACTGTCGACGCATTCAGTAATCCAACCACAACATCCGGCGCCACCTCCTCAGCTATGGGGAAATGATCGTGCTATTTATGATTCGAACGATCCATTGTTTAAAAAATGGGGAATGCGAGCTGCTCCACCTTATCATAAGCCAGCATATCGTCCTCCTCCACCCGAATATCAAATTCCTCCTTGCTGGTTGTTTTTAGAACAGATGAAAGAAGAAAAATTGATAATCGCCCCACAAGTTAATTTGCCTCCTCCTATTCTACCAAAATTTGCTGTAAAGCAGTTGTAAATTGTAAAAATTAATTAATTATATTTATAGAATCACTTCGATTTGCAAAGGTACACTTTATCTTTCAGTATCATTTCAATTTTTTGGCTATTTTTATTATTATTTTAAAAAAAAGCTCATCTGACAGATAGCTAAATATTTCATTATAAAGTAAATGGACTTATAAAATTATCTTGAAACCTTTGCTTATTCCTTAATATCTCCTCAAAATTCGTTTTATTCCCTTAATTCCCCTGATATACTGTCCAAATAAGCCTTAATTTCTTATTTTCTTGAAAAATTTTCAACATCTCCTGTGTTTATTTTTCTTTTCATTATTTTATAACTAAGGTGGTTGTAATGGAACTATATTGCAAAGTTTATCGGAGCATTAAGGAAAGAAAAGAAGAAGAAAATGGTGTGGGTGATATTAAAGTGAAAGCCATTTGAGAGGGTTGGTCCAGAATTGTGGCAAGTGAATATGGCGCGATTATAAGGGTTTTAAAATGGTGTGATTTTATTCGGTTTAGGAAGGTTTTCAGTGGAATATTGTAGGCATTTAAAAATCTGTTCAGATTTCATGGCTTGCAGATCCAAATTTTTTTATAAATTTCTCTTGATGTTTTAAATATTCCAAGTATATTCCGAGAGTGCAGTTTTCGAACAATGAATATACGAACATATAAAGTTCGCGAATTGAATCCATGGTATAGTAATAAATTCATGAAACGAAATATTTATTATGTAAAAAATTGAATATAAAAGTTGCCATGTTGCTGCAAACGAAAAGAAGGAATGAATAAAATAGAACATGGAAAAATTTATGCAGTGATTACAAAGTTTGTCTAAATGATAAAGATAAGAAGGCTTAAGGCACAGTGAATTTTAATGGAACATTAGGGCGACCTAAATGATACTTGAGAAGTCAATGGTGTATTGATGTTGGTTTCTAATGAAGCCAATAGGCAGAGAAGGCAACATTTGGAAGCATGAATGTTGGGCGGTAGGAGATAGAGGAATTTCTATAAAGAAATAACCAAGTTTGGTGTATAACGGTGATTAATGGTGCAATTTATAAATATAAACGATATTTAAGGAAACTCATCAAATGTGCAAAAAAAACGTTTTAATTTGAGTTGTTACTTGCAATTATTTCCGATTTTTATAATTTTATTTCAGTTTTTGCAAAAAAATTGAATAAAAAAACTTTAAATATAAAAAAAAGAATTCAATAACGGTTCTAAAAAAAATATTTTTACAATCTATTTTTTTGCATACTTCAAATATTTAGAAAATTCATTCGAATCAAATTTTTTAAAAATTCATACAAATTCATAAAATTTTTTAAATTTTTTTCCATTTGTAATCAGTTATTTCGGTTGAAATTCTTAAATTTTTACTGCCTTCCATATCGAATATCAAATTTTTCTTTATTAAAAATTTCTCAAATCGTGAAAGTCTGCAAAATCTTCGAAAGTGCTTTTTTGAATTTTTATAAAAAATATCGCGATTTATCCACGTTTGCCGAAGGCTTCTCGTTTTTTCAATTATTTTTGTGCATAGCGATGAATCGAGGAAATTAATTATGAGAGGACGAGGAGGAGAAGGACGTTTTCGTCGTTGCTGCTTTTTTGATATTCGATAACCTGGAATAAATTCATTTTTAAATTTTTCACGCCTATAAATATTTATAACGCATTTTGTATTTATAAGAAAATAATCGCATAAATGTTGAACGAAAATTATATCGTCAATATTCGAATCGAATTCGGGTAAATTCAAAACGATCAATCGCGTTCGTTTGAGTAAATTTGCGCGTTTTTCGCGAGGATCATTTGCCCATTGGTCCGGCGAGGAGTGCCGAACGCATTCACCAATTTTTTTTCCGTAAAATTCCTCGATTTCACGAAAATTTTCGCCTGAAACGATAAATAATTAATTCAAAACTCAACTAAAGTTTTCCTTAAAAAAATTCATTTTAAATGTTTTTAAACTATGATTGTAATTTAATAAGGATTGTTGCTCACATTTCTGAGCACCGCCGAAATGTTGGGGTCGAATTCACGCTACCCGGACGATCGTGGCGGTTTATCTATACCGCTATCGTCAAACAACCCTCTGGCAAAAATCCGATATCCGATACGAGAAACCAGCGAAGTGGATTTAATCAGAAATGCTGAGCACTCTTAGAAAAGAGAAGCAATATTAAGATATTCACCTTCCGTAAAACCGACTAATCCTCCAGTAAATTTTCGATTTAGGCGTAAATATTTGTCGAAACGTAGCGAAAAGCCAGAAAAATTAGCTGTGCAAGAAAATTTAAAACATGTTTTAAAAACGTT
Organism: Dracunculus medinensis; assembly: GCA_900625125.1. Classification (NCBI taxonomy): domain Eukaryota; kingdom Metazoa; phylum Nematoda; class Chromadorea; order Rhabditida; family Dracunculidae; genus Dracunculus; species Dracunculus medinensis. The sequence goes on along the minus strand of UYYG01001165.1, from coordinate 266,167 downwards.
CATCAGCAGATCGAACCTTCCTTCATATTCCTCGCCACAGTCGTTTATATCTTTGACCGACAGTTCCAAATTAATGGAATCAGATTGTTCGCCATGAAGGAAATTGTCACCAGAAGCGAGTGCATCAGCGCTATCGTCAACAACGCTCTCCATCACATTCCACAAGGCAAATTTTTTCAAATTCGATAGAGTAGTGAAGTGGAAAATATATTTGTAAAAAAATAAACATAAAAGTTTATTGGCTAATAAATAATCGTAGAGAAATAACGGTCGAATGCATAAAATTTTTTTTCGCGAATTTATTAGTTGTGATTGGTAATTGCTTTTCGATGGAATATCATCTTGAACATCGTAAATTTTATAATGGCAAAATTCCGAATCACATCGCTGTTTCGATTGGAACCAATTAAGTGAACAAGTCGGATAGCTCATAATATTGTAGAGTTCGACTTTAGTCGGCTCCAAGGCTGAAAGCGAGCATATTTTTCGCGCCACTTTGATTTCCTCTTGGCTCATTTCTCGCCAGTCCATTTCATCATTAATACTTCTCTCCGATATATTTTCGTCGATAAAAATTCTAAAGCCAAAATCTTGATTATAGTGATAATTTAATGCTTTACTAATAATATTACTGCGTTTAATAAATTTCTCTAAACGTGTTGCACAATCCAAATAGTGTTGAGCGGCAGTATTTGTGAAACGTGCAGGCTTTGGCGGAATGAAAGAATCGAAAAGTTCGTTTTGGAATAAACTGAAGAAATTATCCTCGTCAATATTTTGAACTGAGCGATTTGAAGGACTATTCGAAGCGATAAAGCGATTATTCTCACCCGTATCCTCGAAGGAATCTTTCTGAGCCATCATAAAGCGCATGTAAACTCTTCCAATGCGTTTTTTTCTAAATTCATGCAAAATTCATGAATTCATGCAAAAATTTATAAAAATCAAAAAATTTCCCAATTGACAATCCTTTAATGAAGAACATTGAATAGTTTTCTTTTTTCTTTGCTAAACTTTGTTACAAAATGGGCTCTATTTTCTCTTAGTTCCATTTCTCTAAGGCACAATATTTGTAATTTGCAAATAAATAATAAAAAAAACTACCCAAACATAGTGGCTTAGGCGTTTGCATAGAAGTTGGGTAATAGCCAAGGACCAGAACTCAAGGACTGTTAAGGATATAGAAGGGATGATAGTAAAAAAAAGAGAATTAAAGAGAATCATTAAAGAGAAATAATGGTATTCTAAACAAGTCTAGTGGGAATAGAAGGTAGGGTAGGTTGAATGATTTTGAGAAGTATTTTCACAATTCGAGAATTTCTGGAAGCCCATGAAAATTTTTCATTATGACCTCAAGAATGACCTCAAATTCCTATATAAAAACTATAGTTCAAGAATTTAAAAATAAGAGGAGTAGAATAGCTGAGAGAATTCAGATTATTGAGATTTGAGACGGTTTATATTTTATCTTTGGCAACATTGAGCCAACTGACATTGAGTCTGTACAGTTAACAACTCAATTTAACCGACGAAATATACCTGTATTTCAGCAATCAAGTGATTCCCTGGCAAAAATTTCTCAGCAAACACTGTAGTTAAAAACCAGCGGAACCAGTCTAACGGCAAATGCTGATCATTTAATTATAAAAATATAGTGGTATGGAAGGTGCTAAAAAATTTTTTTTAAATTTCTATTAAAAGGTAATACCCAAGTAAAGAAAAGCCCTTACAAGGTAATACACCTCTAAAATATCTCTTAGGCTCAGTGGATTGTTGGAGGCGTTGGAAATCGAAGCGTTGACGTTGAAGACCTATTCCCAGCAAAATTAAACATTAACTCTACCCAAAAATCTGATTGACACCGGCGACTCAACAGTTCAAACATAAGAACCAATCTAAGAAATAACCAAAAATTATAAGATCTAAAGAGCTTTATTGAAAGCCAACAATGACTGTAAAAGGCTGAAATATTGAAAATATTTAAATTGAAATATCGAAGCGTTTAGATTAAATTTATTTGTATTCATATTTGTATTTGAATTGATATGTTAAGGTGGAATTTAACCGACGAAATATACCGATGCTAGAATATAAATACGTTTCAACTTGCATAAATTTAGCATGAGACACATAAATTATTTACTAGAAGAGTTCCATTGTGGCGTAAGCGCTTAATTGCTTGAATGTTACATACACATATGCAAGAAATTATCTTAAAAAAATTAGCCCCAAAAAACTTACTTAGGTTCTTTTTATCGCCTTCCACTCTCAAAATAGGCCTCCATTTTCTTAAAAGAGGTTAGAAACTATTAGATAACTAATAGTTAAAGCGAGAGTCTCAGAAATATCGCAAATATACAATCATTGCTTTATATAAACTAATGAAATATTTTCTCCTACGAATGGGCAATTGTCTTCAAACTTTGATTTTAATAATTTTCCTCGATGCTCTTTTTTAGAGTCCTCGCCATTACTGGTTAAACTCGCTCCACTGGCTTGTCGCACTGGGCAATATGCCAAGGAGTCCCTTGGCATGTTGGAAATACAAGTGAGTCGCCAGCATCAACCGGAGGCTACTTACATTGTACTAAAGTCCTTTGGCCCAAAAGTATTTTTCAAGCTTAAAACTCATGCATTTCTACCATTTCAGCATTTCATATTTCTATACTTCTTTATGGTTCTACTTTTTGCAAAAGCATATTAACTGAAAAATGGATAGAAAAATGGTAATAAATAGAAAGAAGTGTTTAAAATGATTTACCAATTAATAGTAATCAATAATTAATATGGACGGAATCATAAGGAATATTAGCCAAGATATGAAAATAGGATTTCGGTGAAAAAAAGTTTTAATGACAGCTTTCGGAAGGTGGTAGAAAAGTGGACCGAGATTTCAGAAAGGCATTTTCAAGTGGATTATAAGTTAAAGACTTAATTATATGTGCTATTTTTTGCACGTAGCATTAATACATTAATATATTTTGCAGGTAGCATTATAGAGTTAGAGAAAATTCTATTATACGCTATTAAAGAAGGCACGTAGTGCGTTTTGATCGAATGTTGTGGAGGACTGAGAAGGATTTAGAAACATTGATAACGGCTGCCCATGAAAATTCGCTAACTAAGAGAGCTCCTTAAAAAGTATGATTATGTAAGGAATTTTGCATCTGCTCAAAAGGAATTCAACAATGTCTCAATAATCCATTTGAAAATAATCCATAATCCATTTAACCATCATTGGTGACCGATGACTAAAAGAACAGAACTAAATCTGAGCTATGATGGATGCCACTGAGATATGGCACACACTACTGAAAATAATAAGAATAACATAATAATAACATAAAGAATAACATTCGAAAGGTTTTGAAAAGAATTTACGAGAATATAATTTTTTAACGTGGAGACACTTTCCAGGGAGAAATCACCGGATTTATGGAACAAAAGGTACCAATAAGCAGGAATTGTGAAAAATTTTAGGAAAGTTTGGCTGTTAGCGTTTTACACAAATATAAATAAACCACAAATTTCACAAATAAACCAACAAATTTTCATACAGATTATCGTTAAAAATATTAACGTTAATTAAGGAATCTACCATAAAACATCAAAAATGAGAATAGCTTATGAATATGAAAATGTACGGTATTTTTTCTCAATTCGTGGCCGCACTTTAATAAGCGCCATTTTGTATTTTTGACTATAGCGATTTGACCGATGTTTTCCCGTGTTTTCCTGTTTAAGGCTTAAATAAAGAGATTAATAGTTTCTTCCATTGCAGTTATTATCGTCGTTCACCAATAAAATATTGTAATATTTGCAAAATATACTTTTATTCTTTATGAGAATAAATTTTACAATTTTTCGCTCACCAATTTTTTAAGTTTATTTCGAAGGATAAAGTTACGAATTTTATTTTATTAAAGCTACGGATTTTTTTATTTCCATGAGCTGTAGGATTTCTCTGGTGATTTAAATTCGTATACGGTGAAACTAATAATTTTAGGCTTCTTAAATAGCATAAATTATATTCATAGAATGATTAAGGTACAATAGAGGACTTCAAAGATGATTTCAGATTTAAGAAAATCATTTTTCGAATAAAAACTAACTAACGAAATAATAAGAAAACAAATGTGCGAATGCAATATAAGAACCCGGTAACTTTTAAAAATATATATAATATTTAAAAATTGAAAAAATATAAAAAATGGATTTTGATAGAGACAACTTTGCTATAGCAATCATTGAAATCTAGCAAACATGAATAGCACTTATTAGCTAAACGAAACTTGTATCGATGTTGATGAGGTAATAAGAGCAATAATAATTTACAAATAATAATAAAAATACAATAATAATATTGTAAAATAATAGTAAACAATAATGAAATATTCGAACGATGTTTCCAATAATAATAATGATAATAAAAGTGATAATTATTTAGCAGCTTCTTTAGTACAAATCTCTCCATATCTCTCCATATGGCAGTGAACAGCGAATTTACTCTTCTGATTCTAATCTGAAAATATTGCTATTTGAAGGATAAAAAACTGGAAATATAAAATTAATACAAAATCAGTTGTTATTTATTAAGGGAAGATTTGGTAACGCCGCAACAAGGATGAATAATGATAAGATTGATTTAAGGATTTGGTCAATCAAATTCTTAGGGAAGTGTAGAAACGTAGAAATTTATGGAAACAGCTGTCCCTGAAGCAAAAATTTTATGCTTATAAGCCATTGAGCTATAATATTCATATAAATTAAATATTTATATAAATTTATTTTTATTACTAATATTGATAATTTATTCATTGTCGCTTTTGTAACTATTGATTTACCGTCTGATTTATCATTTTTTTGGTCTAAGGTTGCTTTTATTTTGCTCTTTTTCTGAGTTTCGGATGCTTTTTTTTGGTCCAAGAGCATCCATAATTTTATCTTTTATCTTTACACGAAAAGAACATGAGATTATGATATTCAATATCATAAAAAAATCTTCACCCACTTGAGCTCAATTGTTGTCAACCCTAATATTAATAATATTTCTTTGCCTTATGATATATTATAAAATCTGAAGAAAAGTTAAATAATGCTAAAAATTTTTTCACATATTTTTATTATAAGTAATATATATTATCAAAATATAAAATAATGTATAATATGAAATATTAATATATATTGTTATAAATACTACAGAAGATATGGGAAGTAAATACCAAAGTAATTCCAGTCATAACTGAAGCCCTTAGAATTCCTATATTAGAAAAGTGATTTCAGCAGATACCACAAACAACATCAAAGATCGATCTCTGTCCGGAATAGCGCATAAACACCTAAGATATTGCACATAATCTTCAATATCTTCCTCTGGTGACGAACTCGAGGTAGATAATCTTTGTCACACCGGAGGGGTAAGAGCAAGGCTTTTTTTTTTTAATAAATATGTTATTAAAGGATTTTAAATAAAAATTGACATACAATTTTTTCTCGTTCTTGTTTTTTCGAAATTCACATATAATTATTGTCAATAAAAGTAAGATAATAATGATAATAATTATTAACGCAGGCCATAGCCATGCTAAAGGACCTGAAGAATTATTCCTATAATTAATTTTTTTTCACAAATTTCATAAAAATTATTTTATAAAAGGAATTTCGACAATTTTCATTTCATTCGAATAATACATATCTCATAAAAATTAGAAAAAAACGAAATTTTTTCCAAAGAATTTCAAAAATAATTTAAAAAGTTGCAATTTTTCATTATTTTTTATTTAAAAAAAGTTTTTTTTGACAAATTTTATTTATAATTCTGTGATTATTTGTTCGTGTATAAGCTCAAACAACTGAACGTTATCACTCATAAACTAAAAAAAAATTACTAAATTTTTCCTATAAGGAAATTCCAAGAAATGGAGGATTTTTTTGGAAATACTAAATTGTAAACGATTTTTGCAAACAAAAAAAATGGAAATGTAGGTGGAAATACTGAAAATATTTTTGTAAAATAAGTGAATATTGTTATCGAAAAAAAAAAATCATTTGTATGATAAATATGATAAAAAGTATAATAAAAATGATAAATATGATAAAAGTATAAAAGTATAATAAAATTAAAAAGTGCAAAATGAAAAAATCTATAGAAATTATTGAGAAATTTACTTCATATGTTATCATTACTACTCGCAATTTCAAAAAATATTTGTGGCACCAAAATAGGAAAAATATACTTGAATTTGGATCCTTTAGAAATTCCTATCCTAATATATTGAACTTATATTTTATACGTTTTCTTTTATCATTTCTGGTTAGACTCGCTGCGTTTATTTAGTCGGGCTGGACTGAATTCATTTAGGAGAATTCTTAATGAGTCGCCAATGTCACTCGAACTGAGGATCGCAATAAAAATTTATTACTTCCGCTGAGAATAGAACTCTCTTACAGGCGCTCCGAAATGAGAGCAACAATCCACTGAGCTATTCTATCCTTAGCTATATTGTATTTGCGATATTTTAATTAAATTTGAAGAAATTTCAAGTATTTTGTAAATTTATATTTTATTCAAAAGATATCCGCAATGAATACTTTTTACTCTTAGACGTTTCATAATAATTAATCGATGTTCTTCTAGGCCACCATTATTTATAAATCTATTTTTTGCGGTGCATTCATATTTACCAAAATCTTCGTATATAATTTTATTAATTGTAATTGTATCATCCGCGACCATTTTTATACGATCGTCCCAAAAAACTAAAACAATATTTTAAATCAGTGGCGCTGGTGGAAAAATAAGTAGAATAGATAAAACAAGGCAAATAACTGACTTAGCTCTCTGTCATCCTTCTTCCAACTATACACTGCAGCTGGAAATGCAACAACTGGACAAGAAATATTTATACTGCTTCCTTGCACTGCAACAATTTCTGGCCCATTTAGTCGAAATGGATCGTCATCAATCAATTCATAATGATTTGTTTCGTCAATCACAACGATAGGTCGAACTGGAAACGAAACATTTTTTGAAGTTTTATTGCATTTTTTCCCAAAAAAATGACGAAAAAACAAATTCCTTATGGAATGAAAAATTGAACTTAAGGAAAAAAACATACAGGAAAGTCGCAAAATTTGCATATGAATTTAAAATAAATAATTTTAAAAATATATTTAAAATATCAAAACAAAAAAATTAAAAATAAAAATGGAAATAAAAATAAAAATCTACTAAAATTACTAAAAAGTATTAAAAATAGTAAAAAGTGAAAAGAATTAAAAATTTAAGTAACAAATATTTAAAAAAATCTATTACTGCTTAATCAAACATAATTTTCATTGGAAATTATCAGATAAGTCGCATAATTATTGAAAAAAATCATGGAAATTAAGAAATTCAGTGATAAAAAAACGTACCAAAAACTTGATGATTACCGGTGACAGATAACTTATTTGTCGTATTAATTTTACATGTATAATTACCAGCATCTTCAACAGTTGCTAAGCCAAAATTATGGAAAGCTTTTTTACCGTCTTCACTTATAGTTGCTTCTAAAAGCACACCGTCTCGCTTTCTCAAAAAGGCTGCTGAGCTTATGGTCAATGGACTACCATGATCTTCCGCCTGAAACTTTTAATTTTCACCAGTTTTCATTGATATGCAATTTACAAAAATATTTGATATTTTAAAATAATCATAATTAAAAGTAAGATTGGACTTGGCCACTTTTTTTAGCTTTGCTTGTTAGGCTTGGTCTATTGACATCTATAAAAAAATAGTTAAAATAGATTCCGCTTTTTTTCACTGTCCAGGCCAGACCTACATGTCACTGGATCAGCCATATTCAAAATTTTCCTTGATTATCAGTCCAGACATTGGTTATTTCTCACTTTTCAAACTTTTTATCATTAATTCCTGTGATGGACATAAACAGCGTAAAATAATACTAATACTGATTTAGTGAATTTAAACTATTATAGAATTATTAATTTTTTTTGTAAAATGATTTTTTTCATATAATATTGGTTTCTATAATATAGGCATAAAATATTAATATTTTACTCATTAGCTTTGGTTCAATTTTTTATCACTTCTTTTTCTAACTCACCATTACTGATTAGGCTGACTCCGCTGACTACAGGACTCCAAGCTGCTCGGTCTGACGCCATCGCTAATAGTAATAGAAGCCATTCCTTTTTACATAATCTAAGTCCATATATAGCTGGTCCCCCTATACGTTCAAAATCTTTGCTGACTGTATCAGTGATTGGACCTCCTCGTTTTTGACCCCAACCATCATAGAATTCGGCAAATAGCGACATGTGCGATATCATCCGCTCGATGGATCTGCAAGATGCATCTCAGACATAAGTGGCCAAAGTCTGATAGCTTCTTGATTCTTCATTCTCATTGGCTATGTTTCGCAGCCATATAGCAAGATCGAACGAACTGCAGCTATATGGACGCGGATTTTCGGCTTCTCGACGACTCCACACCGAAAAAACTCATTTTTAGGTGTCGTCATCCGGGTTACAATTTCATCCTTAGCCTAGCCATTTGGGATTAGAGTGGATCTAAAATATTTAAAGTCAGGCACTTTCTCAACTGGCAATGATTTGATAAAAATAGGTATTTTATCAGTATTTTTTAGATATGTCGAAAACACTTCGTTTTATTTACATTGATTTTGAGTCCAGTTCTCATTGCAGTTGTTGACATATTATTTATGTTTAACATTATTTACATTTCATTATAACTATCAGCAAAAAGGACTATATCACCTGCGTATTCAAGGACTGCGATGCTCTGGACTGATTTGCACATCTCCTGAGTGCCGAAAAGCAATGCCCATTATCTACCGCATAGTTGAATATGGGGAAGGGACGCATCCTTGACGGATAGCAATTCTTATTTCGAAAGGGCCAGTCAATTCCTTATATACACAGATATATGTGCCAGAGTATGCTGATAAAATGCCTTTATGAGCCGAATGATCGTCTCTCGATACCGTAACATTCCATCACTTTCCAGAGTGTGCTCTATTAAATCAAATCGAAGGCAAGTGCAAAATCGAAAGAAGTAAGTAACGGTGTTGCTAATATTTGAAACAATGTTCGAGCATACTTCTTAGCGTAATATCTGGTCAACAAAACCGCATCCCAGCTTGGTTAGGATGCATTCTGCAATTTCGTGTTGCAATGAATCTATTTAGCAGAGGCGAAGCGAAAATTTTTCCGGAAATGTCCAGTAGGCTGATTCCTCGGCAATCGTCGCAGTATGTCCTATCACATTTCTTAGAAATGGGAAGCACAGTTGCTTTGCTCCAATCCTCTGGTATTTTTTTTTGGCCATACCAGAGAATACATTTGTTGAAGGTGAGTTATGAATGATGATGGACAACATTTGAAAAGTTCGGTCCCAAGATCATCTTTTCCGGGAGTTTTATTAGCCTTAAGCTTATGGATTACAGAGAGTATTTCCTCTTCTGTTAGTGGCTCAAACATAAGGCTCGAAGGACAAATCAATTATATTCGGGATGGTGCATCATAGTCAAGTTTGGCCTCAAAAAATTCTTTCCATTTTCTGAGGCGATCTTTAACAGACTTTAATAGGCACCCCATCTCCATTCTCAAGGCTATATCGCTCCAATAGCGATTTCTGTCACGCCGTGCTGCTTTCGTTGCAAATCTTCGAAGCACCCAGGTAGGATAACCTGGCAATCGTACTTTGGCAGTTTTTTGAGACAGTTGGACAGTTGCTTCCGATACCAAACTAGCACACTTTCTACTAATATGCCCTAATGCTGTCTTTTGTAGACATATATTTAGTTGGGACCAGTATTGACATTCATTCGCCGTTCCAGAGATGTCATTGACATTCATTTCATTGAGGTGTTTTAATAAAGCGGTTTGAAATGCGCTTATCGTTCCCGGATCTTTTAATTTGTGATAGTTGAAAGATCTTAGGATACATTGTTTCTTACGACTTGTCAGTTTTGTAAGAATTTTGGCTCGGATCATAAGTGATCCATGATTACCAGTTTCAGTGAACCAGAACGACTATCAAGTACAGAACTCTTCCAGTGAAGATTGATTAATATAGTCAATTTGATTGGAATATTGGTTGTCCGGAGAGTTCCACGTGACTTTTCTCATATGCCGAAAGTAGTATTAGTAACAAAGAATTCATACTCTTCAGCAAACGAAGAAGGCGTTCTCCATTGACGCATTAGGCCGATGCCATATTTGCCAATCACCGAGTTCATCGAAATGGCATCATGACCTACGCGCGCATTCCAGTCTCTTCCGAATATGACCATGACATCTCTCGGTAGGGATGTTGTTAACAGTTGAAATTCCGTATAGAACTTATCCTTATCGCAGTTATCTGCGTATAAAGTTGGAGCATATACACTGATGACCGATATATTGCAGAACTTCCCTTTGCGCTATGTCATTTCGCCCCGAGTCATCCGAGGCACAACAATAATATAGCCAATATCTTTGCTTGAAAGTAGATTTGATAATTAATTATTCGAGAGCCGACGTAAGAAAGGCGCACCTTCCACAAACATATAGTCACATCGACGTGTTTTTTAGAAAGGATATGGACAGTGATCGCTTGCAACATGCATAAGAGTTCTGATGTCCAAACATTTATAGCCAGCACCTCACCGCGCTTATAAAGTGTAGCGGATAGGTTCTCCTCTCCTTTGACGAAATTTGAATAATATATTATTTCGATTCGCGAGTATATTCTATGCTCACGCCTTGGAATTAATTTGTTATTATTATTACGTCCTGATCGCATATTTATCGCATGTACAGCCTGATAAGAAGTACCATGCGAGTTGGAAGACGTGAACATCGCGTCAAAGAGATTTGACTCTTTCACTTGGAGATAGTGATACAGGTGGATCCCCAGCAACCAACCGGATTTTCGATATCATAATAGGTTTACTCCTGTTAAAGACAAAAAAAGTAAAGACAATTTTTAAATATATATATTTATAATTTATATAATTTAATTTTTAAACTGATTTAATTTATGATTTTAACTGCTCTTTGAAAAAAAATTAAAAGGATTAATTAAAAAAATTAAAATTAAAAGGAAAGGAATTAAATTAAGAGGACTTAAGAGGATTAAAGTTTAAGAGGACTTAGCTGAATTTTTATCAGTGATAAAAATTAATTCTCAGAATAAATCGAGAATATTTTTTAAAACAATCACTCGCTAACAAAATTCTCAATTTGTGTATATTTTTTTATCAATATATTTAGATAATAATTTTTAACTCAATATAACTTTTTTGAAGTGATAATCATATTGATAGCGCTTTTTTCTCTCCGCATAAAAATGCATATAATTTTTCCTTTACTCAATAATTCTGGTTGGTTCCAATGATTGCGAAGGAGAAATTTCGCTAGAGAATTACTTAGAGATAAAATTAGGCTCCCATTACTAGCGTATACAAATCTATTTAAAGGCGTTCTTATAGATATAAGTGCAGACGGATTCCTAGCACCATCTCAAATGAACTTATAAAATATAGATTTAGATATATAAGATTATAGGATTAAATATATATATATATATAAAACTGTTAAATAGTTTATAACCACAAAAAAAGTTCATACAAATTATTACAAATTATTTGAGTTTAAATGACGCTTTGCAATATGTATGCAATAAATAGTATAAAATTTTTCGAATAAATTACCATTATATTAAATTCAATTTACATAAATATCGAACATATATGAATTATTTAAAAAAAAAGTGAATAGAAGAATAGAGCAACCTGACACCAAAGAGTGATATTTTTCGTCGAATGAAGAGGATGTTTCTTGAACGACCGAGCCGTTTTAACATTTATAACTGCATATGGATTTCCTTTTGCTTGAACACTTTCAACGACGAGAATATATGCAATATTTAATAATATTATGGAAAATGCTAATCGGGCGAAATTTATTCTTCCCATGAAATATTCCTGGAAAAATACTAAAAATGAATGCGCAAAACTTTCTTTAATTAAACACAATACACAATATCGTAATTATCGTAAGACAATTATTTAAATATTGCATTAATAAATTACTATTTTCCTCCACGAATAATGAAAACAAATCTTTCTGAATAAATTTATTGCCCACATAGATCGTTGAAGTAAAATTATTGTCTATATCAAGTCACCAGAAAAAAATCAGCTAAATAGATCATTGTAAAGTCAAAGACATTCTGGTGATCTGTGTAGATCACCAGAATGAAAGCTACTGATCTACATAGATCACCAGAAAAAAATCATGTTTCACTGCTATTGAGTTACTGTCGATATAAATCGATTGCTGATTTTTCATAACAAAATATTTTCATTCGATATCGAATCGCAATTTGTAAAGCATTAGTAAACGAGTTATTTACGCGGACTAAGGTTTAGGTGAAGCGGAAACAATTTGTTCAATTGCAAGAAAGTAAGGAAGTCAAGAAAGTTAGAAATTTTCCGCAGTATTTATTAATGCAAAAGGCTCGATTTTTAATTCTTTAAACCAAACTATGCTTATTAAATGTCAATGATAAAATTAAAATATTGCAATAAAAGAGAATTTTAAATTAGTTGAATTCGAGCCATTCACAATGAAACGCAAATTGTTAAAAGTGTTGATGTGAAACCTGTCGATTAGCAAAAAAAAATTATTGGCAGTAAGGAAAAAATAGAATATCGATAGTAATAATGTATAAATTTTAGTAAATTTATAATAATAATAATTAAATAATTAACAAATTATGCATATTTTTATATTATGTTATTTATAATATAAAAATATTTATAATAATTTGCAAGAATATGTAAAAGAAAGTTCGCAAACGAAGAAAAAGCACCAAAACAATTGAGGTACCGCTAAATCGAAGAGAATTTCAAAATACCCGAACTGATATATCGGTCGATTTTCAAGATTTTCATTTTGATGGGAAATCGATTGAAATATGAGAATTAAAAAATAAGCGATTTTTTCGGCGATGTGAATTGCCTCAGGGTATCGTCAAATTTACGTAAATATCGAACTTATGTGATCGGTACTAAATGAAAGGAAGTGACAGGACTGCTAATTATTGGAAAACTGGTAAAATAGGAATGGTTATTGCACTTTAATTCATGGTACTTCTTGTCCAAGCTGGGAGGGGTAATAAAATCCTTTTATATATGGTGTGTTAAATCTAGTCAATTATTCTTGATTATTTTATTTTGAAGCATTCCTGAGAAATCGCATTCGCGTTGAAAAATCATTTTCTAGATTTTTCAGTGATTTATTAAGTACATACCAGAATTCTTCAGAATTTTTGAATTGTTTATCTGAGCGAGAATTAACAAAATCGAGTTTGTTTGACAAAGAGCTGAGGAAGAGTCCTTCGTGAATGTGAATGCGGAATTTAAAAAAAAAGGATTTCCTATATATATTTTTGGAACTTGGAAATATTGTTCTTCTCGAAGCCAAAAAATATTTTTTGCTATATAATGTTGAAAAAATCAAAGATTCCACCATACGCACTCGTTCAGCTATAAATCATTCACAGTTTGTTGGCCTGGTGAAATGAACTGTGTGAAAGCAATCCATCTTTTCATCCTCCTCATATTTAAATTTAAATTTGTTAAGTGAGGGTTTACCTGACTGAAACATTAGTTTTACCAATCGACCTAAAACTAAGTTAGAGCACCAGAGTAAAAAATCCGGATGGTCTAGTGATCTAACGACCCTTCTATGAAACCATTTCCATGTGACTCCCTAATAAATATTTTTTAACCGTATAGACAGCCAATGCAGTTAGCATAATCATTTATCAACGACTAACACTGATCTTTTTACAATTGTGCATATTAGACTGCTCGCGAGTGCCATATGTTTAAGCTCTACTCGTGCATAAGATGATGCATATTTAAGATTTCGTTACAGCTTACATATTTATGCTGGGTTATATATATATATATATTTATATTAATGGTATTATAATATATCGATAAATATGTAAATATATATTATATTTTATTATATTTATTTATATTATATTTTATTATATTTATATTATATTTTATCATTATAAATATATATTTATCAATATATATTTAATGTTAATACTATTACTATATATTAAATATTTATATAAATAAAATTACCAGTAATAAACTATAAACTATTAGTGATAAGCGGAAGGAAAATACTAGAATCAGCTTAAAATACGCTTAAACTGATAAAAAAAAAAGCTATTTCATATTGTATGATTTGTCTAGCATTCAGTAGAAAAAGCAAAACGGAAGAAATAGAAATGAACAGAAAAGAATAAAAACAGGAGAATTCCCTCGAGAAATAAGAACTCAGAGTTTTTTCAAAGCTATTATTCAGTAAGAATTTATGAAATCCGAACAGTTTTCTTCTTTGCCGAATTGTTTTTTTGAATTGTTCTGATAGAAATAAATCAGAGCAAAAAAAAAGTATGGAATGGATAAAAAATGGAATGAACCAATACAACAATCAACCATGCATAAGGGGAAACGAATAAAATAAGGTGCAATGGGTCTGCTCAATGCTTGAAATCTTAGCGATAATAGTAAATTTTTTTAGGACTTCTTTTGCCCATTATCCATCCAATAATTCATATGACATTTGACATCATTGGTCCTCATTTTTTTTCTTTTTTTCTTTTTTTTTCTCGGAATATATAGAAGATAAAAAAAGAATAGAGAAAAAAATTTAAATCGAAAGAAAAAAAATAGAGAAATTTTTCTTATTTTTTTTATAACAATTTTATATTTTATTATATTTATATTATATTTTATTATATTATATTTTTATATTTTGTATTATATTTTTTTAATTTTTTAAAAATAAACAAGAATAAAACAAATAATTACAACGAAATAATTTGGCATTTGTTCATCTCAATTTAAAAAATCTGTTTTATCCAACTGTTTTATTTATAAATTTCTCATCTCATAAATCTTCTTCATCAATGCAATCCTCGATAATCCTCGATAGTACTACTTATTATACATTGCATTTAACTTATTCATGTAAATATAACTTCTAATAATCATATCTCATTTTTTCGATAATCTTCCCTTATAAATACTAAAAGCGTTTTAATAAGAACGAGTATGAATGAATGAATGAATGGGCGAACGAACGGAATCAATGGTTGTATGTATGAATAAATGAATGGATTGGATGGGATAAATTTAAAGCTTTAAAAACGATAAGTTGTTCGATATAAGAATAAAGAAAAACGCTGAAAATTCCCTAATAGCAAAAAAATTTACGAATTAGCTGATTAATGCAATCGATAAAAAAGATAATTTATATAAAATTTCTTAAATTATTTATCAAAATTTAGCCTACGGTTGATCGAAGCTAAAATTGCGAATGACCGAAAGCCATTCCATTCGTATTTCATTTTCAATCACAAATTTATCCTTGTCATATAAGTAAAGAATCGAAGCAATGCGCTAAGATTGTCGAAAGACTGCAACGTCCATTCGGATTTCATCT
Organism: Dracunculus medinensis; assembly: GCA_900625125.1. Classification (NCBI taxonomy): domain Eukaryota; kingdom Metazoa; phylum Nematoda; class Chromadorea; order Rhabditida; family Dracunculidae; genus Dracunculus; species Dracunculus medinensis. The sequence continues at coordinate 250,624 of UYYG01001165.1, read as the reverse complement.
TTAATGACAAGTTTAGGTTTAATCGAAGCAGTTACTCGTCAACTTGTCAACTGAAGAGGCATCAGAAGGACAAATCAACAAACTCCTATCTTATCCATCTGAAGTAGAAAATTAGAAAAGTTCTCATCTCACGAGAATACTATCAGATAAAAAAGATGAATATTGTATTTTTGCCAATCAATGTCATAGTAAATTACTAAATTTACAATTTATTTTACGAACAGACGTTCGATAAATTTTCTCATTGAACTTTATTAATTTTACTTAATGCGAATAAATAAATTTAAAATCTCTTAAAAATTTTGAATATTAAACTAAATTTTATCGAATCTATTATATTTCATGGTTTCGATAGGAAATGATATTAATCAACACCATTGGTAAACTTAATAATTCAATATTATAAAAAATTAAAATATTAAAATGTAATAAATTAAAATATTGGAAATGAAAATAAATATTTTTTAGTTGAAAAAAAATTAAAAATTTAAAAAAAAACTTTTTTCCAAAAAAATAAATTTTATCGAATTTTCTTTCCTAAATTTTTAGTTCGATTATAAATTTAGCATTTAATAATTTTTTTGGTTGTTAGATGCATAATTTTTTCTATATTTCTCTGGGAAAAAAATTTGATAAAAATAATAAACAAATGAAAGGATTAAGAAAAAAAATCTATAAATATGGTCATCGTTATAAATAATGTTATAAACCATAGCAAATAAACTCTCAACTGGATTACTTCACTAATTTTGTTATTGATTTGCTAAATTTTTTAAGAATAATATAGAAAAATCTTAGAAAAACTTAAATAAAATTAATAAATGAATAGCAAAGTTCATAATTTTGCGATTATAAAAAGTGAAAATTGAAAATTTTAAAAAAAAATTGAAAAAAAAATTGCAACATCGAAACCGAAAAATAAAATTTATTTACCTTATTTTATTAAAATTCGTAAAAATTATTTGCAATATTAGAGAATTTATTCAAATAAAAAGAGAAAATCTTTGGATTTTTATACGGATTTATGAGTCCTTGAAATTTTCATATGAAATTTTCTCGCTTAAAAAAATTATCGCTCAACAATAACTTCAATTTCATAAGTAATATGATCGAATTTATGTTGCCATTTCTAGCAATGCGCTTAGCTTTGCCGTTTCTGAGTCAACGAAATTCCTGGGTGCTATTGCAATATTTCTTAGCTATAAATGAATTCCTAGCGAAGGCGTCTCATTCAAATAACAGCTGATAGAAAAAAAAGAACTATTTTGCAGATGCCTTAGTGCTAACCAATAATTGTTTTAAATGAAACTAAATATAAAAAATTTAAAATAAAAACTTAAACTTAAAAACTTAAAATAAAAACTTAAAATCGATCTACTCAAATTGGATTGATGTTTTAGAATTTTATTCACATTATAAATATTCGTTTTCTTTTAAAAATAATTTATTGAGAAAGATAGAGGAAAATTCGTGACTAAGGGCATTTTTAATAAAAATTTCTTCGATAAATTCTTTTATTAAATCACAAGAAATTATTTATTAAATACGAGTATAATATGGATAAATTTATCGATAAATGATTAACAAGAAGGAGGTTATTTTTCTTGAAATTTGAGATTATTTATAACTAAGAAGTTTCGACTATTTTTATTGGATTAAACACACTCTATTTAATCTCATTTTAAGCTTTAATCATACTTTTGCATTCCACTGATAAACAACAAAACACATATAAATGTTCTCAAAATTCATAAAAAAGTTCGAGTGGATTGATGGAAAAAAATCCAAAAAAAAGAAAAAACGACTAAAAAATAAGTGATTTAAGGAAATGAAAATTATTTGACTAAAACTTAAATTTTAAAATATTCAAACGCAGAAGAATATTTGAAAAAGAAGCCTAAAATAGTCTTTTCATTAATTCATGATAAAATCGGTTAATAATGTTCATTCTTTTATTAGTAATTTATTATAGAACAATACTGCGCTTACGGCTGCGCTTTAGGTCATTTTTAAAAAATATTCTAAGATATAAAATATATAAATCGAAAAATTTCAATTCCACCTGCGTAAATCTAAAAGAAAAAATGAAGATTGCGTTTGCGTAATAAAAAATCGACAAAATGAATGAAATTTTCAATTACAAATCAAAAACAAATAAATAATACTTCGGCAACAATGAATACCTTTAGCAAACTCATTTCGTTAACGGTAGAAAGTCGAAGACGACTGAGAACGGGTGAGATTCCAGCGAAACCGGTCCACCCGGCAAGATATCCGCAAGAAATTGAGTTTACTCAACATCACCGAATATTACTGGAGTTCGATTAAATAAATAAAATTTATGGTATATTAAATATTATTAAATATTAATAAATATTAAAATTAGAGTAATCAATTAATATTTGAATGAAAATATAAATTTTCAATAAAATTCGCCATACTACCGCTCTATAAACGATTTTATGAATCGAAATAAAATTTTTTATTTTCATTTTCAACTTTAAATTTCAGTTTTAATTTCAAATTATTTGAAAAATAGATTGCAAATTTGGAAATTTATAAAATTTCTTTTCACACCTTAGAGCAATTTTTTTTTCATAAAGATGGTGATAAAATCTAAAAAGTCCACCAAACCAAGAATTTATCATTAAAATATTTTTTCTGAGATCAAAGATGATAAAATATTCGCACCAAACTTCTATTTTATTTTATAGTTTTTTTTTTAACAATAATTCGCGAAATGTCTATATTTGCTTTCAATTCTCTGTAAAGATTGCAAAAAGATTTCGATTCTACGTCTTTACATATTTTCTTGCCACGTTTCAATAGTTTCATCGGAATCTATTATAACAATATTTGAAGTTTTTGAGCGAAGATAAAAATTTATTTAATCTCTTTAGCATTTTATCATTGTTTTTTATCAGTCAGTTATGCATATATTAGTCCCCATAGTTTCTGTTTTGCAAAAGCCGAATTTCCGTTCAATTATATTATGGCAAAAAACATTTTAAAAACCCTGCTTGATTGACAAGCAATTCGCTGCTAATTAAATAAATTTGTAAGCAAATTAATCTATTAAAAAGTTAGCGAAGAAATTGAAAAAGATAAAGATTATCGTTGATCCATGCTTTCTCGATAATCCATGTAAGCATACTTCTGTGTTCCGCTCCAGTTTGGTCGATTTAAATGCAAATGTTTGTAAGGTTGGAGTGAACGGACTTGCCAAATAAATGTTAGTACGAGTTAAAAATGCATTAGTATTTTTTCGATGAAAACATGCAAGATTCGTGATCAAGAACATATATTTCTTGTACAATTTTTAGATGACTGTGCTAATAAGCTTTGTGCTTTAAATGCGACTTGCTCAGACCTCCTTTTCACCTGACTCCAAGTATGTTGTGCTACAACTTCATCCAGAGCATTATAGTTGAGATATTCAATTAGATAGTTCCTCTAAATGTTGTGTTCTATAAGGTAAAATTTTTCTATTCTTGCCATTTCCCAAAATCTTCATCAATTTCCTTTCTTCTAATGTTTAATTTTCGTTTCCTAGGACATTTTTCCAATAAAAATTTAATTCAAATGTGAGGGGCGACGAATTCTTCGAGTATTCTAGTTGCCACAAAATTGGTCACATCATCGGATATTTAAAACTTTTTGAAAAATTATTAAAAGCAGATAATTTAATCAAGATTTTAGATTTAAAATGTTTATTGGCGAGAAAATGTTTGGAAAAAAGTAATGAAGAAAAGAGCTATTGAATAATCAGCGATGAAATTGAAGTGACAAGAAAAATTTGCGTTATTTAAATTCTAAAATCGGATATAATTGAACTATTCAATGTTATAATGCTTCCAATCTGTTAATTGGTACCAACTGGAACATGGATGTTCTATTAACTTTTCTGATTATGAAAGTTAGGATAATGAAGATATTATTGCATCAGAAATAAATTGCCAATCTCAGCTTATCGCATCGTCAACAGATGATTTTGTGCATTTGACCACTCACTATTTTTGCATGAAAGATATGAAGGATGATCGCCCAGTTTTTTCAAAAAAAAAATTTTTATTTTGCGATTTTACGTCGTTTTAAATGGTGAGAGCTAGGTAAGGCGAGCACTCTTGGATATAAGAAAAGCAGGAATAGCTGGTGGCTTGACTGCCAAAAGATATGCCCCAAGAAGAAAAATTACTGGGAAAGATTTTCTCCAAGATGAATCCATTAAATCCATTAATTTAGAACAATCAGCTCAAAACACAAAAAACTATTATATCAAAATATTAAAGATTCAGAAAATATATTCGTAGAAATGCGCAAAGCCGTTGTTTTTCAGAGATTTTTTTTATTTCATTGTGGAGAAAGTATTTAGCAGTTTTTTTATTTAACAATTACTATTCCGATTAGGCTTGTTCAATCTATAAGGACAATAGTATGAACAATAATAATGGATATTAGGACGAAACAGTTCAGTAAAGGGACCACTCAGGGATAGAATAAATAGAAATTCTTACCAGACAGTTAAATGACCTAAAAGTACAAATTGGGTCATCAGCACAATCCAGATTTTTTAACGACAGGAGTATTCCTGTTTCAGAGAATTTCAGAAACATATGGATTCTTAGCATAAGTCGAATTTTTTAATTATAATTTACTTGCGCTAGAAGCAACTGTTTGAACTGTGTTATAGAAAATATCACAATTATATTGTCCGTATTGCTTTTTTGTGCTCAAACTATTCTTTTGTATAATTGCCATAAAACCTACAGTAGAAAAGTAGCTAGAAGACTTTCATCTGGCCAGTGGCCAGTGGCCTCGACGAAGAGTGCTGCGTCGATGGATTCGAAGCCAAGCCTCAATTCTCGGTAACAATCACACTGTAATTAACCACCAACGCACCAGAGTATCTATAAATACTTAAAAATAAGAATTTTAATTTTTAGATCAATTAGCTTTATAAATGGCATTAAACCAGCGGTAGTAAACGATATATTCTCCGATTTCTTATTGCTAATTTTCATTAATTCATCAATTTGCAGTAAGTTATTAATAGAAATCAGAATAAATCGGAAAACTCGTCGTCTTTCAGAATTTATGAAATATTTAAAAGAGAATAAAATGATATAATTGATATGAATGATCACATGAATGATGAACATTCGAGAATTTTTAAATTCATTAATTGAAATTTAAATTATTTACAAATTATTGAAATGGGATAATGGATTTTCGCTGTACTGGTTGGTACCTCTAATCGGATTTTCGACTTTATATTTTTTAGAAATTTTATTTAAGGTAGAAAAGCGAGAGGGGAATATTTCTAGGTTTTTTTTCCAATCACAATTTTTCACTTATGAATTATATTTGTTGATATATAATTCTATTTATATACATACAGTGATATTTTAAAAATTTATTTGTTGGATTTCCTTGAGATTTTAAACGTTTTCTGCTGAAATATAAACAAAATTAGCAGAAATTTGGATATCGGATTAAAGATCTTTTTCTTTTTTCGTTACGTTCGATCTACGAAATTATAGGAGATAATAATAAGGTGGTGGATGGTACCAAGAAGCTATAACTGGCTTTTGAGGATCAAATAACGGGTGGAGGCTCGAGGTAATGTCACAAACGGATTAAAACAAGTAGCCAATACGGATTTGAGAGCAATTAGAAGATGTTTAAAGATATTTGCGAGAGTATTTTGGATAAGTTGGATGATATAAATGAGTTTAATGAGTTTAAAAGTAACCGAGATTTTCCATTTTAAGGCCGCAGCTCCCAGTAGATCACTCTCTCCTCCCTTCTCGCCCTATCCACATGCACACATGAACGAGCATGAATCGAAACAAATTATTAGTCATGTTAATATGTATATATCCGGAAAAAAAATCTCATTCACTTCCTCTAAAATTGTCCAAAATTTGTTTAAAATTTTTCTTCCCAGATTCCCTCAAATAATTCTTTTACCCTGAAATTTTCAATTGTTCCTTTCTATAGTCATCTCGACCTCCATGATACCTCCTAAATCTAATCTACTAATAATCTTAATCGTGTATAACCCTTTTAAACCCCGCCTTATCAACATCAAGAACATATATTTTACCGGTTTTTTTCTTATTTTTCTTTGAAGTTTCTCTTTTTATTTTTATAATAAATGGTTTAATTCGGTTCGAAATAATGATTATATCGGCTCTATAATTGATATGATTCTATAAACTTTCTTATCTAATGTGTAATCTTAATTATGCGCGATTTTACCGATAATACAAACTGGTTTGATTCCTTTAATAATATTGCACAATGGCAGATTATAATACTTGGGCAGTTCACCAATGATTACGGCCATCAATAAGCAATACAGGAATTTGATTTGATTTTTCTAATTCTTTTTTTTTTGTTCGTGCCCACTATTAAAAAAATTTCTTGAATTATAAAAAGCAAGTTGTTGAATGGAAAACTCAAAATGCCTTTTAAAAAATTGGAAATTAAAAATTTGTATGGTTTTTATCTCTTAGAAATTTTTTTTATGAAGATAGGTCCTTATAAGCACTTCTTTAAAGAAAAAAGGTTCATCAACGTAAATCCTGTAAGTCGATGGAATCTGTAAGAAGAATAAATTTTTGCTGTTCTGGAAATTTTGAGAAAATGTACAAGTAACCTATTTCATTAGGAAAAATTTTTTTTATGGATCTGCGATCTGGAGTTTTTAGGTTATTTAGGCAAAAAATAAATTTCGCTCAAAATACAGAGATTGATTTCCCAAATCCAAAACTTTCTAATCCTTTATACTAAAAATTCAATCACAATTTCTTTATTAATTCGTCATTTATTATTTTTTTTAGATAAATTTTTTGATTTTTCTGCGAAAATTGTTTACCTACAATGATTTCCTATTGTTTAACTAATTGAATTTACCCTAAGGCATAATCTTGCTTCGCTCAATAATCACTGTTTCATTCGATCATTTTGCTCAATATTCTCGAAAATTTTTGTATTTCGTCTCAAATATATTATAGTTGTCTTTATATTTAAAAAAAAATTCTTTTCTTAATACTCAATATTGGCGATGATATGAGTCTTCCACAACTTACGATCCTCTCAAAGTGACCTAAGAGTTTAAATGTCCTACGCAGTAATCATCGTATTTCTTCTCAGCTCTTAGGTATGGATCTATGAAATCATTTTATAGTTTCAAGTTCCTATTCAATTCCTATTCCGATTACGTTAACTTTCAGCCCTTTGAGTAATAGAAATCCTCCTACAGAAGACCTTTTTAGAAGTCTGAAAGCTTTGGGATTTTGCACAGCTTCTTAGTTGTAGTACGCTCTATTGGGCAGAAATCTCTGATATATAAGCATATATATATATATATATATATATAATTTGTAATGCACTCCTTCTTCGCAGTCCTGCTCTGTCATTTCATTTATCATTTCAGAGGAAAAATTTTATTGATAGTTTAACTCAGAAAGATTTTTATAAATTCAAACTTTTTATAGATTCAAAGATTCAAACTTTCTTTTTTTTTCCATTATTTTGGATATTTTTATTTCAATCGCTATTGATTTCCCAAATCCAAAACTTTCTAATCCTTTATACTAAAAATTCAATCACAATTTCTTTATTAATTCGTCATTTATTATTTTTTTTAGATAAATTTTTTGATTTTACAGCTATTATAAACCATTGGATCGCAGAAATTTCTCTTACCTTCCCACCAAGCTATTATTTATATATATTCCTGATAATGGGACTTTAAGGAACATAAAAATGGAAATAATCCGAAAAAGATTTCCATGCAATTCTTTTTGATTTTAAGGGTGTTTCGGTATTTTAGCCAATGAAAAGCTGCAATTTTGGTCGATGGTTCACTGTCATTTATGTTTATATTTATGTTTATGTTTAAACTTGAACATTCATAACGTAATCGGCAATGTACAACATTTCAGCAGTTATTCGTGCCCCCGAAATGAAATAATGAAAATTTCAAAATAAAATATTCCTTATTAAATTATTTCAATTTATATGATCATTATTTTTTTTCGGGAAATATTTTTCTATTGAAATTAACTATAGAAAAATTCTTTCGAGGAATTTGTTTAAAATTTTGCAAAAACGAAAGGATTTTAGAAAATTGAATCCTTTAAAGGTCGAAAATTGAAAATGACTAAAAGGTTAATTTAGTTATTTCATCGTTGAAAATTATTCGAGTGAAAGAAATACCGAAGAAATAATGGTCCTTTACTTGTCGATGATTTCAATTTTATCGTAAAGTCAAGAGGAAATATTTTGGATAATATATTTTATGAGAATAAAATATTCAAATATTATATAGATTATTTTTGCCAAAATTATTTCCTCTCATAATAGCATACTTCCACTCCTTATTTCTCATCCTTTCAACTCCTCTTTTAAGCACCTTTCCCGTCTTTCTCCGCTCGGACTGTACTTTCATTCCTTTTCCTTGATTTGCTCCACGGGTACGGATAAGAATTCTCTTGTCTCGCTTTTAATAGCGCTAGTCTATTGTGCCAGCCGCAAGAATAAATGGTCGGTAGGATAGCGTTAATAAAAATCGGTTCCATTTTATTATGAATATCTTTGGCTAGTTTATTAAATAATATTCCAAATTCCTAGCAGCACTTTTCATTTATTTAGAAATAACCTAAAAACCAGTCGACGAACAAAGCCTTTAATAAACAAGTATTTTTAAAAATTTATGCATCAATGCGGTCGTTTTCTTTACAATTACTTAATATTTTAAAATTTTTATTTATTTATTTATTAATTTGAATAATTGTCTATTTGTTTATTTTATACAATTGAAAATCACTAAAGATTTTTTATTAATTTATTGACAAATGGTAAAAAAAAGTAAAAATGAAAAATTCGTAATTCGCTAAAAATTAATTCGTAAAGTAGCAAAATGCAAAATATCTTTAAAACCTAAAATGAAACTTACTCAAATCTCACTTAAAAAATTGTCGTCCTAATTTTTTGAAAGATGAGGCTTTGTGGCTTCAGGCCAATATTTCTATGAACCTGTGGCCGACTTAAATACAAGAGTAAAAAGAATAAAATGATTTTTTGGATTTGGCTTATTTTCTTAATTATTTTCTTATTTTCTTTTACTTTCTTCTTTAACGTGGACAATTTTTCTTTTTGCAGATCTTAATTTTAAGATATAAATTAACAAAAATTTGTAGTCGTTTGCAGATCCTTATCATTTCGAATATTTGATGTAATTTTGATATCACAAGTACCACAGACTGCTTTTATCGAAAATAAATAGATTCAAACATGCATTGATAAACTAAGAAAAACTAGGTTTGCAATTATTTTTGAAAAAAAGTACGCGAACCAAGAAAAAGGGAATTTATTAAAGGGAATTGAAAATGGACTTCAATTAAGGATGAATCAAATTTTTTAATGTAGATAATTAGATTACTAAATTTCTTCTTCATTTTGAGCTGGAACTTGAGCGAGATTTTATCAGTTTTTTAATATTTCTTGCAAAAATTTTCTTTAGTCAGTCGGTGATTCAGATTATTCAAATAGCTAGTAAGATGGGATATTGTCATCAGCGAATCACTTGGAAGTGGAATTATAGGCGGGGTGTCAGGTCTGGATTTTTTAGTGGCAAATTTACTTCTGGCAATGAGCGAAAGAGCTAGGGCTTACAAATGATTATTCAAGCAAAACACTATTAGTTCTATTCAATCATATGAAGGAAAGAAATAAGCATAAATTTCCTTTACTATAAACTTGGCAATTTGCTGAGGCAACTAGATTATGCATTTCAATAACGTTGATAACAGTCAGGAAAATCAAGATTGACGAGTATGAGTATGATTGAAGCGGGTCAATTATGGCAAATGCCAAAATATATGGAAATAATTCAACAGCAGCTATATGGACGTCTATAATTGCTGCAATTTCTTGCAAAAAAATATTCCATCTGTCGTCTATAATTTTTACAAAATCCATTAAATAAGGAATTCCCTTCCCATAATTTAAATTATTCTTTGAAAAAAAATTTTTTCATTATTTTGGCATTCGATAGATTCTTTGAATTTTACCTTTTCTATGTGATTTGGACTTTTTAAAAAATTTTCAGTTTCTCAATTTTTTCAATTTCTGTTAAAAAAAAACCATTTTTATGGAGGAAAATTTTTTTTTTCTTCTTAATTACTGCAAGAAATCTGAAATTGAGAAATTATGCAACAATTATCATATTTTTATGAAGGGTTCATTCGAAAGCATGCTATTTGAGTAATATTTTTACTGAGAGAGCAAACAAATATAAATGCGAAACCTGTCTGTCTATTGAACTAAACCTGCCATGAAAAGTGAAATCCGTCTTAAATAACGGGCCACCTGTGCTCATTCACGCCAAATAGGTTGTTAGCAATTAAGTCCTCGTAGTCAGCGGAATTAGCTAAATTAAAAAATTGTTTGATGCCTTGGTTAATGACCTATTATGGTCCTTTTTGTTTTTTTTCGATAAATATTTTTCTTTTTATAGTGAAAAATTCGATGTCCTTCTTCGTCCTTCATAATATCTATTCATTTGACGATTATTCTATTCTAGTGAGCATGAAAAACGTGAAAAAAAAATTTTTTTTCTGCCTTCATTCCGTTGCATCAACAATCATGATTTTTCTTAGATTTCTTAGATATGCTTGGATGTATTCTCTTTTATGCGACAAAACTATAGAAAATTTTCTAAGGAAATAATTATTGTGGGAACTTCACGATACTATTTGACGCTTTTTTATAATTTTTATAATTAATTCCTAAAAAACTGTGCAAAACTGCATAGGCTAGCTTCGAACCATCTTACTAAGAATCTGAACCTCTATATTGGCGCTATATTGTCGGTTTACGATTATTCTATTATAGCGAAAGTATTTCTTTAAAATTCCTAAGTATATAAGTTAATTTAAGCTTATCTCTTGACAAAGAACTCATTTATTAAGTCTATTGTTTTTGAATCATCGGTTATATGCTGTATTGGTACTTGTTATTTTGATCCGATTTGCGCGATTAGTTATAAGAATCAGACAATTTCGCAAGAGAATCACTACTGAAATATGCTTAGCATTTCCATATTTGTTTTTAATAACAACAGCCTTTCTCTTGCCAAGCTGTGCCACGATGCTTGAGTGGATAATCTATTAGTTGATAATCCATTAATGGACAATCAATAATCCATAAGGATAATTTATTTCTCACATTACGCGAAATTTGCCGAAAAAAATACGATAAGATGTTGCTGTGAAATATATAAAATTTATTTATGCCTATATAAATAAATTTTCCAACTTAAAACTGATGCGATGACGACCTTTTGTGTCAAAGAATAAAGAATACAAAAGAATTTTGTTCACTTTGAAACAGATTGATGCGGTTTTTATTCAAAAAAAAAATTTCAAGGTCCATTCATAATAGTGAAAATGGTGAAAAATTTTTTATCGGTAATATAGTGAAAATGATCCATTGGAATATTTCGCGCGCGGGGGCCACTTGTTTGATAATCTTCTTTTGTATCCACCATGTTACTTATAATCTAGTACGCGGAATTTTTCGTTTTGAGAGATAATTCATTTTTTGTAAAAATTTCCAAAACTCAATTTTTATTATTATTATCATTATTAAAATAAGAAATTTTTTTTTTGAGCTCCAAATTATTTCCTATCAATTCTTAATCACTGGTAAGATTTGATTATAGAAGAAGCACTACTTGCTGTTGATTGCAAAATCATCCAAGAGATGTTAATTAGTGATAAGCATTAATCTACGCATTTCTATGCTTCAATTATTATTGCGATGCATAAATGTTGCTTATTTATTATATTCAATTCTCACAAAAATTTTAAAATTTTCGAAAATTCACATTTTTTATTGATAACAATAGTTGATGAATTACCTGCAGAAAATAGTTGTCTCAAATTTAATAATTATTTTATAAACTGGATTTGTAGAAATTAAATAATATTACAAAATAATATTTTTACATTTTTCTTAAATTAATGTTTGCATTAACGAATTTCTGCTTATAGAAGTCAAAAAAAAAATTTTTCAACAATTTCTCGGTGATTATTATTGAATGGTGAAAAAAATCACTTGTAATAGGGAATCGTGAATCGTATAAATTACGTAACAACTGGTTTTGATAGCCACTTTAGCCATTACCAATATAACATTTACAAGCACCAACTACATCATTTACCATCCAATCGCTCAGTAGGCTCAAGATTGAAGCCATTATCGAAAGGCCCCTTCGTTATCAAGTTGGTTCATCTTTAAAAGTTTATTTGTTGAATTGATATGATGTTTTATCAGTTCTTCTGATTTTCTGTAGATGATCTGTTCGTTCAACTGACTTTTTTTCATCGAAGAATCCGATATGCTTCGCTTTTATTTTCTAAATCCGTCAAATTTTCTTATTTTTCTTGACTAATTTTTTTTCTCACAAAAATTCATAGTAATCAAATAGATTTTGAAATATTCTAGAAACTGATGATTAAAGCAAATGAATATTATATACACTGCGTTTTTTTTTGGAGGAAAATTTCATTAATTTAAAATTTTAATTAAAAAATTCCAAATAATTTTTCATCAACGAATTTCATTTATAGCTGTTGTAGATATTTGAAATAACTTTCACAATTCATCCCTTTATTATTTCTGCCTCATAATCGAATTTCGTTCGATGCGTTTTTTCAGATATTTTTGGTGAGAACAATTTTTTTTATGGCAATGAATTGTAGGAATAAATTTTCATTTAAAAATTTCTATTAAATTATAAGAAATCTTTAAAAAATATGTTTTAACTGCTTAAATTGTGCTATAAATATTATAAATTTTTCTTGTATTATAAATTTGGCATTTGGCATTTTTCAATAAATAAGATTCAGATTGGTGCAAAAATTTTACGGCATTTGGCCTGGCTTATCTTTAGCATCGAAAAAAGATTCATTTTAACTAATATTCGATATTCGAAACCAGTCTTTTGTTCTTCTTTCTGGTATTAACAAATTTATTCACCCGATTTATTACATTTTATCACTATCGGTGATACTTAAATTTATATCAGATGCAATGAAAATTATATATCAGACGCAAATGCATAAAAGATGCAATGATCTTTACACATTTAACGATGGAAGTAATTATATGACTAATTCCAAGGGTTAAATATAAAAATATATAAAGCTTATGGCAGTGGAATTCATTATTTGATAAAATTTCGCACTCCTAACAGAAGTGAATTTATCCTTCATAAATCCGAAATCGTGCTTTTGACTGTACTTCTCTAGCGAAATAGCTAAATTTCTCTTGTCCAACAAGCCAGCCGAATAGCGTAACCAAAAATGCTCAGCGCTTTTAGAAAAAAAAATCATTATTTATAAAACTTACAAAAAATAAAATAAAATTATAAGCGACGATTTAATAATTATTTTTTTTTTCATAAATGATTTATTACTTATGAAAAAGAATAATAATTATTAATAATAATTATTATTATCGTCAATTTAATAACTATTACTCATGAAAAGAGGAAAATTTTATTTGTTTTATTTTCATTAATATTCAATATTCTATTTTTATCAAAAGTTTTCCAAAAAATTCCAGCTAATTTCCAAAGTAAAATAATCAATGATAAACTGAAAAAAATACTGATTTAATCGTTAAATTTATAAATGAACTCTTTCAATTTATTCAAATTATTTTATAATTTTATTCAAATTTAATTTCAATTTAATATTTAAATTCAAATTTAATTCAAACAAAAATATTTCATCGGGAAAATTAAGTTGAAAAAAAAATATCAGTGAATTAGATTTGGCTCAAAAAAAAATGTTAGCCAATATCGTTGAAAAATTGTTCAAAAACTTGTTAGCCGATTTTATTATCACTTTTTCAATAATCATAGCTTTGATGCAGTTGAAAAAAAAACAAAAATTCAATGTCAAAAGAAGATTTATTGTGATATATCAACCGGTTTGTTTCTCCTCATTCGTTTCGTCCACTCAATCGGTCTTTTGATTAAGAGGCGTCGTGTGAAAAGATGAAGATGATGGCGATATTTTATATACAACAGCAAGCACTATCCTATTTTTAAAGAATTTTTGAATAGCTGTGCGACTAAAAATAAATAAACGAATAAAAAGAATGGAAGAAAAAAAAAAGGCAAAATGAAATGAATAAATGAATTGAATTTCTTTTTAAAATATAAATTGGAATTCAAAAAACTATTTTACGGCAAAAATTAAAAATTATAGATTTGATTGAAAAATTCGAAAAGCTTTTAGATAATCGAATATTGCATAAATGATAAATTATGCTTTTAGTATAAATAAAGGCACTGAAACGCAGAAGGAACGTGGAATTATTCTTTTCTCCGTTCATAAATAAATTCCTCCGGCTAAGCCTTAAAATATTATTTTAATAATTTTCGAAAACCTATTTCATTCTATTAAAAATGGTGTTTATATATGAAAAAAAGCATATTTTGATGTGAATTTACGATATTTTCAGAAAAAAAAAAATTTGGCCAGTGGGTCGAAGAGATTAAAATCAAAAACTTTCAACAATAATTTTTAAGTCATTGTTTTTTTCCATTTTCTTGAATTCGAAAAAAAGGCCTTAAAATGACCTCTCATTTTTAAGTCGATTATGTTTTTTCTATATTATGTATTCTAGTTGATTATGTTATACTAATTTATTTTATTTATATTGAAATATATTATATTCTTTGATTTTTTAAGAAAACAAAATTTTGATTAAATTTTCAATTTTTTGCGAACGATCGAAATGAATTCCTCATTTTGCTTATCGAAAGCATAAATAAATTTATTTTATTAACTGGAAATATTTTGTTGGTGCAAATCTCTAGTCTGGCAATGCTGGAAAGACTAGTAAAGTTCCATTCTTTTTAAAGGATTTCTTGTTTAAATTTAAATGATTCTATGTAGCATTCTTTTCATTGGAATTTTTTTTTTTTGATTTTTTTCTTCTTTTATCCGTTCAGTTTAATTTTTATCAAAAATTATTTCTTCGATGCATAATAAAATATAAAAATTTGTTGCTTAAATATTATTTTGTCAAAAAATAATATTTGATGAAGAATTATTAATATTAATATTAATGTTTATCTTTTTTAATTACACAATATTCATCGTTTAGAAAAATTAAACATTGTTGGAAAGAAAAACCTCAAAAAATGCTATCGATACTCTATAATTAATTTCATGAAAACTGCAATTATCACTAATTTGGTTTCTACTCGCATAAAATTCATTTCGTCAAACTTTTTTCTTCTTGACCATTTTTCTAATTCTTGTCATTTATATTGCTTCGTTATATTAAAATAGTCAGAAAAATTTTATTATAAATCAAAATCTTTTCATTAAATTTTTTATTTATTATTTATTACTAATTTTTGCTTAAGAAATTATTTTCAATCTTAAAAATTACCTATAAATTATATTTATTTGAAAAAAAAAGTGAAAAAATAATGCGAAGGTGCAATTAACATTCATCGAGGAATATTGAAAGTAATTAAATTATGCAAATTAATTTTGAGACTTTTCATTTAATATTAATATTTTAATTAGAATTTATGTTGAAAAAAATATGATAATATAAAATGATTTGAAGTGGATAATTTCGAAATGATAAGATAAATGATAATGCCATAAAATGGCCGCAATTAATTTGCCAAAATTAATTTTTTAAAAAAGAGTTATTTCTGATTAAAGTTAATTAATTTTTTGATTAAGAAATTTGAGTAAAAAAAAAAGAAAAAGAATGGCTATCTTTTTTTGATCCATTTTGAGGCTGAAATGCAAATCGAAATCACGTTAGAAGAGTAATAAATTTCGGAATCCAATTTTTCATCATCATTTTTGCCATCATCGCTGATAAATTTTCTATTGTCTTTCTTTAAAATGACTAATTTTTTTTCGCTCAATTAAATGAATTGAAATACCGACACTTTTGATTAATTTATTTAACAATTTGAAGCAGAGAAAAAAAACTTTACGATCCCCTCGGGCGAATCTGTTATATACGATGTATTAAAATTCCTTTCGTTGTATGCGTTTTAATTTTGTTAAAAGATAAAAATTTGATATTAATTTTTCAGAACGAAAAAGAATGAAAAGTTCAATTAGGCTATTGCAGATCTCAACAATATTTTTAGTTTTAATATGTAAGTAACTTTTGATATTTTGAAATATCCGATTAATTTTTCTGTAAAAAATTATTATTATCTATTATTATTTAAATTTTTCAATAAAACTTTATAGATTTATGAAATTTTATAGATTTTATAGACTTATGAAAAAATTTTAATGCAACATTTTCATTAATAAAACTACAAAAAAATCGAAATTTAGAATGATTTTATTTGCAGTTGAATTAAGACTAGCATCCGATGATTTTTTGGAACTTGATGATGATACTTCTTTGAAACATATCACTGATGAATTTACAACAATAGCACCACTTGAAAGAGGTTTTCCACAAAATTTTCCAAGGATAAAGCCAGCGCATGAAATTGGTGAAGAAACTTTTAAATCAACTAAAAAAAGTGCAGAAGATCTTAAAGAATTGAATTCAAGTGAACAAGTGGAGTTTTTGGACACCCATAACCCTATTATAACAATTGGAGAACAGTTACCATCACAGGAACCAGCTGATAACTTCAGCAGAATTATTGGTAGTGAATTGTTAACTACTATCGACAATATCGATAGTAAATTTCCGACAAAGAGTACAAAGGTACTTGAAGAGACACCTGCCAAGTTGGTTTTTTATGGCATTAAATTTTTTTCAAACATATTTCACGATTTCTAGATTGCACAATATAATTTTCTCACAAAAATCAGATTTTTATTAGAGAAAAAAATAAATTTATAACGTAATTTATTTATTACAATTGATTGATTGTATTTAAAATGCTTTTTGTTGCTTTAAATTTAAATTTAAATTATAAATTTGTTTATTAATCCAAAATAATATTAATACAAAATAGAACGGCTTTAGTGGATTATTGCTCTCATTTCGGAGTACCCATGTTTGAGTTATATTTCTGGTAGGTCCATCTTTTATCACTGAGTGATTCTCTAGCAAATTCTGACAAGTTAGCGAAGCCTAACCGGAAATTGTGAGTACTTTTAGAAAAACATTCCTATTAAATGCATTGTAAATAATTAAAAAAGTGAAATCTTCAAACAGCTCCCACCATTACTGGTCAAGTTGGCTTCGCAGTGGTAAGAAGTTTCCAAGCTGCTCGGCCGAACGCCATCACTGACAATAATGAACAATAAAAGCCATTCTTCTTCGCGTAATCTATATCTATGTACATCGCTGGTCCACTATGTTCTTTCTCATATGAGTCCAGTTCTTTATTGACTTTCGCCAACGCCAACTATCACAATGTTTAGCAAATAGCGAAATATGCAACTGCAATTCCTGTGCTGGAACGTCGAAGAATGTGCCGTAAGCAGTGAAGATGACGCTCTGTGATGGTATATTAGTGCAGGTGGTATTTGAGCGAAGGTGAATGCAATCATATGCGAATTTGTCCACTCGGCATACCCATAAAATGTACCTTAAAATAAGTGGTCAAAAGCAGATAGCTTCTTAATATTCTCCACCCTTATTGGCCATATCTCACAGACATATAGTAAGAGCTATAGCTACATAGACCCGATTTTCGTTTTCATGGTAATTTCTTAACGGCTCCATAAAGGTTTCGTCAACCAGAAGAATGCAATTCAATGAAAGAAAATTCTTGTTTTGCAATTTCGTCTTTTGCTTAGCCATTTGTGATTAGAGTGATTCAAGATCTTATAAAGTTAGCCATTTCCTTAACCAAAAACAAAATAAAGATATATGTACATATATATAAATTTAGAACAACAGAATTATTAACAACGCGAAACACAACTGATGTACGCATGAATGAAATAAAAGATGAGACCGAAAGAACTTCCGATAATAAAATAAATGAGACTCTTCCACCAGAGGTTTAATTCTTTCAAACAACTTCTTGTAAGAGGATTCACTCTTTCTGTTATCTGTTAAATATATTATCACTTATCGGTATGGTACAATATTTAATAGTAAATTAAATTTTAATTTTAAAATAATTTTTTATCAATCTTTTGATTTGTTTTTCATAAAATCATGTGGTGCTTTATTCTATATGTATTGACAAGATAGCTTTAAATAAATGAATATCAAATGAATATCAGCTATCAGTTCCTATCAGTTCTTAATGGTTTCATCGATCAATTCTACTAGGCCCATAAAATTTCAAAGCTAGAATTACAGATAATGGTTGGCGATCCTTTTGCTACTTCATCAACTATAAGAGAAGCTGAAGCGATTAAAACTACAACTAATATTTTGGAAAATGCTGCAACCAATCCAAGTATAGCCATTAAATTTAATTTTATAGGTTTTATTTCTTTTCTGGAAAATTTGGTTAATCATTTATGACTAGCAAATTACCACTAATGATAATTGTTGAAGTGGAATGAAAAGGAATACGCAGAAAATCTTGTGATTAGGAAGATAATCAGGGAAAACTTATTTGAAGATTAATATAAATATTTATTGTGCCAGTGAAATCATCCGACTTCTTTAAAAATATTCGAATAACGAAGTTGAAATAAAGCAAATTCATCTATTCTTCAGCAATCTGAAAATCAAATCTTTATGACACGATTTTTAAAATTTCATGATTTTCTTTCCATATTATTCTCACTTAATTTACTTCAGAGATATTGAGGTTAAGAAAATATTTGAATAATAAATTCATAAAATAAATTCATAAATTCGAATGAAAAATCATCCACTTTTTTTAGGAACAAAAACTGTTAACGAGGAAAGAGAAGAAGAAAATGAAGAAGAAACAACCTTGAGCACAACATTCATAAATAATCAAATGATGAAATTAAATGAAGATAAGGAACAAACTAAAAAAATTCCTGAAAATATCGCTACTGAAGAGATAAATTTTGAGGAAACTGAACCGACAGAAGAGGAAATTTTGAAAACTTATGAAACCAAAAGTAAATTTTAAATTTTTATGAGTTACCACCAAGAAAAAAGAGAAATTTGATTTTTGATTTTTGAAAAAAATTTGACCGCTTTTTATAAAATTTTTTAAATATAAAAATATTTTTATTATTATCAATATTTTTCAATAATCAATATTTTTAATAAAATTAATTATTACCATTAATATCAATAAAAATTTTAGTAATTATTAATTTTCCTAATTTTCGTTAAATACTTAAATTTAAAATACTTTAAATTTTTCCTTAAATTTATTAAAAATATTTATTATAGAAATAAAAGTATTATCAACGTTACCAACAACTTCTGCATATGATGATGAAGATTTAATCAATGATAATGATGATGGTGGTGATAATAGCATAGCTGAAGAAAATCTTTTTATTGGTGATAAATTTCTTTTCCATCAGGATGAAACAATGAAAGAACTAGCTGAATTAAGCCCAGATAACGTATGTTTTCTATTCTTTTTTTAATTCAGCGGGTTTAATTTTGTCGATTTTCGTATTTCATATTTAAATGAGTTGAGAGTGGGGAAAATAGGTTCATTTCGTGTTCCACAAGAAGAATAAATTTATCATTAAAGCGAAATCCATTTGATTCCGCTTATGTTTCCATTTCTTTTTTAAAGAAAGAATCATCTAAAAAAAAATTTTATCACCCATTCAAATTTAGATAAAATCGCATGAAAAAGAAGTCGATCAAAGAACTGAAAAGCAGCTTTCGTCGCATTCTCATACTTCGGTTATCTTAAAATTTACATAATAAAGTGTTGTGTTGTTATATGTGTAAGAAAATACATCACCAGCCTTAAGCTATGAAATCTCAATCCGCGTTCTGAATTGAGATTCATCGCCTCACGAAATCTTCTGTAGAGACTCAAATTCCCTAAAACTATTCCATTGTTTTTCCAGCGTCATCATGTCAAAATCTTATTCAATTTTTATACCATAAATGCCAATGATAATATCTTCGTATAACTAAGTAATTTACTAATAAATAATTTACTGATAAATATGAAACAATTCTCAACTCAACGATGGCATTTTTCAGAAAGAAAGCACTCGAATTGACAGTACAGTTATGAAGACGACAGCCGATTTTCAGGTCAATAATTTGACCCCTTTCAACATAATGAGTAATATTAGGTAATTTTCACGAAAAAAATGAATGCAGGTGAAAAAATAGATTGATTTTCAAAAATTTCCCATCGACATGAAAAAAAAATTTCAAAACCGGATTTTAGTGAGAAAATAGTCATAAAAATTTAAAATCAAATTAATTTCCTTTGTTGTTCGTATGAATTTGTAACATATAAAAATTAGAAAATAAAATAATTTTAGTATCTAACGTTTCTATTAAAATAATTTAATTGCAGTTAGTTGCATCAACTGATTCGGAATTCAGTTTCATAACTGAGAGCAAAACGGAGACAACTGAGGAGAAAGGTATTGATTTCTCCGAAATTTCTTGTTCATTTTTGGTTCAGTTTGGAAACTGCGCTGTAGAAGCTTCCAAGAAGAAAACTTATCATACCTTTCGTCTTTTCGTGCACCAAATTTTGCACCATAAAATAGTGTACTCGAAAACTTAATTCTATGCACAATTACATAATTATTCATATTTTGGTACATCTCATTTTTTAGCAAACTTCCTTACCAAATTGAAATACTACGGATAGTTTCCATATTTATATGAAACTAAAAGAGGAATAAAATAAATGTCCCTCATCAATCCTTCATTTTGGTTGAAAATTCTTTTGAGACGCATGTATACTATGCGGTAGGAAATTATTTTTATTGTTATTTTATTTTTATTAATATTTATTATTTTTAGACGATTCACTGCTTTCAACAGATCTCATAAAAGAGGAAGAAAATTTCACTTATCCGACCACTTCATTACCAAATATATCTGCTGAAATTTCATCGGATAAAAACGATGAAGAAAATGAAAATATCGAAAATGGCGAAGAAATTAATCAAAACTTTGAAAGCTTCACAATTACAACAGGTCTATCAAAAGTTCGATCGCATTATTTGAATTAATTTTTATATATTAAAAAGAATTATTCGATTAAAAATTACCAAACTTTCTTATAGACATGAAGAAATGCCCCTATTTATGTCTTTAATTTCATTCGACCAATTTTATTCGGCTCGCCGTTTATTGCTATTTCTTGGATCGTTGGCCTAGGCACATTTTAAAAAGACGATTGGAAACTGAAATATTCATTAGAAAATGAGAGTATTTGTATTTATAGTAATTATAATTTAGTATATTAATTATTATTATGTATAGTAATCTTTTCTGAGAAATATTAGTTTTTAAAAATAATTTCCAAAAAAAATGAAAATTTCCACTTCTTCGTTGCGGAGTGCGATAGCGCTATACAACTGTCGATTGCATTGGTGAAATTTTGGTAAAATATGATTTGTATGCTTTTGACGGGTTTTAAAGGAAGAAAATTTTTGTCTATTTAATTATGCGTTAAGCAAATTTAATAGAAAAATATATAAAATATATAAAAATAAAATATATAAAAATGCGTAAGTGATGCGTAAGTGAGTAGACAAACATCTTTTTCACCTGGCTTTTTAGATTGAAAGCAGAAATAAATGTAATATGAAATATATATATACATATATATGTACCTAAATTACTTTTCTCACCGCCTGTAGTGGTGTGGGTTTTCTTCAAGGTGACTTGCATCTACTGGAAGATGAGAATTTGAGAGTTCTACGTAGCATCTTGTTCCCAGCACACAGTGCGTTCTGCTGGAAAGAGATCTCTGATGTCGTTCTTGCATGATGAAGCCACTTCTCGAGCCATCTTATCATGCCTTATCATCATCGGCCAGCAATTTGGCTTTTCCGCTTTCCATATCTTTTTTAGTTCCTCTTCCACTTTTATTTGGTGTATTTCTATAGCTTTTCATAATTGAACGATATAAATGCTACGTTAATAATTCGATAATAATAAATTATAGATGGAAAATTATTTGAAATGACAAAAGTGCCAATAGTCGAACCGGAGCCAGAGCCTCAGCCTAAGAGCACTTTGTCAAATCCATATTTGAAACGCAATTTCTCATTTGAAAATCGAATTGCTGATCTCTCAAACAATTTTGAAGGTAATTTTTCTTGTCATTCGCATCCGGTCGGTTTTCCTTTACATAGAATTTCCTTTTTTTTTCTCTGTTTGGTGCAATTATTTTTCTATTCTAAAAGGTTAAAGTAAGGTCAAATTCTAAGATGTTTTTCCGCGATTGAGCAAAATAAAAAATATTCTTTCTTTTTCTATGGAAATGAAAAGTTCTCGCAAATTCTAAAATCTCTTCACTGGTTTGGTTTTTAGTTTTTAGCAGAAGCCAAATTTTGCTAGGAAATTTACGATTATTATAATTCTATTGATCAATAAATTTTCTCCGTTTATATATTTTTATTTAAAAAATTTTTTAGGAAATACTTATGAAACACCATTCTCGTTTCGAATAACCAGTATCGAATACATACGAGATTTCAATGAGCCACGCAGCGGAAAATTCAGAAAACTTCGTGATCAGCTTCTACCTGATGTAATATTTTCTGTTTTTACGCCAATAACTATCATAAATAAATGTGACTACATAGAATACAGTTTCATATATTCGATTAGCGGGCTCCACAGGCTAGGAGGATGAAGCATTCTTAAATTTCACGAGGTGATGCCGCAATGCGAAACCTTTTTGAAGTACCATCACTAACGATATTAAATTCTGTTGATCTGTTGAATTTACTACGAATGGAGTTTTCCATAAATCTGATATTTATAAGAATTAGGAGAGTTCGAAATAAATAATTCTTTTCGAAAAAAAAGGAATTACATTTATTTATATTATTTTAAAGCAATTATATCGATTATAAATTATCCATTTATCAGCTGGACGAGATTTTTGGGGCGATATTCACAAGTATTTATCAAAAAGTTATCATCGAAAGATTTTCAAAGGGAAGCGTAATTGTAGACGGCTTTGTTTATACAACAACTGAACTGAAATTTTTTGAACAACTCGCGACTGAATTCGAACAACATATTACGGCGAAAGGATCGAGAATTGGCGAAAACGATGTGGACCCTCGGTCCATTTCACTAAATGGTACTTGCATTTTAGGCGATTGATTTTGCCAAAATTTACAATAAGTTCGATTTTTTTTGAAGGAAAGACTCGGTCCCCGAAAGAGGTTCTTCTATAATAGTTTTATCCTTTGCATTTATCCCCAAATGGCTCCCTATAGAAAATATAATCAAGCCTATAATTAGAGTCGTATTTTGACGGCGGAAGCACGACGAGATGGCCTTCCATTCCTACCTCGTGAGAAGGAGGACTAAATTTGAAAAGAACACTAATCTGATTTGACCTGATTGGATCATTCGTATCATTTCTATTATTCTCAGGATTTGTTTCAAAGAACTACATCGAAAGGATTCAAGAAGGTTATACGTCGAGTAGCTCGTCAAAATATATCATTGGTGGAAGCATTGCGATTGGTATTTTAGCAGTATTAATTGTCGCATTCGCCGTTATTGCGGTTAGTTAATTAATGAAAAAAATTAATTGACCAAATTTCACAACAGTTTCTAAAAAATTATGATAGATTATTAATCAGCTACTATTATAGATGAACAATCGTCATTCAAATGGAAGTCTAAAATTGAAAGAAGGCAGTGTTATGGCCGAACTTGGACAACAGGCTTGGAGCAATGGAACTTCGCCAGTCAACCTGTTAGTTATTACTTAAAAAAATACGTTACATTTAATTCTTCTTGTATTTTCGAGAAGTTACCATTGAATAATGATCCGAAATAGATAACTTGCAGACTACTGCCTAACCGCTGGCTTAAGTCCAACAGCACATTTAAATTCATTCGACTAGTATATCGGCTAATTAGTGAAGGGAGTTGATGTAGAATTATATTCATTAAGTTTCTAGAGGTTACATCCCTGATCCTCAACGATTTCATTTAGAATGGCTTACGGCAATGGCCACCAAGTCCACTCAGGCTATGCGCAACCAACGATGGTTATGATCGGTCCTCAGAGTGCAGTACGTCCAACAGTTTCGCATAATTAAGTCTTGAAAATCGCCTGTTTCTGTTTCTGTTTGTAATCACTGTTCTCATTTGTTTTATTGCAAACTTCACTTGAAATTGAAGGAGAATCTTAGTGCTCAATATAACCATGATTACACGAAATTTAATTTGTATATTAGACAAATGTAAAAATTCTACTAACGACTGAAGCGTACATACAAGAAATTTCCCATAATCCGATAGAACGAGAGCAGAGACAATTCATTAACAATATTTCATCGTATGAACTGATGCTTCCTCTGGCATTAAAATTTTAATGGTTAAGTCGATTCAGTCCTTTGATCTTACAAATATCACTAAAATTTGCACATATATGCAAGTAATTCCCTAACGAAAAAGAGACATCGAAACCCTTAATTTTGGTCGTGAAATGGTCAAAAATGGGTGGGAACTATTTAAGAGGAACCACATCGTTCTCATTTATAATAATTTGTACATTCATAAAAAGATTGAAGACGAAATTTATTATTTAAACGACTACAAAATATTACGAAAATACGACAAAATGAGAATGAATAAAATAAAAAATAATTATATATAACGAATACACAACAATTTATTGTATTGCATAACTTTTTATCGTTTTTCACATTATTTGATTACCTAATAAAATAAGTTATAATAATATACCACAGTATATAGTACTATAGTACCATCCTTTGATAATAATGAATCAATTGATTGAACGAGAGAAACAAAAGAGATATGAAGTTACTACCTAACTAGAAGTATACTAGCTTTTCCACATACTACTTCTAAGATATTATCAATCTCTCAAATTCTGGAAAAATAATAAAAGAAAAAGATGAATAATAAATTATTGTAAAAAATAACAACGTTAAAAAATAATTCGGAATGTAAACTAATCAATAAGATAAGATGAGACAGAGCATCACCTTCGCAGGTTGGGGCACATTCTCTACCACAGGAGTTGACGCATATTTCGTTACTTGCTACCCTGTGATGGTTGGCGTCAAAAGCTAGGAGCGCCAGTCAAGACCTGGAAAGATACAGTTAGGAAAGATCTTGAAGATATAAGGAAACCAGCGACATGGAATGGCTTCTATTACTACTAGCGATGGCGTCGGACCGAGCAGCTTGAAGACGTCTTACGTCTTACTCTTGTAACCAACGGAGCCAGCCTAATCAATAATGGTGAGAGTTGTT
Source organism: Dracunculus medinensis (assembly GCA_900625125.1). Lineage (NCBI taxonomy): Eukaryota > Metazoa > Nematoda > Chromadorea > Rhabditida > Dracunculidae > Dracunculus > Dracunculus medinensis. The sequence goes on along the minus strand of UYYG01001165.1, from coordinate 225,223 downwards.
AGAAGAAGAAGAAGACAAGATAAACAGATGCAGAAAAAGCTCTTCAGAAATAATTTAAGCATTTAAACAATAACAATAAATTTTTAAATTGAAAAACAGAAAATTCTGAAAAAAAAACATGTTCCGAATGATAAATACTTCTTTAACTAGAGATCCAAAACTATTCCACAGTAAATATATAAAGCGTTACCATATAAAAAATTCGAATTCATCGAAACAGCTTTATAGAAAATAATTAGAAATTAAACCTTTAAACTAATTATTTGAATTCCAATGATGCGGATTTCAAGGACTTAAACATATCCAAAAATAATGCAAAAAGTAATCGTAATGACATCTATTACAATTTCAGATGAAAATAAAATTATTTTTTAGCTTTTTCGATAAGCGAAATATCAAATTCTACAACAGTCTGTGCTGCAGTTACTAAATGAATTAAACTTATTGCACTCTTAACGAATGCAATAGGAAAACAAAGAGCAGCGAGCAAAGGTATGAAGTATATTCCGAAAATACCCGGACCAGACCAAAAATGATTCACATATAAGAGACCATAGAAAGCTTCATTACCAAAACACATGAAAAAAAGAAATTCTTTTGACGTATAATAGAGATTGAGCACTGGATTTGTGGAAGCCTAAAGCCAAAGAAATATTGCAATAATAAATTCTTGGAAAAAATATAAGTAAAATGAGAAGAAATGAAAAAAATTATAATTAAGCTGTTTATTTTAACTTTTTCAAAAATGATTCAAAAAAGATTATTTAACCTTATGAGTAACTTTTCCAGTGAGATCACCAGAGTGGCAATGCAACCAATGAGATGCAATATCTATAATAGATGACAGCTGAAAAAGGAACAAGTAATCCGGATAGAAGTGACAAAGAGCCATAATCAATGCCATCGTACCACAGCGATCTGTGAGTTGATCAAGCATCGCACCAAATCGTGAACCTTACATAGATTTATATAAAAAATGCTCACAATTTTATGCGAATTTATTTGATTTGATTCAATGCTAACTATAACATCTCAAATTACCGAATCAAATAAATCCATTTAATAATAAATTTATAAAAATCCATTTAATAAGTTTTTAATGAATTGCTGGTGTTGAGCGAAAAAGGAAATTCAAAAAATTTACAAAGTTGCTAGTCAGAAATTATATAAAATTATTTTATGTTCCGCTTCTTAAACCACTTCAATTCAATATATCTGTCGATAAAGAAAAGAATAAAAACCAATTACCAATTAAAAAACTACTAGAAAAAAGTGAATTGGAGAACCGTTTCAAAAACACAAAATTCCAAAGGTATTCGAAATTATTTGGATTATTTGGGTTCGAATTCGACGAGTAAGGGGCTAACTGAAGAGACAGAAAACAAAAAAAAAAACAAACTTTGGTTATATAATCGGGCAAGGTGTCCATCGATGGCATCCAATGCAACACTTAACGCATAACACAACACTGCACGGAGTGGATAATAAACCATGGCTTGAAATGACAAAACAGCCAGGAGGATTCGTACATAACCAACAAGGTTCGGATAAAACAACCAAACATTCACACTCGCCATTTCGTTTTTCACCGCTTTGAATTCAACCTAAAAAAAAATTGGAATAAAGCAGAAGAAGAAAATTACTTACTTGTCGACGATGTCTTTTTACGAATATTTAGAGGGAATGAGAGAAATATTCAAAACATTAATTAAGGGAGACATTTCATTCTTTACTTCGGAATTTTTTTGTCATCCAACACTTTTAAACGCAATTTTCCAACATCCATTAAAATAGTTTTACTCAAACACCTTTATTGAATTTTATCGAACACCACTTTAGGCACTAAAAAAACATTTATTGATCCGCGAAATAGCTGATTCTATATGCTTAACTGCACCGAAGAAAGAGGCATCAAAAATTGGAGATGCAACATACGAGTTTTTAAACTCCTTCTGAGAGCAGAAGCCAGCAGCCACTTCCGAAACAGCAGCAATAATCCACTGAGCCAAAAAATTATACGTAATGCACTTAAGCAAATATCCCATAATGAGATTTTTTGAAAATTTCCAAATGGCTAAAGCTCAATACCCTTATTAGCGACGAGAAACACCGCCAGTGAGTTGTCAATAACTTGAAAATAGGAAACGTATGACACATGGATGAGCATCACCTGCCTAGGCTCTTTATCCAGAGACTTTACCTCACAGCGTCTTTTGCAGTCACCCTGGACCCAAAGTCCTAAGGCTGGAGGCTCGGGGACTTCGAGACGACGCCCCTAATATTAAGTTTTGTTTAGCAATTCAGTAAATTAGAAAAAGGCAAATTCGCTCTGAGCAAAAAAAATCAATAAGAAGAGGTGACAATGCCAAATCGAAAAACTCTAATAACATCTCTCAATGACGAAATAAAAATAGAGAAACGAGGAAGAATAACAAGTGGACGAAGGAAGACTTCGTGTGGAAACACTGTTCTATTCGAATCATAAACGTAATAAACTAAGCTGGATAATCTCCAAAGACAAAGCCCCGCCAGGTCTGTTATTGGTACTCCGAACGTAAAGCAGAGAACTTATTGGAACACTTTTACTCTCTAAAACGCAGCTTTCAAAGTTATGGTAGATCTCAACGCAATTAACTTACCGGGAAAGTTCGACACTTCTCTTCGAATGGCGCAAAAATGGTGGTTTCGATTGGCGTAATTAGTGGCAGCGGTTCGCGGTCGCCGGACGGTGAAGATTTTGGGCGCATTTCATATTCTACGAAACTGTCGATCGTATACTGAGAAAGAAATACATGTAGGAAACAGCGTTCCCTGAAGTCAGATTATATTTTCAACAAAATGCCGCAAATGCCGCCGAAAGTGACAAACATCAGCGCAACTATAAAAAATAAACGGGGTAGGTGAGGAGGGCAGGCAGCGACAGTGTTGCGTCGCCCACCACCCTTCCTGTTTAAAACCCTCGAATCGCCTTCAAGACAGTGCGTGCAACGTAGCGCTCTTCAAGTTTTACCCACAAACTTGGCCCAAAGAGAAATATATAAAATAAGTAATGATAATAATAACAAATAGCAAATAATAAATGAATCAATGAAAAACACGACAAAAAAGAGGATCAAAGGAATGAAATCATTGGGACGCGACAACGGCGGGGCGCGACAACGAGGTCCCGTTCGGGTCCCTTGGTGGCGCGACAGTAAGAACGTTGAAAATGATTTCCGAAGTTACGAGCAAAGAATGTTATAAGATCGATGAGAAGAAAATTTCATTAAAAATATTTATTATAATTATTATATAAAATTATATTATAATTATTATATATTTATTATATAAAATTTCATATATAAAATATTATAAAATAATATTTATAAAATATAAATATTTAATTGGTCAGATTTCACTAATATTAATTTCACAAAAGTCTGTAAAATTCATTTTATTTATTTTTTATGATTAACGCTAAAAATATTTTTGAAAATTATAGATTAAATAATTATTACGTTAGAAATGCGAAAAAAAAGATCTTTTTCCGGGAATAACCTTCCTAATAAAGAATAATTTTTTTTAAGAGTCCTCACCATTACTGGTTAAACTCGCTCTACTGGTTCCACGCATTTCGCAATGTGCTAGAGAATGTCTTGGCGATAGAAATACAGGTGAGTAACAGCCAACATCACCCAGATTTTTTCTGTACAGATTTACTCCCATGGGGAATCGAACCTCAGCATCGGCGCTCCAAATTGAGCAACAACTCACTGAACCATCCCATCCCCAACAAAGAACAATTAAGATTGATTATAGTGAAATCTAGCATATAGCAAATATTTTTAATGAAATTTTCTTCGATTTTCAACACGATTGATCTTATTTCATCCTTTGCTCGTTATTTCAGTATTATTTATTTATTGCTTAATGTTCAACTGCTATCAGCGATATTTGCACTGCATTCGATTAGCACTAATGGCATATATCGGAGATCGTATGAAGGATGAACGAAATCCCAGATTGGAGAAAGAGAAATAATGTAATCATAACTGGAATTACGTACTTAAGCAAATGAATGCGAATGAAGAATGAGGAGAAATTGCTTAGCAGATCAACACTGAGGGGCAATCTAATGAGAGAACGAATAAGCAGAATGAGAGGAACTACGCATAATTCAATAAACATACAACTAGGCCGACCCACTGAATTCACTGCCTCCTCCCGATGTATTTCATCACGTTATGACCTCAGAAGTTTATCTCTTAAGTTTATTCCTTCAGGTTTATCTCTCGGTTCCTGACAAAGTATTCTTGCTTCAGCATCCACCCGCTTTTTAATGAGATCAAAAACCCACCACAAGAATGTAAAAATTTGAGAATAATACGTAAGATACCGATTTTGGTAGCATTTAGCATATCTTCAACTGCCCTCCTATCAGCGAATCAAAGTTCTTCGTTAGATTAGACAGATTAGATGGTATTCGTCGGATGTACCAACGATGAACGATTGGCTAAATCCTAAAAGGCTTTTCTACATAATTGTGTGGAGATGTTTCACTATTCGATTGATTACCAAATGAACAAATATATTTTTTAATATTTTTTTATTGAACAGCCAAAGCGAAAACTGCTTTTGACACGATAATTTTAAATGTTTTGCTGCTAATTTTAAATTTTATTAATTAGGGAGCTAATTCTTTACAACTTTCCATGATTTTTTTTGAAGAGTGCTCACCATTGCTAGTTAAACTCGCTCCACTGGCTTGTCGCATTGAACAATATGCCAGGGAGTCCCTTGGCGATAGAGATACAGGTGAATCGCCAGCATCATCCGGATTTTTATGCAGGTTTACTCCTGCGCAGAATCGAACCTCAGCATCGGCGCTTCCAATCGAGCAACAATCCACTGAGCCATTCTATCTCATTTTCTATGATAATATTCTTCTAAGTGCTTTATAATTGAGAATAAATCCCATTCTGCCAATTGTTTTATTTTTACCTTGTCCCAATAATAATGAATTTCATCCCAATTTCACTCCAAGTTTCTCCTAGTTTTCTTCTAATTTTGCAAAAGTATCGTATGTGTTACTGAAGCGATTTATAAGATGCAATCGGATTCCACATCGGATTCCTTCGATCAGATTCTACAATTATGTGTAGAAAAATTTCCTTTTCCTTTTTTTCCTTTATGTAGGTTAATTTCCTTTAATAAACAATTTCACCTCATACACTTAGTAGTCTTGTATCGTTCGAGTTAATGTGTATAGAAGCTTGTACTGAAGCTTCCTTTTAAATTTCCTTTTGAACATGTGGCCATATATTCGCTGGCTGAGCAGTCACTGGTTCGTACATTCACCTTATCTTTGCTGGCCATGGCCATGAAAGAAAGACGATGATCAATGCCATTTCTACGCTATGTTTTATTGCGTATGATTTGTTGCGGTAGATTTGTAGGACTCATGGAATGTACACCTAGGTAATGTGATACCAGAAAGCAGTGGCAGTAATGTAACAGAATCGCGCCTAGTCTTAACGACAGATAAGCATCTTTCTTAACTCTCTTCTGCATTTACCTTTATTTCTAATAGGATTCTCAGAATCCTCGGTCATCCTGAAATCACTTCGTACTCTTTGCGACCAGGTGGAAGTTTTCCTGTTTATTCACCTATTTTAAACATAATTTATTGCATGCAAGAAGAATGCCTCAAACTATGTCACTTTCAATCTCATAAAGCTATTGTTTGGAAATTACGAAAGAATTGAACAAAGTAATCTAAAAAGTGAATTCTTTTTTCTTAAAGCACAAGTAGTTCGATGTTATACGGGTTTAAACGGTGAAAAATCCACAGTAATGGCATTGGATCGCTAGGCTTGGCAACATCTCAGCCTAGTCGAAATGAGCCAACCAGGAATGGCACAAGCCAAGAGACGAATAAAAGATCGACTGCATGGCGACGAATAAAAAATTAACCACCGCCATCGAATTAAGTCAACGCTTAGTCCGAGGCTTGGCCAAGGCATAGTCTTATGTTTAGGCGGTTTGTGCAGAATCATCGGAAAAGAGCACAATGGTCCGATGGAATATGAGACAATTAAATAATTGATCACCAGAGTAAGAAGACAGAAACCAACTACCACACAAAAAAGGCCAACTGCTTTTTAGCTAATCGTTATTCGGCGTACGCGGATTGATTCAAACTCGGCTGGGAATATTTGATGAATATTGATTTAATTTCGGTTTTTTTTCCAACTTGTCGCTTGTTTCTGTTGTGTATATTTTACTGCATTACCTAAAGTTGCATCGGGTTTCATTTTGATGGTACCTATATGTTCTTTGATCGCTTAAATTGTTTAAATCGATCGATTGATTTCGTTTACTCATCGAAAAATTATTGATTCTTTATCATTTTCTCTTGATTCTCAGTGTTTTTTATATTAGGTTGACTTCAGTTTTTCTATTCTATTCGTATTTATATTTATTTATAGGAATTTATTTTTTTAAGATTTTCAGGAAGTCTAACGAATATTTTTTCGCGCGCTTAGGCTTTAATCGCTTTTTTCAGAAGATATTTCTAGCTAAAGCGCAGTATTGATTAGTCTGACTGGTTTGGATAAATTAGAGTGGGGCAGGCGGATTTCGCTGTCTGGATTTTGCTTCCGTGAAGGGGCAAAGGTCGTTTCCTTATCCTCAGCTAAGACAATAAATTCGGCCGAACTGCTTTCGTTTCTCTAGGTCTCTTCTTTAACGCTGTACATTTTTCATTTTTATGGCTGATTCAAGTTCTTAAAATATTTCTGTATTTTTATATGTAAGGAGTAGCACGGTTTAATGCTTGTCGCTCTTATTTTGAAGTTCTATTTCCGGCAAGAATAATTCTTCTTAGAAAATTCCGAGTGTTAATCGCTGCTCTTCTATATTTCTGTCGTCTTCCCTGTCAAATTTTGTCTACTATAATAAATGAATCAGCTGAGTGAATCTTATCAGAAGTTGTGGGCTCCTAGATAAAAATTGTTTCTGAATATCGCATTCTCTGGAGATTTTTTTCTATTATTTTAAATTTGAATAATAAAATTCTCTTATTAAATTTGTGTTTTTTTGACATAATTCGTCGTTTATTTAAATTTTTTATTCGTTGTAAATTTAAATTTTAAATATTGCTATTTTGCAGATATTTTGCCGCCGATGTACGCTGCCTTATTTAGCAGATTTGTAAGTTATCTCCATTTTTCTCTATGTGTTAAGGATTTTTTATTTATTTATTGCTTTGAAATTGTCCGAATCCGAAAAATAAATAATTCATAAGGGTGATAATTGATAAGGATTTTTCAAGGATTTATCCAAGTTTTCGAATTTTTCTTCAACTTATGAATATAATTGGGTGAAATTGCTCCTGAAAATTTTCAAAATTCATCGGAATTTCTTTATGATAACTTTTTTTATCGTTTATCTTCGTTTTGCCGGAATTTTCAAGAGCGATTTAAGCTTTTCAAATTCTTTTCAAATCAATTTTTTATTGATATAATTTAATTAAACGCTTATATTTAGTTTTAAACATAATTTCCCTTTGAGGGTCAATTTGAGGAACCCTTTTTTGCCTAAAACAAGCATTCATGCAGGATTCATAATTCGACCATATCAAGTTGCAAAATTGATATTATCTTTGATGTCGTTCTCAAAAGTACCTTTGGCATTAGATTTTCGGTGCAAACCCATTATATGAAATTGATTTTGCATTTACAAAAATATTTGTCCTCAGATTAGATTTTTGCATTATTGTAATTTAAAGTTATATGTTTTTACCAAAATTGAAAGAGAGTTGAAAGGATTTTAGAAGTCGGCAGCATATATCAGTACAGGGTTACTTACAGCAACTGGCAGTTTAATTTATGCTTTTGAAAATGCGATAACAGTTGAAGCTGGCGAACACGTTGTTCATCCATACAAACTGCCATGGTCTCACCGAGGATTTGGCAAATCCTTAGATTATTCATCGTTAGTACTATCTCTTATTTCATTTGTTTTGCTTTTTTGCAAGATAAAACAAATGTCATCAATTATATACATATATATATATATGTATATATATATATATTGCTTTTTTCAGAATTAATATTTCTGTTAAAAATTTTCAGATTTTCTTTCTAAAAAAGCGTTCTATTTTGTTGTATGTTTCGAAGATTTTATATGAGGATATCAATTTTTTTATATCGGCAGATAAATTTTAAGGGTTCGACGTGGATATGAAGTTTATAAACAGGTTTGCGCTGCATGTCATTCTATGAAATATATTCGATATCGGCATTTCGTTGATAAGATAATGACTGAAGAAGAAGCGAAAGCAGAAGCAGCTGAAGCAATTATCCATGATATCGATGATAAAGGCTAGGAAATATTCAATTTTTCCACTTCATCTTTTTGAATGTTTTTGATTGGTTGTTGCAGTATTTTTCTAACTGGAAGAGTGGGTAATAGAGTGGGTTATTGCTATCAAAGCTCGAGGCGCTGGGTATTCCCAGTAGGAGTAAATTTATATTTCAAAAATCCGTCTTATGATCCACATGTGCTATCGCAAAATGATTTCTTTACAAAATTTCTTTGGCCCGACTAGTCATTAAAGACCAAAAATGGTGAGTGGTCTTCACTTAACTTACTTTTTAATGAAATCCTAACTATCAAAATCACATTATTAGATCGAGAGTCGATGATTCCGCGATTATAGACACCATTTTCAACTGGATATAGGTAATCTTCTGTGAGTGTTGATATGCTGTATGAAGAGAAGACATTTGAGTCCATATGTGATGTATGCTCATTCTTTTATGTGCTATTAGATAAAAAACTTTTATATATCTTCCATTAACTTATAAAATTATGCTCGTACTTTAAGGTATGCCTATAGAACGACCTGGTACATTGAATGATAGTCTGCCGAATCCATATCCGAATGCTAAAGCTGCCGCTGCTGCAAATAACGGTGCAGTACCACCGGATCTTTCCTTGATATCCTACGCGCGGCATGGTGGTGATGATTATATATTTTCTTTGCTAACTAGTTATTTCGACCCACCAGCCGGAATAAAGGTTCGTTATATTAACATCAGCAATTTCATTTCTTTATTTTCTTTTTTATTATTTTTATTTTTATTTTCATTTATTTTCTTCCCTAAGATAAACTTGATAGAAGGGGAAATAATAAATAATAAAACAATAAAATTAATACTGATAAATATTGATAAATTCAATTAAATATCAAACAATTACACCACGATTGATGAGATGGTAAAGTTGAATGGTTCTAGTGTTGAGGTAATAAAAATGGCACATAACTTATCAAAACCATTTATCCTGATCAGTGAGTTACTTCTTCCATACTTTCAGTGTTAATATGAAATCGTTTGAAAATCGTTTTATCAATTTTATTCGATTCGTGACTTACTGTAAAATGTTTTTAGGTGGACGAGGGAAAGGCATATAATCCTTACTTCCTTGGTGGTGTTATATCAATGCCTCAGCAATTATATGATGAAGGTATTGAATACAAAGATGGTACTCCTGCTACTTTAAGTCAGCAAGCGAAAGATGTCTCTACTTTTCTTCGATGGACCGCAGAACCATATCATGACACTCGTAAATTATATGCTATGAAGGTCCTTTTTTGATTCTTTATTGCATTCTCATGTTATTTATTTATACTTCTTTTTATTAATTCTTCTAATTCCAGGTGTTAGCCATAACGCCTTTCGTCGCTTTTGTTTTAATTTATGCAAAAAGGAAGGCCTGGACATTTTTGAAAAGTCAGCAGTTTACTTGGCGTTCTGTGAAAGGAAGAGAGTCACCGAAAAAATCTTAGGAAATATCCTTTTCAGATATTCAAAAATGATTTCTTGTAGATTTTCAGATATATTGTTAAAATATATTTCATTATTCATATTTCGTTAAATTAAATCAATATTTTAAATTAATATTGATTTAATTTTAACGCACAGTAGGATATCAAAAATTTTCATTTTAATATTTTACAAAAACTCAAAAATTTCTTCCATTCTTTAAACTTCCAATTTTTAAACTATTCTTATTTTTTCATTTTTAAAAATATGTTGAAATTGAAAATATATTAATAATTTGATGGAAAGTAATATACATATATATATATATATATAGAGGAGTCCCTAAGGTTACCTCAAATTTCCTGATACCTCCAATTTTTTACATGCTTTTTGTTTACATATTTTTGTATATTTCCAGATCATTACCCAGCAGAATTTCAGTAATATAATAAAATTTTGAAATTAATATATAAGATTTGGTACTAATTCATAAAAAATAGAAAATTTTTTTTTTAAATTTTTTATAATACATTGTATTATGTTGTTCGATTACATTATGTTATTACATTATATTATATTATATTCTTTTTTTTATTATATTATTTTTTAGCCTCGGTGATTTTTTAAACTTTAAATTTTTTTCGCCTTATTTGCATAGTAATTTGTTTTTTTTTCTGCGGTAGGATTCATTTGATTATTTGTATTTTTTATATTTATTATATTTTTCAAAATTTTCATTAACTGCTCGTAAACTTTAGGTATCGGGAAAGGAAAACATTTGGATTTTTTAAATTAAACATGTATGTTGTAGGAATATGAAATATGTGCAGACTGAATATGAATGAAATATTTTGTAAAAATGGTCTCAATATTTGGATTAAAAACAAATAGTCAAAATAACAAAAAAAAATTGAGCAAAAAAAGAGAATGGTTTCTTTCCTTCTCAGAATAGAATGCTAAAGGCAAACCTTTACCTTTTAAATCGATAAATTTAGCTTCGCTATACCTAATTCGAATAATATTAGCTAAAACCATGATAAATGCGATCATTTCTGTGTAGCATTTCGACGATTGATCGCCGGAAAATTGCATGGTTGGTAAGATAAGCAGTGACATGGCCGACACCTTTTAAAATCTAAAGGAGGAAGATAAATGTTTTCTTTCGCAGAGAGAAAATCCAAAAGGTTTAAATTCTATAAATGAAACATCTGTAGTAGTAGGAGAACCAGAAAATTACTTCAACACAAGATCCGGGCCATATATCTTGCATAGTTGGTTCACTGCTCCTGACAATGTAGGCGTCTTTTTCAGCGATTATATTTTTAACCAATGATGTGTCGAACGGCTTTGGATACATTCCGATATTTGTGAATTCCTCCATTAATATATACATGAACTAAAATGTTAAAATGTTAAATTTTTTCAGCTTGTTGAACAAACGACGGTTGACGATTCACTCTTAAAAATCGTCCATTCTGCTCAGACCTGAATATTTGATCCGGTCAAACAAAAAGAAGAAAAAATTGAAAGGAGGTTTAAACATTTTGCTCTAATACTTAATTTTTTTAAATTTTATTTTATTTTAGTCTTTTCAACTTATTACTAAATAATTATTAAAAATAGTCCAGTTCTTTGTTTTTTCACTAATAAAAAAAAATTGAAAATGTTAAGAAAAAATGTAATGCACCTGTTTAGCAACACCATGTGAAGAAATTCCCTTGGTGCATTTGTTCAATTCATAAGCTTTTTCTATCCATTCACAATCAGGTATTTGCTTTATAGCATTTCGAAACGATTTATTTTTTAATTCTATATCCAAAAAATCCCAAGAAACTGCATGAGATAAAGCGCCCTTAGAGTTAAAAATATTAATTTGAAAATTTTTGAAAATTAAATTTTTATAAAATTTTTAAAATTTTTTATGCTGTATTGTGGCAGAAAAACAGAAATAATTAGTTTCAGTTAGTCAATATTAGCTAAAACTAGAAAATAAAAATTTAAAATTGTTTTATTATTATATTATATGCGAGGTAAGTCAATAAAAGAAATGAACTTACTTTAACAAAAACGGGAGCAGCCGTAGATGAAGAAAGACATGGTACCAATGATACTGGACCACTGGAATTTGTATACGCTAATGAAGCCATATAACCACCCATGGATACTCCTGATAATCCTAATGGAGAATATCCGGATTCCTTGGCCCAATTCAGTAAAAAATTACATTCTGCTATAAGTGCACCACCCATAACAAAAAGATCCGACACATTATTCAAGTTAGACCTGAAAAATTTGCTTTGAAAATGATTTGAAATTTCGAAAAATTTTTAATAGTAATTTTTTCTATAGACCAGTACTTTTTCCCTATTTAAATAAATTTAAATTTAACAAACCTGAACTGATTGGAAGGTTTGCGAGTTCCATAAAATGGATTCTCGAGTAAAATTGAACTAATACCCATTTTAAGAAGACTGTTTGCAAAACCTAATTTCCGTCTAAAATTCAATTTTAAAATATTTTACAATATATAGAAGCCTTTCACCAAAGCGTTAACTTCAAACCTTAAAAATGAATGGTCACCAGTACCCGCTAAATGAATAACTAGTGCATTCCTTGTCTCGACTGGAAAGAAACCACACCAAGTGGCGCGTCTAACATTGCCTGGCATCATTTCTGGAAAAACAGCGCCGTAAGGACTTTCAAAATAGCCTTCCAGATACTTTATTCCTTTCTGTTTGATTTCCTGAAGGAAGAAAAAATCTCTTTTTCTTTTTTATTTAATAGAAAAAACTGGACTATGGAAATCGCAAATTCGCCAATTCCGTAAAGTAGTTTGAAAGAAATGTCACAGTATTTTTGCATTGTTTAGTATTTCTTGATCACTTTTAATTTATGAATTTCTTATATTTACAATTGAGTTGAAGAGTTATGTAATTTAAATATTTATAAATCAAATTTCAAAACGAAAAATAAACTTGACACTATGGAACTAACTCTAAGCTTAAACTCTTTAATCAATAAATGTAAACGAATTTCTTTAAGAAAATAGGAAATGCTGAGAAATAAGTGATTAATAAACTATTACTATTTTAAAAAAAATCAACTATTTTTTATAATTAACTTTTAATTTTAATTTCAAACCTTAATTTTACCTTTGTAATATACATTGTTGGCTTAATACGTTCAATAAGTTCCATACCTGCCCCTTTACTGAAAATATTTTTTCGAAATGCCAATATTCTGAAAATATCACATATGGAAATTACTCTTGCATAAACCGACTCAACAAGAAGCAATAGCAGAATTCTCATCCTCAATAACTGCTACTTTCATAATTCGTGATAACCACAATAAAATAATGAGATTAGGATGCGTAAGAATAATATTAGGTTTGGAGAGGTTAAAATGGCAAAAAGATATTTAAGATGGTATTTATAATGAATTATAATGAAAGAGGCAGAGCTTCGATAATGTCAAGGAAATGTTTAAAGAAGATTAGAAAGATTTCTCATAAAATACGATGATATGAAAGGACTGCAACACAGCTTCCATTATATTATAAAAGATTATAAAACATTATATTATAAAAGATTATAAAGATTATAAAAGATTTTCAAAAATTAAGAGGTCTTAGAGATGTGGTCAATCATAAAAGGACTAAAGGACTTATCAATAAACTATGATAGTATCTAAAAGACTAAGGTAAGCAGCTTATAGCGATATTAATAATAGAGTAGCGCAAAAAAGTACAAAAAGATTTGATAGAATATTAAAAAAAGAATGGAGTATGAAGGAATAGTGTTATAAGGTTCCCAGCAGGTTGCAACATGTCTAAGGAGGGGATTAAAAAGGCATAAGGAAAAGATAATTTTACGAGATTATAGGAAGAGTTTTTCTCTGATATATGTAAATACATTATATGAATGGAGTGCCACTGCTTTAAAGCCTATTTCCCAAGTTATTACCATTGTCTTCGATCTTTTCAATGGTAAGAGTATATTTTTTTTTAAAGAGTTTTCACCATTACTGGTCAAAGTCGCTCCACTTGCCTGTCGCATTGGGCAATATGCTAGGGAGTCCCTTGGTGATAGAAGTATAGGTGACTTGCCATCGTCACCCGGATTTTTGTACAGGTTTACAGGTTTTGTACAGGTTTTGTACAGGTCCTCCGGGGAATCGAACCTCAGCATCAGCACTCCCAATTGAGCAACAATTTACTGAGCCACTATTCCCTGATAAGAGTAAGTATATTAGGTCATTTTTATCAAAAAGACGCGGTAATTTTTAAGTTTTTTTTAAATTTTTGCGATTCCAAAATATGCTTTCTACTTCGTTTAATATGAAACTACAAATCGAAAATTTCTATGAAAAACGAATTTTAAGTTTACAGGTAAAATAAGAAGAAAACAAACAAACTTTTCCAGCGTTTTTGGTTCTCCCCAAGAAACGAAAAATTTCGAAAGCAGAAGTATACTTCGAAAAATTCGATCGATGCTTCCGGCGTCTGTTATCGCTCCGTTAAAAATCATATTAGCCAGCGCTTCCGAACATCGCTTAACACTTCTCAAGCAAATCGTTATTTTCGATATATTGCCAATAATTCTAAAAATATATATATTCCATTTATTAAAATGATTTAAATGATTAATTTATCCTTTCGGAATGTTAATAGTTCAGACGGATCCTTGAAAAAACGCTGAGAGCATTATCAGACCCTTTCGTATTCGCCGAAGCCAATTTGAGATTTCTCGTTGGCGATTGGCGATTTTCCCCTCAAAGCGCTTCGATTATCTTCCTCGCTAAAAAAAAAAATCTACGCTTCCCATATGAATTTTTTTTTTCCCTAAATTCTTTAGTAAAATAACCAAATTAAATCTTTTTATGGCATCGAACCAACTGTAAAAGTGTCGAATTACGACGAAAATTTAAGCAAATCATTGCCTATAAACGAATTTGTTGAACAAACTGCTATGAATAAAGCATTAAACGTTGCCAAACAAATGGTTCGTTTTTATTTTGGTTTTGGTTTTTTTGCGAAGAAAAAAACCAATATTGTTTAAAAGAAGAAATTGGAACAGTGAGAATATTCTCAGCGTAAATAATTTAAATTCATACGATTATTAGGAAGGAACCAGGAAATTTGTGACTTACTGGAAGACGACAAGTACCATCACCAATTTATAAAAATTTACTATGAAAAATGGAAAATCATCCAAAACGATAATTCCTCGTGAACTGCGTTTTAGCAATATCGCGACTGCATTGTAGGATTTGCAGATAGTTATAAAAGGGTATTAATAGGTGGAAAATTAAGGATTGTGGTGTGAACCCGAAAGTTTTCCACTTCTTCCATAGTTTGTAGCACTGGTTACCGTGTGGAATTCCGATTGTGCGTCTTAGCGTTAGTGATGTCAGTATTAAAGGAAATTTCAGTTTATTTTGAAACTATGAAAATTTGCTTGGTTCGATTTTGATAGCCGATTGAATGAATGAATGAGTTTAATTCGGAATGGGAAGCATAAAAATATATATTTAATTTATATATATTTAATGTAAATATATAAACATATATTTATATTTCAAAAATATATATTTATTTTAAATATATATTTTATTTAAAAAATATATATTTAATTTTTAAGGATTGTGACGATTATGATTTTATTATTGGATGCGACACAGTTGTATTTCATGAAGGGAAAATTATTGGGAAGCCAAAAGATAAAGCCGATGCTGAACAAACTCTTCTAAGGTTATATATATTCGACTATTTTTCGTATTATTTTGCAAAATATTCCTCTAGAATTGTTGGAGATAAAGCACGTAAGTCTCAGTAATTCATTTGACGTGAAGATTGTGGAGGGTTCATGTCAATTCGTTGTGTTTTTATGTATCGACCTATCGGGTCGTTTTTTTTGCTCTGATTCAAGGCAAACAGCGTTAGGTCGATTTTTTTCCATTGATAAGAATAAATATCGAATGTGAAATGATTAGGGAATGCAGTCACTTCAAATCCAGACATGGAGTATATATACGCTTGAAAGACGATTTGAAACTTCAAAGCTTCTTATTCTTTATGCGAATGAGACCTTAAATTTATTGTGCTACTGATTACTTGAGGTGCGCTTTTTCCTGCTAAATTTGCCATCTTATTTATATTGCAGATTGAATAATTCAACGCATGAAGTGTACAGTGGCGTAGCAATGATTAATGGTGAACAAGAATGTGAAGTTTTTCATGTACGCACGTTGGTTAAATTTTGTCAAATTCCAGCAGAAGTTATTTCTCGATATGTCCAATCGGGAGAGCCGATGTCAGTTTTTCTTTATCTTTACTGATAATCATGTGAGCAAAACAAGATTTTGATAGTTGGTATTCATTCATCTTGATCGTCGGTGGCCAGTCTATGTTTCAGTCTTCAAAACGTGAAGGTCAATTAATTCGCTATATCTGCTTATATTAAGGATGGTGTTGAATAGGGAGACTAGGAAGCATCTTTTGGCTAGTAGAGCCAGCCAGAAATGGTTGACGCATTGCTAGAAGTTCTTAATCATCAAGTGCTTTTATATTGTCGAAAACTTATATTACCGATTTATTTTACTTACAAATGAAGAACGAAAATTTCAAGGGGACGAGCTGGTTCATATGGAATCCAAGGCAAAGGTGCAATTTTTATTGAAAAAATCGATGGATGTTTTTATAATGTGGCGGGATTACCTATAAACGAGATTGCTCACAGACTTTGGAAAAGGGAAAAAAAACTACCAATTACTACTGTTCAGTGAACCAATTAAGACAACTTAAGTTTAATTTGGCAATGGATTTAGCTATAAAAAATTCCTTAATGAATTTATCTTTTTATTAAACTATATTACTATGTTATATTTGTTGTTTTTATAAATTCTTGAAGTTTCTAAGAACTTATTATTTTATATTATTACTCATAATAGCAGGACTTATTTGATTAACTTATCATACAGATCTGCCGAATAAGATATGTCATTTCGAAACGGAAGCAAATTATTTCATAACGAATCTTATTTTTTGAAAAACTACAACTGAGTCAAAAATAGAGAATCCATTTAAATAGGCAACAGGCAGCATATTTATCTAGTAAATTATCGTAGTTTTCTATACAGAAATGTCCAAATCTATCATTGTTTCTGGATACAGGCAATTTTTCACTGAAATTTCTTGCAATCAAATAGTGTTGATGAATAACCTAAAGCACCGCAAATTCACTTAGCACCTACTTTTTCCAATATTAAATGAATCCACGATAACAACCTACTATTGTCTGAGCACCATCGGCACGATACTTTCTTTGGAAATTTCCTTTTCTCTAACAAGGAATATCGGTTCTTCTTTACTTTCATTTATTAATTTTCAAAAATTTTTTATTTTTTTGTAAATCTTATGTTAATAGCAAAGCTTTATTGTCTGGTAAAGCAGTTTATTAATCTGCAATGAAAATTACTAAAATTTTATTCTAAAACAATGAAATTTCGACGTGAGTAACCATTTCATGGACTCATCTTTGCGCTATATTTTCACTCAAAAGATTTTCACTAAGGCAAAAAATGAATCCACGATGGCGATCTGCCATCAGCGGAGTACCATCGGTAGCTATTGGCATAATCTTGTTTTTTGCGCAAAGTAATATCGACGATGGTATATTATTTAAGAAATGGAAGGACCAATTAGTTTTCTTCGTCAGTTCATCAATTATGTAAGGTTTCTCGATTTAGTGATAAATAAGAAAATATAAGGAAATATTGTAAGATGCACTCATAACTCATTTTCTTCTTTAAAATTTGGTCATTTAACTTATGTTATTTCAAAAATTAATCCTTGATCGCTTGAAAATGTGATACTTTTTTTACAGCATGGAATACTTTCTTCAGAGTTTTTTTTTCATTTAGAACAGATAGCTTTATAAAATCATTGTTGAATACTTTTTTGCAGATTAGGCTTATCTCGCTGGTTAGGGCACATTCTTCGTCTTCCACCTCAAGAGTTGACGCATATTTCGTTATTTGCCGAACCTTATGATGGTTGGTGCCGAAAACGAGGAGGGCCAATCAAGACCTGGGAGCATACAGAAGAGTACTGATACAGTCAGAGAGAGTTTTGAAAGATTTTGTATAGGGATCAGTGATATATGGGTTTAGACGATGGAAAAAGGAATGACTTCTATTACTACTAGCGATGACGTCGGAGCCATCCTAAATAGTAATGATGCTAGAAGAAAAAGATTAGGTATCAGACATTTTGCTTGTTAATGACTATTTAAAACCATATTTAAGATGATCAACATTGCATTTCTACTCTTTTTCTTTGTTTGATCATTTTTGACTGTAAATAAAAAAAGTGAGAGTAAAAAATGGGAGATATAGGTGGGGGAACATATAGGGAGGCGACGCTCGGGCGACAATGACGCAAAATGCTAGAAAGACATTTTAGCAAAACAAAATAAATAAAACCCCTCAAATCAAATCCGTCCTTTTCCATTTGCACTCTTTTTTCTCTTCTCCATCCGTCCCGAAGCTTAAGAGACCAGATTTTCGAGTCAGTCCTGCAGTTTGGGATAAGAGTGTTATTAACGTTCTTAAATGTGGTAACTCCCCCGGGAGGTATTCTATGAATTATGTGTGGCAGGCAGCCTTTATATTAGCGATTCGCAATGTTCGTAGTCTCCATCTGGTCAGCGAACCTCAGTTTAAAAAGCTCTTAAACAACAGATTTATTTTATGGTAAAAGTCAAATGATTCGTTGAATCGAACTATTCCATCGCTATTTAACCTAATTGAAAACAGTGCAATATACTTCTATAATAGAAAAATTTTAAAGCTTTTAAGGTTAAAACCCTATAAACAGCGAAAAAAAACCCAGAAATTAATTAATTATTATTCGGAATCCGACTATTTGGCATTTCAATTCACCAAAGAGAGGACGGATGGTTCATGGGCTTATATCATTTTATCATTAGATATAATAAAACTACCCAAATACTTCGTTCCTCTATCGCGCTTAGCTCTACTAGGATCACCTCGTTTGACATTTGACCTTTTTATCACTCATGTTGAGAAAAAAATTCGTGCAAAATTTGTGATAATCTAGAATAAATCGAAAATCATTCATCTTTTATTCATTTTCTTTTATCAATTTACGCGATTAGCTCCGTTAAATTGGCTCCATTGCCTACAAAGCATTTCCAAGCCACTCCACCCATTGTCACATCAGAAAGTAACTAAAGAAACCACTCACTTTTCCATCTTCCATGATCACATCAATGAGCCGTATTTACATCTTTCTCCGCATCAGTCTAAATCTTAGTCCTTTCTGCTTTTCAGGCAGTTATTACTCCATTCATCCGGTAGATATATCCGTAAAATATATCTTAGGCAAGAATGATCAAAGATAGTTGTTAGCTTCTTCATTATAATGGAATTAACAAAATTCTTTTCGAATAGCATAGGTACAATAAGAATTTTTTCAAAAAAAAAACACGTACTTCGATGTAAAAAGATGATATGTTATTAATTTATGACATGAAAAGCAGAATGTTGGATTTTGGAATAACAATAAGTAAAAACCACTTTGATTTAGTCGGAACTATTGACAATCTCATCCCACAGGAAGTAGACAAATTAAATATATTTACATCAGATGAGTTTAATCAGAATCACGTGTGTCTCTTATCGTTGGTGGCTTCGGTGTCCTGTATTCCATTAGAGAACTATTGCTGCCCAAAGTAAGCGTATCTGGCCTTGTCATTTCAGGTGAAACAGCCTCTGGAACACTCTCCAATTCGCATCTTATCATTGTTGACTTTTTATTCGACTCGACAACTGATTCATTTCCGCTTTTACGTTTTAATCCTCGACGTTTAACTAGAAGTGGCGCAGCTGTGACCTCCATTAGATGAAATCCGTCTCGGTTCGCAATTAGAAAGGCGTTCATTGTTTCATTAAATGTTTCAGCTGAAAAAAAAAATATATATATATATTTATATATGTATTTTTTATTGTGCATCGACATCCAGGAAAAGATGAAAATTTTTAAAAAAAGATCGTTCTTTCAGAATACAAGACATTCAAGCATAAGGACCTATCTGAGAATGAAATAGGTTTTTCTAAAATTAAGAAATCGCTTTTATTTGATGAAAAAAAAGGAATTCACCGTTCTAAAATATGAAAATTGATCTAAAAAATTTCACCTGTATGTGACATCATTAATGTGGTCGGAGTTTGCAGTGGTGTTTCATTTTGTGCTGCTGCATCAAGCAACCATGGATGATTTTGCAATTCTATTAGTGATAATCGCTTTACGGGATCCACTGTTAATAATGCTAAAATTCTTTGATTGATAAGAATCCATTTTATCGAAGAATTTTTATATTTATTTATAGCGAAGAATTTTTATTAAATCATTTTAACTAATATTTCTTCCATACTTTATAAAACTAAAAAAAAAGGAAGGAAAAACAGTTCTTAAATGCAATAACTATGGACTCTTACATGTGATCAAAGTTTTTGCCTCAGTGCTAACTTCTCGCCACTGAGGACCATCAAATGAGAATTGTGCATTTCGGATACGAGTCATTATGTCAGTGGCCGATTCATCTTTTCGACGAGCATGAAATGGTACGTTGCCACTCAGCATTGTAAACTAAAACCAAAAACAGAAAGTTTTTTGATAAGCAAAGTATTTATATTTACTACATTGCTATTTTCAATCGCGATGATAGCCTGGAGTGGGCTCGAATTCAATAATTAAAATATCCATAAAAAGTGAAAAAAACAAATGGAGGAATTAGGGATATTGAGGCCATTTAACCCAACGCTGATGCAGATCAAAAGTCTGCTGCGAAGGCAAATTTATGCGATTAGCCAACGCCTTAATTCTTGACGGATTTAGCAAAATCATACATGTGCCTTAGGAAATAGAAATGAGTTATGACGATACAGAAATAGGCAAAATATTTTTCAGCTGTATTTTCAGTGATCAATAATCAGTAGCGGCTGATGATGGAACTTTTCAGAACGTTGAAAATCATTGACAAAAAAATGAATAAGCACCAGAATAACTCCAAGACTCCACAAATCGCATTGTTCATTATACTGTGGTAGTTGATCATCACTTTCCAAAACTTCTGGAGCTGCATAATGTAATGTGAAACAAGGCGTTGTTAAATGCTCCGCGGCTGATGGTAGAATACGAGCGAATCCAAAATCAACAAGTCGTAATTTCGCTTGAGTATCTTTATTTTCGAATAAGATATTCTGCAATAAAAATAATGATAAATATTCATTATCATATAAAATAGCATAGGAAATGGAGATCCTAAAGCAACTACATTGATAATGCTCTATCGATATTTTGCGCCTATTTCCATAAGCATTTTAAAATTTGAGCAAACGATTGAGAAAGGGGAAGGAAGAATAGAAGGAAGAATGACTACAACTTTTGCGAATGCCTTTAAATGGTAATAACTTCATTTACGATCGAGTCCAGAATAAATCCAAAATCAACTTTTTTAACAGTCTTTTAAGTAAGGGAGCTTCCACATATCACTTTCAATAACATAAAGATTCATGGATTGAACCTGAACTGTCTATCTATCCTAAGCAGAAGCAAATATATAGGAAGGAACTAAAATGCTATGGACAGTAGGATAACTCAGTGGCCTAAACAATTCAGAGTGCCATTAGTGATACTCATTTTTCTCTTCCTGGCAGGAATAAATCTCCAAAAATCCGGGCTCACGACTCACTGGCTCACTTATAGTTCTATCGCTCACTTATAGTTCTATAGTTCTAAGGAACTTCCTGGCATGTTTGTCCAGTGCAATACGCTAGTGGAGCGAATCTAACCAGTAAAATAGCGAATGCTTTTAAAAAAAAACGATAATTATAATTTTAAATAAAAAGTATATAAATCCATTCAAAAGCAGTAATTTAAAAAAAAACCGAACCTCTGGTTTTAGATCTCGGTGAACGACATTCTTCGAATGTAAATAAGAAACGGCAGAAACCAACTGCTTCATAATAACACCAGCTTGAGCTTCGGTGAAACTGCTCATCGCCTTAATCCGCGACAGCAATTCACCACCTATATAATGAAAAACCATTGAACCAACAAACCTATATATCTTAATTAAGTGTCCTATTTTTGAAAAATTTAACCTTCAAGCAATTCCAATATCAAATAAATATGAAGACTATCGGAAACGACATCAATTAAGCGAACAATATTTGGATGAGCACTGACCAATTCTAAAATATTCGCTTCGCGTGTTGCTTGTGCATGAAACCTTTGTGATATGATTTTTACAGCGAACATCGCACCATCTTCTAGCCGTTCGCATTTTCTAAAAGGATAATGATTCCTTTATTCCTTCATATAAATTCTTTAATTAAAATCCATTATTACTGAAAAAAGGACTTTGGAAGATGTGAAATAAAATCTAAAAAAAATGAATACATCATTCCGAACATAGATATATAACCAGATTTCAGGAGATTAATGAAACATATGGATTTCCATCATTAATGGAGAGGAATAGAATGGCTCAGTGAGTTGTTGCACAATTCGAAGCGTCACTGCTGAAGTTCTACTCCTTGCAGGAATAAATCTGCCCAAAAATTCGGGTGATGCTGGCGACTCACCTTCACTTCTATCACCAAGGGATTCCCTGGAATATTTGTTTAGTATGATAAGCCAGCAGAGCGAGTCTAATCAGCAATGGTGACAAGGGCTCTATCCTTAATATACCCACATAATGCCATCTTGTCGAAGTATCATACTTTCGAACTTTCCTTATTCCTCTAGAAATCCATTAGAACGGAAAGAAAAAAAAGAATAAGAATAACGTCTTTTAGCCTACGTTAACCTTCACATTTAATACACTCATAAATTCTCATAATTATCTTTTTATTTTTAAATTGGTTCCAAAGTTCCAAATTTAATATGTGGAAAATTACCTGCATACTGAAAAAGATCCACGACCTAGAAATCCCTCTTCTGTTCGATCCAATTTGTACTTCGAAAAGAAAGGTGATGTCGACATAAGTAATTGAAAATCATCGGCTAAGCATTCTTCACCAATTACATTATTATTCGAGAAAATTACCGATGGTGAAACGAACGAATATCCCTTAAAGAAAGATTTTATTAAAAAGAACCTGAATCAATTTTTAAGATGAAAAGTTCCCAAAGAACCTCAAACCTTGTTTACTGTTATACCTAAATTATGATAATAAAGAAGCGCAACCAACTCGAAATAAATTACAAGCGTTCATAGGAGGGTCAGCTGGCGAATAAAGTGGTACTTGATTAGTGAATTCAACAGCAAAATTCGTTACATCCATCTAAAAAATCATTATTTATCTATTATTTTTATTTATTTTTTATTACCACCAGAGTAAAGTTCACGGTAAAATTTAAAATGATCAGTCAACCTGTGGTGCATCATTATCTTCTAGTAATACCACTGCTCATTTGGCTCACTCCAATAGCAACTAAGGTAAGGAATTTCAAATCTTCCGATGTCATACACCACCAGGACATCATGTGCGCCATCATGAATATCGCGGACCCCGGATTGCCACAGAACCACTTCAGGATAAAGGTATATCAGCCACTCGGATCTGACTTATTCCTGTCCTTCTTGTGATGCTTTTATTAATGCAGAGAAAGATGATTACGAGGCAATCTTGATACATTAAAAAGAAAAAAAAAAGAGGACTATGAATTTCAACAAACAACTTGTTTTACTCAATATTTTTGGGATATAGAGTAGAAGAAGAAATAGAAGAATTATGGAAACCATAAAAAGGCAACAATACGTCGTTGCGTATAGTTGGTATAATCGGTGGTACCAATCGTTTCTTCTCACATTTATCCCAATCAATATCGGCTAAGAACGGATGCCTTTTGATCTCCTCAGCGCCCTTTCGACCAAGACGTCTTCGCGGAGATTTTTCCAGTAAACGACTGATAAAATCCATTGCTAGTCGATCGAAATCTCTCGGAAAAGGAACACACTTCGACAATATTCTCCTAAAACGATGATGCATTGCGACTGATAATTTTACAACAAGCAAAGAGATTTTTATAAAATTTTGAAATCACGATTTGAAAACAATTAATATTAAAGGATTCGTAAGATCATAATGAATAACTAATTTTTCTATTGTAATTTCCATTACTTTGCAATGTCTCGACTATTATTTGATTGTCCATCGACTGTAAAAGGCGAACATCCTGTAAGTAATTCGAAAGCAATAACTCCTAAACTCCACCAGTCAACGGTTTCGTCGTAACCATCTGAAGGACGATGAATTACTTCTGGTGCCATATATTCAATCGTGCCACAATACGAACTCGTCCTTTGAATCTTAAAATAATAATCCATTAATAATCCATTAATAACAATCCATTCCATTAATAACAATATAAATAAAACGAAAGTATTTTCGTCTTATACACAAGATGCTGATAAAATACCTATTTTTATCGCTTCACTGCGGGTTAAGGAAGTGCTGGACCTTAAATACCTTGGATTCACTCTAATCCCAAATGGCCAGGCAAAGGATGAAATCGTAATCCGGCAGCTAGAATTAAAAATCTTTATGGAATCGTCTCGAAACCACCATAAAGACAGAAATCTGCGTCCATATAGCTGCAATTCGTTCGATCTTGCTATATGGCTGCGAAACATAGCCAATGAGAGTGGAAGATATTAAGAAGCTATTAGCCTTTGACCAATCATGTCTAAGGTACATTCTACGGATCCGCTAAGATAAAATAGTGCATGATTGTATCCACCTTCGCTCGCATTAATAATATTATCACAGAGCGTCGTCTTCCTTAGTTGAGGCACGTTCTCCGTCGTACACCAGGAGTTGACGCATATTTCGTTAATTGCTAAATTGTGATGGATGGCGTCAAAAACGAGATGGACCAATCAAGATCTGGACTGATAGAGTCAGGAAAGATTTTGGACGTATAGGGGGACAAAGAACGCTTCTATAACTAATAGCGATGGCGTCGGAGCGGGAAGCTTGGAGACGTCTTACTCTTCTAGCGGTACCAGCCTAACCAGCAATGGTGAGAGCTGTTAGAAGAAGAATCCATTAATAATTATAAAAAATGAAGGGTTTTTGATGAAGAATATTACTTCATTATCTGATAATTGCTTACTGAGACCAAAATCAGTCAATTTTATGTGACCATCTTCACTTAATAAAATATTTTCCAGTTTAAGATCACGATAAACCACATCTCGCTGAAAATATCCTTTCGTGAATATAAAATCCAAATAAAAAAATTTAAAAATGACACTTCTCTCGCTCAAAACATTGTTAAATGACAAAAGGACGAAGCAACAATGCGAACTTAAGGGTGACTTAATTTTTCATTGCATGAAGTACCATTTTCAATAAATCGAATGCGCGATTAATATACAAATCCTCATTCTCATTTCTCATCTACGTGGGCAGTATGGGTAATTCTTAACCTCTGGTCTCCTAAAAGAATCATGGAAGCATGATGAGGGTCTGCAGTATTTTAGATGTTCCTATCAGTGCTCTTTTGGACAGAGGGTTGAAATCTGCTAGAGCTAGAGCTATTTTCCTAGTTTAGCGACCACATCCCCAAGTATTCCTCCTACTGAGACCACTTTGGTCTTTACATTCCACATCTATTCCACTTTCTTTTTCCTTCAGTATTTCTCTCTCTGTTCTTCCTTCTACTACTGCTATCACCACTGCTGATTTTCGATTTTTGTCTACTGTCTGGTTGATTGGCCACTACTTGTCTGGATAGGAAATCCCCAGCAGATCTTGATCTTATTATTCTACATGATTCTCTAAGGAATCTTCTATTTTTAGAATGTAAGCCGTATAGTAAGCAGACATTCCTGCACATAATGCCAGCTACTTGGTTATGCCTTTTAGTGATGATTTTTATCTAGGAAAAACGTACCTTATGTACACTATCGATAGCAACCACTAATTCGGCAATAATAAATTTAGCCGTATTTGTATCGAATAATCCTCGACTACATAAATGAGTAAAAAGCTCACCACCACGAACAAATTCTAAAAAATTTTCAAAAAGTGATAAATGAAATGATCATCACTCTACTTGGTTTAATTATAAGTCTCCTTCTAAATACACCGTTTACACCGTTACTAGTTATACAGATTAGCTGAGAAGGTTCACGCTGGATAAAGCGTTTCCAAGCGACTCAACCGATTCCGGTGCCAAGAACAACAGAAGCACTCTTTTCTCCATTCTCTAAGTCCTACGTTCGGTCGCCTACGTTCAAAATCTTCTCTTTAGATTCTATTAAATCGATTTTAATCGAATAAAATTCGCTAAAATAAAAAAAAAATTCAGTAATTTAGGAAATTTTAGATAAATCATTTGGAATTCTAATAAATATAATAAAACAATAAAAGAAGATTTATCTATCAAAAAATTCGAAAGATTTTATTGTTAAAGATGTTTGGATTTAAAATTTTTCGCTTTACACTTTTTTTTGCACCTTTAAAAATCTTTGAGAAAAATTTTTTTGAAAAATTTTTTTCCTTGAAAAAAATATTTACCCATAACAATATGTAATTTTGAATCGGACTGAAATGCATATACAAGATTAACTAAAAATGGTAATCCTTTAAGGCGTTCTAAAACATGTCGTTCAGCCATAGTATGTTCAACAGTTTTTGGCTTGCAAATAACACGACTTTTTCTTAAAACTTTCATTGCGTAAACGGTACCATGGTCGTGACCTCCGACCTTCCTCGCCAAAAACACTTTTCCATATGCTATAAACATGAATTTGGCAAATTGCAAAAAGAAAAAAATAAACATTTATTTCTCTCGATTGTTTTTATGCTGAGAAATTAGAAGCACATCAAGTAATTAATTTAATCTACATGAAAATTTCTTTTAATGAAATATTATTGTTAAATAAATATAACTTTAAAAATTTTTTCATTTATCTAATCTTATAATATTTTATATTATATTTATATTTATATTTATATTATATTTATATTTATATTAAAAAGGACAGAATAACCGAGCAATTATCAAATTATTAGATTATTGATAATCAGTGGTTGAGTTTTTTTCTACCTCTAATATGAGCAAATCTGACAGCGAATATTCACACACCTATACATCTAAAAAACCATTTCCTAGTGAAAATTCCTCACCAAACTAAGAGCTAACCAGAAAGTGAGGTGAGCGCTAACCACTTTTCACTCATTTTATCAATTTTTATCAATTTATGCAATTCCGACATATAAATAAAAATGAAAAACGTCTAAACCCAAGTTTATGCATGTTTTATAAACAATAGCAAGTTAAATCCTGAATATCTGAAGCATAAACCAAATTCTCGTCAACCACTGTCAACCACTGTCCTCTCCTGCACCTATCCTGCACCTATGCACAACACTAAGAGAGGAAGACGAGCAAGAATTGGAATTAGTAATCTAAACAAGTTTTGGTAATTCTATGTGAAATCATTCGATAAATTATCAAAAAAGTTAACCAAGGAATTTTAAAATATTATAAAAAATAAAAAATAGAAAGAATACTGAAAAATAAAAAAAAAATATGGGAATATAAATCTTTTTGATATTAATATTAATATTATTATTACTATTATTATTATTATTAAATTGTTATTGTGTTATAATAATTATTACAAATATTATAGCAATAATAATATTATATATATATATCACTTTTATTGTTAAAATAAATTAAGAAACGAGTTAAAAATAATAAACCAAAAAATGAAAAATGAAATGAAATAAATCAAAAAACCTCCTTTGCCGAGCACTTTGAGAAGAGCGAAATTTTCCATGCTAATTTTTTCATCATCACAATTCTCTGAAAAAATACTTTCCACTGATTCTGAAGTTGAAGTTGAAACTGAAATACGCGACATTCTCAAACATTTGCCTCCTTTTGAAATGAAAAAAATTCTTTCTTAATAGATCTGAAATAAATGGAAAATTCAATAACTATAAATTTATATGAATTTTTATAATTTTTTATAATTATAATATCGCTAATAATTAAAACAATAGACGTCATCGCATTGGTCTCTACGAATTCTTTTTTGATCACATAGCGATTCCCAGAGGACGCGTAGGATGCCTAATTCGAATTATATATTCATATTTCATTTGAATGATAAAAATGATAACAAATCATTTTAAATAATTATTTTAATAAATAATATTTAATAATTATATAAAATAACAATAATTATTTAATAAGTAAAAAAAAATATTTTATTCGTAATCATTGATTCGTAGTCATTGATCATTGATTTTGATTAATTTTAAGAGGAAGAATTAAATAAATATTGTTAAAATTTTAAAATTCGAAAAATATTAATCCAATAATTTCATGGATCTTTTATGGCATCGTTTAGATCCATAAGCGACCATCGAATTAAACGAATTCATTAGGAAAAAATAAAATTTTATAAAAAAAATTATAAAATATTTATAGTTATATAGTTAGTTAGGACTGACGTTAGTTACACACCAACGCAAAATAACTTAATGCTTTTTAGAAACTAAAATGAATAAATAAGACATCGTATAATTTAAATCGATAGAAAATGAACAATAAAAAGTGAGAAAGAAAATGAAAATGCTTGGCCTGAAATTTGGAGTCAAATTAGATCAATGAATTGGTGACTATTGGTGGTGATAATCGGTGATTAAGAGATGTAACGAATGTAATCCTAAATCCTCTAAATTCATCCTATAGATCCAAATTTTTTTTTCAACTGCCCTCACCATTATTAGTTAGATTTGCTTATATGGCTTATCACACTGGACTGAGAGACCCTCGGTGAGAGAAATACAGGTGAGGTGAGTCACCAGGATTTTCGGATACTCCTATCAAAGGTCCAAGTAGATTCATCCAATCAAATCACAAAATATCAGGAAAAAATTTTAATAAAAAGCCTCCAGAATTTATGCAAAAAAATAAAAATAGCATATTTTTTATTGAAAATATTTCCTTTTGGTATTTCATTTCAGCTATCGAATTTCTAATATTTTTATCTTTTTTTATATCTTTTTTATTCTTTTTTTAAAAAAAAATATCTGAGAAAATTCTTCACACAAAAAGAAAAATTAACAATCCTTTTTACAATAGAATAAAAGAATATCATTCATAAAATCATTTTTAAAAATTCGATAGAATATTTAATAAAAATTTTTCTAAAGCAATTTATTAATTATTAAATAAGTGATTAAATGACGCGTAACAATTCGCTTGAGGAAGAAAAGGAACAAATGATTCGCTGTTAAAATTTTTACAAGTCCGATAAGCCAGCGGAGCGAATGGTGATTAATGGTGAGCATTCTTAGAATAAAAAATATTAATTTTACTGATGTTTTTTATTGCTGATATATTAAAAATTCAATGGTACCATAAATTAATATAGAAGGAAGCAAATAATCATACAAGTAATTATTACTTGAATGATGAATGCAAGTAATTTTTAATTATTTCAGTATGCCATTCTGAAATATTCAACATTTATGGGTAAATTCGCTCGATTTACAACTAGAATGGAGTAATTAATTAATTTTAAAGAATAGTGTAAAAGTATGCTTCTATTCCGGTATGAGAAAGGCGACAACTGATAACTGATAACTGATTGCCTAAAAACCTAAAAAGGCAATCGACTATAATGAACCGCAAAACTAATACACTTAGCATTAACTTATCACGTATTATCAGCATAATTATTTGATCACTAAAATCCTTTTTATAATAATCAACTTAAATCATTATTTCATTTTTCAATTATCATTTTTCCTATGAAAATTTCTCCATTATTTCTTCCCTTTTATTGCTGTTTTTATCAAATTACGTTTATTTCCTTAGAAAAATATTTTTTTCTATACTCGATAATTTAATTGAATCAAATGATAGCCGAAATAGAAGACTATTTGACTATAAAATCATAGATTCGTTTTATAACAGATCAATAAACCCAGAATGGAGATTAGCCTTTTAACAGGTCGATAGTTCCATGATGGTTCGTCTTATAGTAAGTCGATAGTTCCATGAAGTCTTAAGTCGAAGGAAATTTGTGGCAAATTATAAATTCCTTGTAAAATTTCCTATAATCTCATGAAAATATAAAAATTATTTGTATTACTTGTTATTTGTACTTACACTTGTAAAGCAAACAGTAATAAATAAAAGAAAAAGTAAACAAAGTAATCGAAAACAATATAAAAGAAAAAAAATTTTTGAAACGTTTTCCATTTATTAAAAATTCATTGATTATTGATTATTGATAAGCAATTACTCAAATTAGTGATAAAATTTTTGATAGTGATAAATGCCAAGTTTTAATGAAAATCACAAAGATTTTTTTTATTTGTCTTATTCTTTATTTTCTTAAGTTCTTTAAAATTTATCTTCTATTTCACTTTTTATTTTACGATTTTTTTAAAAATATTTTTTATTCATTAAATAATATATAAATAAAACGAAGAATCAAACATTGGAATTCTCGTTTTTTTTGTAAAAATATTCTTTTTTTCTTTAAAATCTGTCAATTTATTTTAAATTTTCGCGTTAATTTTTGATTAATAAGATAAAATTATCTCAAAAAAAATCGCACAATTAAACAAAATATTTTGGCTATTACGCAAAAATGAAATATAACTTTGCAGTGATTTCCAACAATTGTTTACAATTTTAATAATAAAATTATATTTTATTTTATTATTTTATTCTTTAATATTTTTATAGTTATATGCAACAATTATATTTGTTTTTATAAAATACATTTATTTTAATTAAATAAATTGATAATTTTTTGAATATTTTGGTCGCAAATGGCCACCAATTCAATACCATTTTGTCTAACAATGACAGAAATTATTCATCGTAATAAATTACAAATTACCAAATTCTATAAAAATTAGAATAAAAATATGAAATTCGAAGAAAAATATGAATAAAAATGAAAATTATTGAATAGGATGTTGGACAGAATGCAGGGAAAAACTTACTTGTGTTATTTGGTTCATCAGTATGGTTCAGTGGGGTGTTTCGATTAGGTTCGATTATAAAGACCTTTATTAAAAAGTCTCGATGGTGGGACTAGAGTGGAGGATCAGTGGTACTTCTTCTCCAACTGAACTTCATTCATTCACTTTAATATTGGCAAATAATGCATAGCGAATCAGAAATCATGAATTTTACATTCAACTATCTAATTCGCATAAATAGATAACATTTGCAATCTATCAAATAGGAATTAATTGTAATTAAATTAAGTTTTTTCAATGATCCAATAAAATAAAAAAAAAGCCTTTTTAATATTTAATATTTAACAATATTTTTTTATAATATTTAATAAGTTGAAAAATTTTGAAAAAAAAATTAAAAGATCAAAAATTAAAATTAAAAAATAAAATAAAGAATTATCTTAAAAAAAGAATAAAAAAAGAGAAATAAAAATAAAAATCAATTTTTCAGAAGCCAAAAAATTTTAGAAATTAAAAAAATTATAAAAATAATAAATAATAATAAAAATAATAATAATAATAGAGTAAATATCACTATCACTTATCTTTATTATCATATCATTATAATAGCATATTTTATATTAAAAGAAGAAAAAAGGCATCATTAATCATATCATTAATTGGAAGAATTCACCATTTCACTTTTGGTTGAATCTATAAATTTTCGCTAGAAAATACCTTAAAAATAAAATTAAATATGGTATGCTAAATATCAACTAGAATAAAAACAATCAATTTATACTGGATTTGCTTCCATATTAATACTAATAATATGTTATAAAGGAGAGAGTACATAATTCATAGCCTAAATTATCATTTCAAGCATTCATAATTTCGCATGAATATGGCAGATTTGCACTTCTATCTTCATATGATCCACTATTCTTTTATTTTATTAAAATGTTTGATGCAAAATTAGAAGTGCAAAAAGTTAAAAAAATAACTGAAAAAAAAATAAAAGAATAGGAAAAATTAGGCAAAAAAAGTGAGAATAACTGATAATTATGGATGGTGATAACAATGGAACCAATGGTGACAATGGTGACATTTTTAAAATCATTATTATCAAAATCATTGTTCCATCCACTCAAATTCTGTTATTCAAGAAATTTTAAACTGATAAAAATAAAATTATTTTATTTTTATTGGGAAAAAAATCCTCATCTTCATTAAAAATTAAACAGCTGAACTCGGCCGTTGCCAACTAAATCGATAAGTAATTTCAACAAGTAAGTTTCTTCGATACTTTAACTTTCGAGAAGTTCCTTCGATGCTTCTGATTAATCCTCGATAAGTAGGTTTCTTCCAGAAAATATCCAGAAAATCCAATTTTTTAATCTAAAAGTTTTCAGTTTTTGGTAAAATTTAAAAAAATTTTTTTTACTTCAAAAGCACTTCTCATTGATCTTTAATATTCGAAAAAAATTTCTAAAAATAATCTAAGAGATTAATTTCCAGGAAAAAGAAAACTCGGAAAGATTAGTTATATTTGTTCGATTAAATTCATCACAAAAATTTAATCAAGAAATTATATTAAAAGAAAAAAGTATCAAATCTTCATGATTTGTTAAAAACAAAGTTTGATAGAAAAAATTAGATTAGATAATCCAAATGGGGATGGAATGATTCAGTGGGTTTTTGATCAGTTGGGAGCCACTGCTGAGTTTCGATTCCCTGCAAGAGTAAACGTATACAAAAATCCGGGCGATTCACCTGTATTTCTATCGCCAAAGGTCTCTGCGGCATATTTCCCATTTGAGGCGACAAACCAGTGGAGCGAGTTTAACAAGTAATAGTGAGGGCTCTTAAAAAAAAATATATAATTCGGATAGAAGGGCAAAAGAGCGAGTGGGTTGCTGCTTCCACATCGGGGACCCTATTCCACACGGGAAAAAACTGGGCGATTAGTTTGAAATTGAAATTTATCAATTCTGATTTGGCTCGAATGGCTGTAAAAACTGATAAGAGAATTATTATCATCAGGAATTCATTTAAGAGTAGAAACATAGGTGAGCATTATTCCCAGCATTATTTGCATTCTTGCAGCAAGCAAAAGCCAAAAAGCGCATAAATGATAACTTATGCAGTATATCGGCCGTCATATTGCCACTAAATTCAGCAACGCTTATCAAGAAAAACCTATTGATAAGTGATAAGAAATTTTCTCCATTCAAAAAAATCAGTTGACGAATAAAATAAATGAATGAACGAAATAAAAAAATAAGGAAAGTGATTAATACATCTTCAAAAGAAATCTGACAATTAAATTGGCATCAAATTTCATAAAAATTATTAAAATAAATCACAAATCAAATCCAGAAATGCATCTTAATGGATCTAAAATCGAATGAAAATAATTGAACACACAGTTGAGGTAAACAAATATTTTCAAAAAAACCACATATTTTCATCCAAATTTATATTTTCATATTTTTGATAAGTAAGTTGAAGTAAATGGAACTAAAAAAAGGAATTTATTTTAAAACTACGTTTCCATTCTAAAAATAATTCATAATTTTTTTTTTTGAAGAAAATTGATAATATTATCACTGATTAATCAACCGAATTTTATGGAAAAAAATTATTTGAAAATATTTAAAAATATTTAAAAGTCTAAAAGTTTTGAAGAAAAAATTTAGCTCTTTTGACTTCATTCACCTAAAGGCATAAATTGCTGAGATGGATGACATAGCCAGACTGGTCCATGAGACGATACGATTGATGCATGCGGTAAGTATGGACAGTATATAGGTTGTACTCGCGCTTGATTAAAGACAGGCAATTTCCTAGTATCCCTTCGCTCTCAGCCGTGTTTCGCAGTCATATAGGAGAATTTGCAGGTACCACAGTCAAATATTAAAAGTAAATTTCCGATTTGAATACAACCTTATTGGGGATAGGATGGATTGTTGCACAATTGTGAGCGCCGATGCTGAGGTTCGATACTCCCCAGGAGTAAACCTGTACAAAAATCGAAATGGGGTGATGCTGGCGACTCACCTGAATTTCGATCACCAAGGGATTCCCTGGCATATTGCATAATGTGACAAGCCAGTGGAGCGAGTTTAACCAGTAATGGTGAGGATTCTTAAAAAAAAAAAATTATTGGCCTCAAACTTCCAAAACACATGGATTGTTTCGGTTAGTGATCCGCAGTTGCCGTCGAATGGCTTCAAAATTATCCCAACCCAGGATGATCCATTAGTTCCAAAGAACTTTCTGTGGAAGATGGTGACAGTCTTTTAATAATTTTGACCAGATTTCCATCATATGTCTCGAGGTATGGTTGTTTTGGAAAGGAGCGGAATAATTTTTCGATTATCGCCTACTAAAGCTGCTTTCCCTATATTCGACATCAAATCCTCGCATACTGATAATAATCTTGTTTTATCGCAAATCTACGAAGCTGCCAAAGCTATTTTTCCATATTTCAGCAACACGATCAGAGAATTCGACTGTCCATTCGATTGACATATCTTAGGGTGAATACTCGAGTTAAAAGTTCCAGCATGCGGTATCAGTTAAAAATCTTCATTATCAGTATCAGCAAATTGCCTTTGAATGTTTCCCACTGAGGTTTTCAAGGGATTTTGAAGTGATTCCAAGGGATAAAATATTTCATGGAATGATGCGTCGTTTTGTTGTTCCAAATTAGAATCAAAACTCCATTTATTAATCAATGAATTCAAAAATAATTACGATAAAAATATTAGAAAATATTCCTTATTTTCAAACTTTTAAAATATACCAAAAAATTTCTAATGCGAGTAGTGCTGAGAATTTTTACTTCTAATTTCGAAAATGGCTAACGAAAATGGCTAATAATCGCCATTTCTTTGGTTCGCTTCATTGGAAGATTTTCTCCATGGGAGCAGTAAAAATACGAACGAAAACACTCATCCAAATGGCTAATTACAGCGAATTTAACGGAAAATTTTAAACGCTATGAAAAAGAAAAATAAATTAAATTTTAAAAATTCCTAAAAATTGCAAAATCTTAAAAAATCGAAAATCGACTTTTTTTTTCGATTTCTAGTTTCTAGTCCAATGGAATTTTTTTTTATTAAGAGTTAGTTTTCACCATTACTAGTTAAACTCGTTCCGCAGGCTTGTCGCATCGGACAAATATGTCATCCCTTGGCAATAGAAATACAGGTGAGTCGCTAGCATCACCCGGATTTTTGGACAGGTTTTTGGACTCCTGCGAGGAATAGAACCTTAGCATTGGCGTTCCAGATTGAGCAACAACCTACTAAACCATCCCATCCTATCCCCTGATGGATATAACGAAGCTCAACATAAAAATCGATTTTTTTCATTTCTAGCACCATTTTTACTTTTACTAGCACCACAGACTACTGGTTTAGAGGTCCTAGAAAATTAAAAGTTTTAGGCTAAAAGGCATTCGAATTTCATTTCACACGGCAACTTTATTCCGCAATAATAGAATTTATTCAATTCAGTCGAAATAATAGATTCATGCGATTAGCTGCGCGGTTTATTTCCTTAATTAAGCAGCAAAATATTTACAGCAAAACTAATCAATCCAATTCTATATTAAGAATTATTAAAAAAATTAGCAAAAGACGTATGCATGGATATTAAAAATAATAATAGTGGCAGTCAATAATAAATGAGAATAATTATAATAATAATAAAAACTAATAATGATAATAATAAAAATTTAAATAATAATAATAAATAAAATAATAATAATAATAAAAGATATGTCGTAATTATGTCGATAAAACGAGAATTATTGGATCTGCGATTTGCTTTTTCGTTATTTTCATAATTATTTTCACAACTATTGAATTATTATTATTTTAATTATTTTCACCAATAATTTTATATTTATAATATTATATTTATATATATATTTTATTTTTTGATATTTTGATATTTTATATTTTATATTTATATTTTGTTTTATATTTATAAATTTATATCTTGTTATATAATTCTATAATTTTATAGTTTATTATATTTTATTATATATTTTATATTTTATATATTAACTGCAAATGTTTCATATGAATATTTTTGCAAATATTAATTAAATTAAATTTTCAAAGTTTATTTTTTAAAAATTTAAAAAAAAATACAGTAAAAATTTTAAATTTTTATTATATTTTTTTTTAAAATTTCAGTAATAACAATAATAAAATAATAATAAAATCGAAATGCAAATCTAGATTTTAGTAAAAAAAATTGAAAATTAAAAATCTTCCAGAAACGATGAAATTTTTTTTTGCCAACATATATCGCTAAAGAAAATGCATGCATGCGCGCATTCCACGCAACACCCACACATGCATGCCTCCAAGCATATCCATGCATGCGCGTATGCATGAAAACATTTCATTTATCTAAAATCCAACTAATTTTAATAACGAATAAAAGAATCGAATTTAATAGAGAATAAAACCATAAATCTATAAAAATTAAAAAAACAAAAATGAATAATTATTTAAATAAAACTGTGAAAAGATCGATAGAAATATATGAAATAATGGAGAAAAATAAGAGGAAAAGAAGATGGATAAATGAAAAGAAGCACATCGCCTGACGACGGCAAAGTAATCATTTATTTATTCTCCTCCAGATGTCGAACGAATCTTCCATTAGCGATGACAAAAAGGAAGAAGTCAGCCGACCGACCGACCGACCGTCCGACCAACCGACCGACCGGCAGGCTGGCCAGCCGGCCAATGACGATTTTATTCAACGACGAACACCCACTGTTTGTTAATTAAACATTTGTTAAAATCTCTCGTTTTCTGCAAAAAAGTACTATTTTCAAAGAATAATTAATAAAGAATAGTTAGCAATAATGGAAAATATCGATGACTTTGTGGCGAAACGAGAATTAAGAACGAAATCCAACCAATTCACGTCACGCATCGGCGAGTGGCAACATCGTCGAAATTGGATAGAATGGCTAAGTGAGTAAATGTCGTTGCTCAGTTTGG
Source organism: Dracunculus medinensis (assembly GCA_900625125.1). Classification (NCBI taxonomy): domain Eukaryota; kingdom Metazoa; phylum Nematoda; class Chromadorea; order Rhabditida; family Dracunculidae; genus Dracunculus; species Dracunculus medinensis. The sequence goes on along the minus strand of UYYG01001165.1, from coordinate 188,343 downwards.
AGCGCTGACGCTGAGGTTCCATGCCCATAACAGGTGAATTCCCTTCGAAAACCTGGCTTATGCTGCATACTAACCTAAACTTCAATCACCAAGTGATATCCCCTAACACCAAATGATAAGTGATTTCCTAGCGAAATATCTGATCTGATAAGCCAGCTGAGTTAGCCAAACAAATAATGAAAATGTTCTAAAAAAAAAAAACACTAGTTGTAATAATATAATAGCAATAATACAATAGTAATATTAATAATTAATAACAGCAAATAACAATAACAGTAAATAAATAATAAAAATAATAAGCGACATAATATTACAAATATTGCTACAACTACTATCGCTACTACTTTTAATCAATATTATTACTATTACTATTATCAATATATAATCAATAATAATATTACTAGTGATAATAACAAACAATAATTAATGATAGTAAAGATAAAATATTGATAATTGTAATAATAACAGTAGTAAAAAGAAAATAAAAAAATATTAATAATAATAATACTGATAGTGATAATAGTGATAATATAAGCCAATTACTAATAAATCTTTTAAGAATTAACCTAATTTTGTGTTAATAATGGAAAATTTCATTATTCATTTCCATAAATATGGAAATAATAAATTTTTAAAAAAAATTCTTTTGAAAATTGGTTTCCATTGCGTATACAAATATAAACATTTGCAGTCAATGCATATTTTGCTTACAAAAATTATTATTTGATTTTATCTGTTATCGCTATTATAAAAGGGAATATTATTATTTCCGTTATTAAATTTAATACAAATAATATAATATATAATATAAATAATACAAATAATATATAAATAATATAAATAAAGTTAAATTTATAATTCTATTAATTCTATTCATTATTTATCATTTTCATTATATGTATTTTATATTTATTATATTTATTATTTAAAACAAATAATTTATAAAAATAAATAATTATTGTTAATGTTAAATTGTTATTTAGTGTATATAAAAATGTTTTATATATGAAAATTTATTATTTATTCATTTCATTTATTAAATTCACTATTTATTTTATTTATTATTGGCTATTTTTATTTTATTACTATTATTTATTATTTATTATTCATTACTTATAACTTTAATATAAATAAAAACTCATTTTCGCCTTGAAAAAAATCTAAAAAGAATGATAAAATATTTATTTCAATTCTTAATTTTCTGCAGAAAGTATTTGCAGATGGGAGTTGCGTAATACAAACAGCAGCCAGCGGAGTGAAAGGAACCAGTGGAACAAATAAGAACCAGAGGAGCAAGCGTGATCAGAAATGATGGTGATGATGATGATGATGGTGCACATTACCATCTACTCGAATCACAATACGAATTATGACTTATTAGTTATTTGGATTAAGTCGAGTTATTGTCAGCTAATTCGTTTTCTGTTTGCTGACGGTGAACAATGAACCGTTATTAAAAGTGACTCATTCATGAAGAGGTTTCATCCAATAATGGTAGCGATAAGCAAACCAGAAATGGTACTTTAAAAAAAGATGGATTTAAAGCGCTGAAATCCCACATGAACTTTAATGCCTTAAAATATGATAAAATAATAATACTAAAATGAAGCAAAAGTCTTAAGCAAATATTTGTAAAAATCTTAAAGAATTCCATAATAATCCATAAATAATCCATAAGAAATTTAGGTTGATGAGTTAACGACGATCGACGACATATAGAGAGGATAGATGGATGACTCAATTTATGTGAATCAGTGTTATGTACTGAATGGAAACGATAGCCGATTAGATAGTGACTCATATTTCAAGAAGCAAGAATTTTAGTTTTTCCCCCCATGAAAAGAATGTTTTTGAAAAGAATATATGTTTTTGAAAATTCGACGTGGTGCTGGTGACTCATTGGCATTGTCACCAAGTGATTTGCTAATATAAATCCTTAACTGTAGGAACAGCCAGCGCAGTGAATCTAATAAGAAATAATATGTACTTGAACATTTTGTAAATAAGCGTTAAATTATCAAATAATTGATTAAGTTCTAAAATATTTCAAATTGAATATGTTTGTACTAGTAGAGTATCGTAATAGCCAAGTTCCACTGCTTCGGCTAAGCCTAAGCAGATAAAAATAAAAATAAAATAAATAATAATAAAATAATAATAATTAAAAATAATAAAAATATAATTAAATAATTAACAAAAATCCCTGTATTGCGGTTAAAAACCCCAATTCATACGCTCTATTCTTAAATATTTCCGCGAAAAATTGATCTCTTTTTCAATCGAAAAAATAAAAATTTTCCGGAAATTCAAGGAATTGAAAATATTTTATTTTTTCATCAAATAATTGTAAATAATAAACAAAAAAAAGGAAAATGAAATTTTTCACTCGTCGCTGACAACTCATTAAAAAACTTGTTTCATGCAATTAATTTTTCGATAAAATCAGCCAACTTTACATCTCTTATCGATAAACCATTCACATCATGCGAACTTAACGTTACATCAACCTGAAAAAAAGAAGAGAGCCTAGATTTTCTTGCTTTTAGCTTTAATATCGTTACATAAATAATAGAGTAGCCAGTAAAAAATCTACGAGTGATATTAGCGACCCTAAACCTATATTTCTTTCGCCAAATACCTGGTTAAATCTTGCTCATCCGCCAGCCGAGTAACCAGAAATGGTAAGTAAATAAATAACTACCTTATTATAAACATTGAACCATTCCGGATGATGGTTCATTTTTTCAGCTTGCATTGCTATACGTGTCATAAAGCCAAAAGCCTAAATAATACTTTTATCATTAATATTTAACGAGTATTTCTAGAAAATAAAGCCGATAATCTTTTTAAAAAAGCTATCGACAATTAAATCGTAGGTTTTCGTCAATAAAATTTCGAGAAAAAAATAAAAATTTGTGTATATTTTTTGATGAAAAATATAAATAATAGATGAAAGAATACTTTGAATATTTATTTTCAGTAAAAATACATAAATAAAAGAAAATTGAAAAAAAATTAATTTTGAATTATTTTTTAAAAATTAAATTTTCTAAATTTTTCTTACAATTTAGCAATAAAAATAAATGAAAAATTTCGTAAAAAAAAACGAAATCTAAGGATTTAACTAATTAAAATAAAAATATTCACAAATTGTTTTCGATAAAAAATCAACGAAAAGTTTTATAAGAAATAAATCGCCGGAAATTATTTTTATTGACATTTTTAATAGATTTCCTTTCCAAAAAAATATAAATTTTCCTTTTATTTATTTAAATTCAAAAAAAATAACGGAATTTTTAAGAGAATTTTTAAAAAATTTTTAAAGAAATTTTTGAGGAAATAATAAAAATATAAAAAAACTTTATACAGAAAAAAATTAATAAATAATACTTCATTGAAATCCTTGAAAATAAAATTCTTTTGAATCGCATCTCGTCCCTCAACAATCTTCCATCCTTTTGATTTTAAGGGTTCTAAATGACTGATTCGTTCATCGTTCGATAAACTCTAAAATTCAATACTAAGTGATAAGATAACAATTTTATCATCAGCAAAGTTCAATATAAATCAGTTAGCTTATGTATGTCACTATATTCGGCATTCAGCATCGACTTCGACATGCTCCATTTTTAATTTGGCTGGCTTCACTGGCTTGATTAATGGAGTAGGTTATATTTGCTGCAGAACCATTTCGTATAGAAGCGTGTTTTCAGCGTGCAACTAGCTTCAGTGATAGATTATTTGAGTCAACCAAGAGAAAATTGATATACCTTATTTCCTATTTCTTCTCAGCTGAAGCAATTAATACTAGGTCAATGTTTAATACTAGGTTAATCGCTAAAGTACACAGCCAAGGCTTACTTAAATACTACTATTGCAGTACTATTGCAGACTCACTTGTACTTCTATACTCGTCAAGTAATCCCCCAGCAAAGTTTCTCTGATCCGAGCCAATAACAAGCCAGCTATACGAGCCTATGCTGAGACATATGCTAAGCGTTATTGGAAGAAAAAAAATGATACCATAGCGAACCACCTTTTCGAATGTGTCGCAACAGCGTTATAGGGCCAAACGAAACGCTGAAATATTTTACGACGGAAGGACATTATTGATGACTTTATTCGCTTAAATTCTATCTCAAATAACGGCGAAAATATTTTTTTCAAAAATATAATTAACTGCGAATTATTATCGAATTTACAATACTCCCCGAACTAGGATATAACTCCCCGAATACCTTATCATTTTAAAAAATCACATAATAGACTTATCATTTCTTCCAGTTTCTACTACTTTAATCATTTGGAGATTTGAGTGGCTCAGTGGGTTATTCGGAGCGCCGATGCCGAGGTCCTACTTCCAGTACGAACAAAAATCCCGATGATCTGTACTTCACCTGTATTTCTAGCGCCATATTTGCCTAGTGCGGCAAGTCAGCAAAACGACTCTAATCATCAGTGGTGATTACTACTCTCAAAAAAAGAACTATTTAGGCCAACTGATAACGATGATTCTTCCCCTCTAATTAATAAAGATATTTTACGAAAGAAAGGTTTCTTTGAATTCTATCATGAAAAAATTCAAAAATTTTCACCAATTTATTTTTCTTTTCAACATTCCGTAATACATTTATCCTTCGTTTATCTTCTTTTCTACAATTTACTAGTTTTCATGGGAATTTTCTAAGTTTTACAAATTCACAAAATTTCCATTTTCTTTTTTTTCATGAGTCTTATAATTCTTCAACTAATAATAGAAGAATCCTATAAAAATCCTCGAAATAAACTTATTACGATTCAAAAACCAATTAAATATTCCTTTAAAAATTATTTATATAACAAATTTTATGCGTACAGTCTTCATGCACAATTCAATCACTAATTACGAAATTATAAAAAAAAAGAATAAAATACTTATAAATCGCAATTCTCAGTCTGGTTTTAACCAGAGGTTCCACTGGAGGTGGAACGAGGGTGAATTCTCAGCTAAACACGAAATTTATTTTTAATAACAGTTTATTCCTATCAAAGACATGAGCCGAATTAAGTTACTCGAAACAACCATATTCGTATCAATCAACCATATCACTGCCAGTGGTATTAGTATGAATATATTTCTGATATTTATACAAAAAAAAGCGTAGACAAAAAACTTCAACGCCAAAAAAATTTAGCGCTAAGTTTAACAAAAATTGGTAATTAGATGAAACTGATGAAGACAATATTTATGACGAATATTTTACACGTTTTAATAGTGCCAAGTTAAAAAATCCAATTAATTTTCGAACTAAGCAATGAAGAATAGGCAGAGAAGAATAGATTATTATATCTTAAAATATGAGCTTTACACATCCTCGAATTTGCATTATGATAATCCCATTTATATAAAAAAATTCTGAATATATTTATAAATGCAAAAATGTGGAAAAGAACAATGAAAATAAATCATTGCTTCTTTATGTGTGCATATCAAATGTACATAATTATTTAAATTGATATTTACAAAAAAACTTTATGGAAAAAAAAATTATTTTAAATTGGCAAGCATTTTTTCAAGATCCAAATTTCCTTGAGATGTTTTAGAAGAAAATGATACTGAAGATGGACCAGCAAGTAATGAAGATTTTGGTGCCTTGGATAACTGCAAATATCATAATAAAATTTATGATCGTTATTCACGTTGTCTCTGCCATGAAAACAAAGAGACCAACCTGAGCATTCAAATCAATACCAATTTCGTCAAGTGCCTGATTAATGATTGCATTTTCTTCTTCTTCATCACCGGATTCATCCATTATTGCGTCGAGAGTATCGTTGATTATCTATAATTTGATTGCTCATTGGTTGGGTTATCACATAAGAACTATATTCGCTTCAGGGATAGACAGATAAACCACCACTGATTTTAAATGATAACTATACTTAATAGACAAACTGCAGTGGTAAGCTGTTTAGCGTTTTGTGTATAAGCAATGAAAACGATTCAATTCATATGAAATCTAAAATTTTTTGCAGAACATTGCTTCACTAGCTAAATGAAAAATTACTCCTTTCAGCCAATTCGATTTTATAAATATTTTTTGTTTAACAATTTTTCGATTTTTTCTTTTCAAATTCCTATAAAAGTAATCATCTATTCATTGCAAATACTTAATAATCTATTCAAAAAGTACTTCTTCATTCATTCCCAACCGATCATTTGCATTAGTAAAATCACGCATATTTTTCATCAATTTCTCAGCAGGAAATTCTTTTTCCACTTTCTGCATCGCTTTTGTTGTTCTTCCGACAGCTTGGGCTATTTTTCCGGCACTACTGATCTGTCTTAATAAAACAAAATAGCCAAACAATAGTCAATTCGTTGAAGATGGTAAAGGGAAGGAAATTAAAACGGCAACTTATTCTGAGATGCTGTCGAACTTATTTTCGCGCATAGATTCAAATTTGCTGTTTTTTGTTTACGCAGCAAAACAAGTTGCTTGGCGAGAATATTGCAAGCCTCTCGTTGATTCATTTGAGCCATCTTCTTAATTTGTTTTATCTGGAAGAAGAAGAAAAAATGATAACTTTCATGACTGAAGATTTTGTAATAAATTCGAAAAAATGAAAAATGAAAATGAAAAATGAAAAAAATTTAATAATCAAAATGAAGAGAAAATAAACCATAAGAAGTTTAGCAATAAAACAATAAAGTTTAGCAAGAAGTTTAGCAATAAAACAACGTTTTTATTACGTTTTAATGCATGAGTTACCGCTTTCTTTCTTTAAGGCTTAGGCTTAGACTCATAAATTGATGGATTCAGAAGCAAATTCTTTCTGAGTGCACTTCAAGGCTAACAATATATAAGTTTTTGGGCTCCATTTCGCACCATTACCCTCTACTCATTCCCGATTTATGATGCTACATGGATCATCGACTTCCACTCTCACCTGCATCTTTGGGTTAGAAAATAAATTTTCACCAATTCTTGTTCTTTCATTTCCATTTGCCTTCTGTCACGATCGAGTTCACGTGTTGTTTGTCGTAAAATTCGTTCATTTGCTCGTATTTCTTCTGAATCACCAACTAACAAATTAAAATAAAAATCCTTTAATAATTAAGGAGTAAAAAAAATAAAACGCTAACCTTTCGGATTATTTTGTTTGAACAAAAACATCCAAATTATTGGTACTTATTTTTTTAAATCTGTAAAAAAAAACATTTGAGGAGTAAATTTTCGAAATACAAAAAATACTGCGAATGAGAGTTTCTGGTTGAGAAAAATGAATTGTTTGCGATAAGAGGTGACGAGTAAAGAGACTGGCGACTCGCCGGTACTTCACCTGCTGGGTGGTTCCTTAGCATATCGAATATGTCTGATCCAACAAACCAGCCAGCCAGTGGGACGAAGCTAAGCAAATAGGCGAGCGGTCAAGCAACTATAACCGATAAAATTTAAAGCAATGTCGCGATTAGAGAGATATTTCAAGCTTCACAACTAATAAAAAATATTTTGAAGAAATAATAACAAAACTATAAATAATAAAAATAATGCTAGTTGGCCGCAAAAAGAGGGAGCTGCAGCATGGCTGATTGATAGAACTGTACCACTAAAACTCGTCCTCCTTGCGGGTATTAATTGACTTTTTTTATTTTTCCGAATTCATCTGTTAATTAATTTGATATTTGTGGAACGTTTTGTAATCATTTCTGCCTCAGCAGTCTTCGAATTCCTTCGAAACCATCCATTAGCGTACTTTTTGCAATTTAGCAACATGTGATTACTGCAGAAATTCCAGCAGGAAAGTAGAGATGAGTGGAATTAAATGGGGTTCAGCGGAGAGGAGAGGGGTGTATTAAAGTGGCAGGAAGGGGGAATCAGTAATTTAAAGCAATATAATAAAAGGTTTGATTGATTGATTCGGTCAGAGAAGATTCTGAACCAGGTGTAGGTATAGGTATAGGTAGACGAGCAATATATGGACTTAGACGATGGAAAAAGGAATGGCTTCCATTACTGCGGGCGATGGCGGCTTGGAGACGCCTTACTGTTGTAGCCAGCGGAGCCCAGCCTAACTAGTAATGGTGAGAGCTTTTAGAAGCAGAAGAATAAAAGGTTAAGTCGAGATTAAAAATATATGAGGGAGTAAGGGACGGATGGTATTTAGAAATTTTCCTGCAGAATATGGCTGGCGCAACGTGATAATTTTGAATTTTTATTGTTATTGCTGCCTAGTGCCAAGTGATAAAATTTGTATGGTTCAACAGTCCAATGAGCAACCTAACCCAGAAATGGTAAACTATTTCTTGGAAAAGTGATTTTTTATTATTTCAGGTAATGCGACTTTGTTTACGACTTCTTCGGCCAGCAGCGAATCAGAATATCCCAACACCGAAGTTGTGGCAAGATCCCGTCCTTGGCTATTTTGAAACTCATGGAAAAACTGAATTTCTTCCAAATGAGGAATATAATCTTACAGAAGATGAAAAAAAAGTAATATTTTGAATCTTTTATTATTTCCTAATGGAGTTTTTACTACGAAGAAATTTCGTTTTAAGTTGAGAATTACAATCAAAGAATATTTTAATATTTTATTAATATCAGCAACATAATATAAATATCTCAGCTAGATGTTTATTGATGCCGTCTCTTTTATATTTGTAAGAAAAACATAAAATCGACTAAATACAGGAATTATTCTAGAGAATAAAGGGATTATTAGGCATTTCCTCGGATAAGTCTCTTTCAGTATTTATTAGCTAACTGGTCCATAGAAATTCGCTTCTTGGTTACGGAATAGTATGAAAATAGTAAAGGTGAAAACACTTTAAACTGACTTGGCGAGTAAGTTAGTATTGTTGTAATACAGGTTCTTCAAGGCTGGTTAAATTTTACATCTTTTCTTTACAAACATACTCGCTGGCATTTTGGTCCTAAAATGGACACTTTTTAAACGTTACGATTAATACGCATTTTTTTCATCATTGCCCTGATATGTTCCATTTATAAAGATCTGCAAGTTATGTTACTTTTTCTTGTATGAAGCTAATGAAATCCGGTGTTGCATTTTTGTATTATTGTATTATTTTGTATTCTTATAATTTTAGGAATATTTTGAAGAAGTCAATTTTTAGGCTGTATTATGGAGATATCGCGTAAAAGAAATTCTAAAAAAGGAGTATTTGAGACGAGAATATGATCCGCAAAACTTTAAATATAAGGTTCATTTTTTTAAAATTTTTTCAATTTAATCGGAATATCAAAAATTTCCTCTTCTTTTAATTTTGTACGACGATATTTTTTTTCGAGAAAATTAATGAATTTTTTTGTATTTTAATTTGGTTTTTCGAAACAAAAGCTTTACAGGCTGGAGTAGTAATTGATCCAGCTATGTTTCGCTGGTATGCAGCTGATATGACTCAAGCCGAATTTTTTCGAGCTACCCCTCGGACGGTCTTCTTGTACTGTGGTCTTACCTATTTCTTATTCTTTCTATATTGCAGATTAATGATGGATGGAGCGGTAGGCATCCATCTATTTTGCATTATAATCCACTAATTTACACTATTTTTATATATTTTAGGCTTAGTACAGAGACTTTTATCTTTATACTTTTACAAATCTGTGGATTTTAAGAGAATCTAATGCTAGTTTACACTTCTATTACTGTCAACAAGAAATAAAAAATATTTAATTACTATTTTATTTATTTTACGTACGTTTATTTGTAGAATGGCTGCTTTGAATTGTAAATTTTTTTATTAAACTTCTCTTAACTTAATAAATTAACTTTTATTGTTTTTAGGATCGAAGCAATGAAAAATGTTTGGATGGCGAATTATTATGGTGGGATCGGCAAGATGGTAGACTCATTAAATCGTGTGGCAGTGGTCATTTTTCGCCGAATTATGGATGTCTTTATTAATTTCATCAGTTGAATAATAATTCTTGTCTTAATTGATGTAGTCTATGTTCTTAATTTTGCAATAAAGCTTATTTGTTTCCTTTTGTAGTTCGTGGTCTTATAAAAGGAATTTCGCCTTAATACTATAATTTTTTTGATTGTTAAATCTTCGACCGTAGCAGATATTTCAGATTATATAAGTTTCCATTTCATAAATATGGCAAGCAAGGCAAATCAAATAAATTGAATTTCTAGTTATGTCCATAAAGTCGCAGTTAAAAATTATTCGACAATATATTGATGAAGGAAAGAATGAGAAAGCTCTAGAAATTGTTGAGGTTCGTTTTGTTTCTTCCTTTTTTAGAGTATATAGAAGTGTTTTCGAAAAAGCAAAATAGCTTTTAGCTTTTTTTAGGTTTTTTTTAGCTTTCAGTGATTTGTTGACTTTGATAATAAGGGGGAACGATTTATATTGCTGCACTTGGAACTTCTCATAATTCTCGCAGTTATCTATGATTAATATGCGAAAGCCACATTTATTTTTTGGTATTCTTTTGTTTTTTAATACGCTTTTCTACGTACAGGAACTTTTCTCGAATGGTGAAACGGATTATTTTCTCTATATCTTTGGTGCAGTTGTATATGGCAACCTTGGTGAAATGAACAAAGCTATCGAACTTTACAAAACGGCTATTACCATCGACGAAAATAAACCTTTAGCTTGGCAAGGATTATACAAACTTCTGGAAAAGGATGCATTGATAATTGACAATTTTGCTTTGATTGTTGCTGAAAAAATGTTAAGCTTATTCGGGTGGGTTTTCTTTTTTCTTCTTTCTTTTTTTCTTATCATTCTTATATAATTTTTATATTTGCATTGCAGTTTGATTATGCATAACTGATTTATTTAGGACCACATTGGAGGCGAACAAGTATGAAAGAATGCGAGGAAATATTTTATATCATCTAAAAATGTTTCAGAAAATATGCGAAGATACAGAACTGATAAATAATACTGATTTTTGCAAACATGTTCTGAGTAAGATCATTGCACCTCTTCGTGAATATACGGATGCGGAGAGAAATATGGTATAAATTTTCTGATTTTTTCGTTTTTCTTCAAAATTTTTTTCAGAAACTTTTCAGTATTTGTCGTTTTTTATATCGTTATCTTAATGAATGCAAGGATAGAATAAAGTTTATTTTTCATTGTATTTTTATTTTTTAGTATGAAAAATGTTTCGCTACGGTTTTATCAAGAGAATCTGAAGATGATTGGAAAATGAAAAAGTTTTATTTCGATGTTTCTTTTGCTAAGGTTATCAAACATTTGGTTATTTGCATATGATTTTGTACTTTTTTAGTCTTATTAAAGTTATTAAGTAATGTCCATTATATTAGATTTTGATTTTGTGTTCTGTTGAATATTAGAAATTTAGGATTCGTCCAATATGCGGGATATTCTTGTGAAAATTGATTCGAAGTCATCGATCGTATGTGATAAATATTTTTTGGATTATTTGCGATGCTTGACGTCTATCGAATATTTAAAAACTCATAAATTCGATAAAACATTCACTGAAATCTTAAGAAATGTTGAGAATACTTATTTCGAATCACTGATTGCATTTATTGAAATCGCAGATTTTAATGGTGCCTTAAATTTTATTGATAATTTAGGCAATAATGGAACTAACTGGTACGTTTTTTTTCGTTATAGCTTTTATCTACCATCTTCAATTTTTTACGTCTCAGTGCAATGGTTTTAGGCCGTTAGTTGGTTTAATTATTGCTGTATTGAATCAATGTGAAAGGTACGAACAAGCATTAGCAATCCTGGAAAAGGTTTCTCCCAATGTGCATCATAGTTTTCTTCATGATCTCAACTCGGCCTTATCTGCTGCTAAAGCAAATTCATTATTTGGAATCCATGATGAGGAAGCGCTATCGCAATTAGGAACATTACTAACTTTGAAAATCGAGCATTGTTCAATTTGGAACGATGTTTATTTAAAAGTTAGTTTTTGAGATATGAAAATGTATGAAATTATTTTAATTTGAATTATTCAGTATAATTTTATTTCTGTAATAATATTAAGTAATATTATTTGTTTAATTATTGTTTAATAATTGTTATTTCCGGTTATTTCCAGTTATTTCCAGTTACAAGAAGCATGTCCGATTGTTATTAGAAAGGATTATTCAAATTCTTCATTTGTGATGAATTAATTTTTCATATCATTAAAGTTATAAATTATTTTGTATAAAATTATTTAAAATCAAAATAATTCATTTAAGATGTCGGCTGAATCGTCGAAATTAACAGAAGAAAGCTTCAAATCCATATTGGATTCTATTCCGGAAATAACAGCTAGCGATAAATGTTACTGGAATGCACTGTTTTATTTTAATCACTCGTTGTTATCACGTATGGTCATTATTTTTATTTTTCTTACTTTTGCTTTAATTTGATTTCCTTTTTGATTTTTTTTTTGTAGAAGCGAAATGCCTTATTGAAGAAGCTGTCTCAAATGATTGTGAATCATGGATGAAACTTTTGTTAAATGCTGAAATATTATTGTCAATAAATCCTATTGATTCTTTAGCAATTTCTTTGCTAGTGAAGGTTCTTTTTAATTCAAATTGGTTTAATGGACTTTTAGTGGACTTTTTTTTAAGGTCGTATTAAGTATTAAGTTATTTTTCAGGCTGCAAAACTGAACCCTTATAGTAGCCAAATTTTTTTTCGTCTTGGTCAATGCTTATTTGATAAAAATACAATGAAAGCGCTTAGTTGTCTAGAAAGAGCGCTAAAAATACGTCCTCAGCATTTTGAGGTTTTTTGTTACTGTTAACTTTTTCTATCTGCTTTTCATGAAATTATGGAATTAAGGAATTTAAAACCATAATTGGCATTATTATTTAAAAAAAAAAGAAAGTTTGGTTTTATCTGTCGCTTTTGTCTCTAAACTTATAATTTGTCTTTTATTTAAGGCCGCCATTTTATATGATAAAATACTTGATAAGATGAATCGGAAAGAAGATCGCTTAAATTTTCTCAACAAATTTTTATCTTTTTCACCAAATTCTATTTGGGCTCGAAAACGTCTATCATTACTTCAGTTACAGTGTGGAAAGGTATCAAGTTTATGCTCAATATTTTCAGTTTTCTGATACTTCTGAAATAATTATTTGTTAATCCACATTAGTTTTATTTAATTTAAATTTCTTCATTTTGTTTTTTATAGCTGTTGGAAAATTTATTTTTTCGTTTTAGGTAAGCGAAGCTATTGAGAATTTGCAAACTTTAGTACGTCGTGATGATCATGATGCAAATATTTGGAGCACTCTTGGAGATGCTTATAAAATGCGTGGAAATTTTCAAAGTGCGATAAAAACATATAGAAATGCACTTGATTTGGAACTAAATCATATTAGTGCTAAAGTTCAGGTTGGTTTTTCCATTCGTGCTGTTAGGTATGTTACTGGCCTTATATTCCAATATATTTCCACTTTGTATTTTTTTTCTTTAATGATTTCTACTTTTATCAGAAAATTCTTGGTTTCAGCTAATTCAAGTATATCATCTTATCGCGAAATATGAAGAAGCCCTCGAGGAAATTGAATTATTATATCAGTGTAATGCATATGCATCGTGCGCTTCGCTACTTCACATTCAGACTCTTTTACTTATGGCAAACGGCACAACATATTCTCGACAATATGAATTACTTAAGAAATTTTTTAGTATAGTCGAAAATGCATTGCAACAAAATCAGTTGTCCTTAATAGCTTATAAATGTGCTGGAGATTCGTTAATGCTTTCTCTCAGATTTCATCAAGATACTTTTCGTTTATTCCAATTTCCCAAGAGTTGGGCGATTAAGAACCAAGTTGACGCTGTTAATATTGCTGCTCAGTTTTACTGTATAATTTTAAAGATACAGCCTACGCCAGCGGCTTGGAATGATCTTGGTATCGCACTTTTACATAAAAGTCGACTGACAGGAAGCAAAGCATGGGCTGAAAAGTAAGTATCGAACATGTCTTTGCATTTTTTTTGTCCAAAATATTCTTCTGATTTACTCGCTGAATGTTTTAATTTTTATTTTCATTTTGGGATTTATTTAATTGAATTTTTTAAAGTTCGGTTAATTATTTTTCATGACGAGAATTCAGTTTGGAAAGAAAACGAAATTCATCTACTAATATTTCACGATTGTAGTTGGTCATTTAATGAGCCTAATTTTGACTAAATTTTCTTTTCGAAAAAAATTTTTGTTTATATCAATTATAGGGCGAGTTTATGCTTCAAGCGGGCTATCTTACTGTGTAAAGTGCCAACCTCGCAATCAATATATTGGACCAATCTATCGAGAGCTGTGGAATGTTGTGGCAATAAATATCGAGAAAGACATTGCTTAGTTCGATCTTTGCAACTGAACAAGAGAAATGATGTTGCATGGTGTTTATTAGGCTTGTTATATATCAGATGCAAATTGGTATTTTTTGAAACACATTTTATAGAAAACCATTAAAACATAATCAGTCATTTTGCCAAATAGTTATAATTATAATAGTTCATTGAAATGCGTTTTACTCTGTTAAATTTTAAATTAGAGTTGGTTTTAATTTTTTTTGACTTTAAATGGTTGTTTAATTTTTAAAGTATTTGATTATCGGTGGTCTTAATTTTATTACATGAAGAATATTAGTGACTAATACGAATATTGAAGAGAAAAAGACAACGGAAAATTAAACAAATTTTCTTAGTTGCAATTATTTGCTTAAAAATTACTATTAAAGTATTCATTGGCTAAAGCAGCATTGGATATGGGACAAAAATGTAATCCAAATTCTGCTGAAGTTTGGTGTTCTCTTGTAAGTGCTTTATTTTTTGTCCATTTCTTTCAGATTAAATTGTTCTATTTTTCCATTTCTTCCTGTTATATTTTGATAAGCTTGTACATATTTTGCAATGTTTATTTTTTAAGATTTTTTCATTCATTCTTTTTCTTTCAATTTTGATAATTTTCAAGAAAAAAAATTTGAGGCTTTACTGGCTGAATCAGAGAATCATTACGATACGATGGATCTGTTTCGTCATTCTCTGTCACTTAAACCTACTGTTTGTTTTAAATTTTCAAATTGTAAATTTAAATTAATTACGATTTGATTAGATATCGTAAATCATAATACTCATTGAAGCATACCTATTGGATTATGTTTATATGGTTTTAAATCATTTTTTCAGGAGTTAGCAATCAAGAAATATTCGTATTATATTGCAAAAGGCCTTTATAACAAACATCATTTCAGTACCACAACAATGTTTCATTTCAACAGTGTGGCAGATTTTTATGGTGAAAATCCTTTTTTTGTCTAAAATCCAGGATTTTACTTTTTTTTTTCTTTTTTAAACTTATTGCTTTATTGCCAATTGATTCAAAAATAGAAATCGATTAAAAAATCTCGAAAATTTTTATTCAAAATACTAAGAATTCAAAGTACTTTTATGATAAAAAACTTCGATCAATAATTTTCTATTTTGTATTTATGGAATAAAATTTTACTGCATAGGTGGGAGCTCACGTAATGATGAAATGACTTTTTTTCTTGCAATTTTATCGGAATTTTTGTGGTACATTCCATTTGCTATTCACTATTTACAACGGTGTTCCAGTTATCCTACGGATGAAATTCTAAACATTCACAAACAACGAGTGTACATCAAAGCGTAAAGTTTTTCATTTTTATTCTTCGTTTGCTGGTTGTCTTTTTTCTTATATTTCTTGTATTGAAAAAAGTGAATAAGTAAAATAAGTAGATTTATTGAATTGAAAAATTCATTTAATTTTTAGTGGAACTAAAGTAAGTGAAGAAAAGAAAATTTGAAAAAATTTGACAATTTTGGTTCAATTTTCAGCGGCATTATTGTTCATTCTGAAGTTGAATGTCTCCATCGATTGTCCACACTATATAGCTTAACGACAGACCAACTTTATGGTATATTTGTTCTTCTTCTTCTTCTAGCTATTTAGTGGCAGACGTTTCGACCTTAGTATATTTATTTTATGGTTTTTTATTTAGTAAATTGTGAAATGACTGAGAATCATTGCAGAGAAATTAAAGGATAATGGAAGATCATTATTTTATCACCTAATTGTTGCATTAGATAATAACAATTATGATGAATTTTGTCAGATATTATCAAATTTTAATAGTAAAGTAACGATGCCGCTGCTGATTTCATCCATAATTTATCTAAAAAAGGTTTTATTTCATTTTCTAGTTATCTGTACTTTTTTTTGGCCCTTAAAAATTTTTTAAATTTATATATTCTAATTTCTTATTTCCTTCAAGGTTGTTAGCGATGAATTAATCAAGATATTAAATGATATTCAACCACGGCATCATTTGCTCGATGTTTATCCACCTGAATATATTATTGATAAGGAAAGCGAATTTAGCATTGTCGATTCCAACGATGAACCAATAATTCTTGAAGATAACTTATCAAAGGTTTTTTCTTTAAAAAATTTTTTTTGGTTTTTTTTATATTTTTTCTAGTTTATTTATTTATTTCTATTTTATTATTTCTACTTCAACTACTTTCATTGGATTTTACTAATTCGCAAATCTTTGTACTTCGGAAATATTTGGAGGTTTCATTGATTCATATTTATTGTGGAATAAAAATAAACATTTTAAACATTTTTTTAACATAAAAATTTTTAACATTTTTTGAATAAACATTTTTTTTCAGAAGCTTTATGATTTATTGGCGGCGCGAAAGACATATATGCAGCAGAAGGAGACTAGAACATGATGATTTGTGTGGTGATTTGATTATTTTTGTTGACTTTTGTCTTTTCATAAGATGGCGATATAATCAGGCCAATTGTTATTGATTATTCTTCTTTGTGGGCTTATTTGATGACCTCAGTTTCTGATAAAATCTACTCGTTTGCTCGTCTGTTCTTGTTAATATCAAGGTAACGGCAAATTATTCGTAAATTTATAGTTTTTTAATAATTTACATTATTTTTTGATATTTTGACATATTGAATGATACCGATAGAATTAAAATTATTTATTTATTTATAGGAAGAAAAATACGAAAAAATAAGATAGGCAATCTGACTAAAAATTTATGATGAAAAATATTTTCTTCTTCTTACAGCTCTCACTGATTAGGTTGGATCCAACTGCTAGAAGGGGTAAAACGTAGCGCGTCGACATCGTCTGATGCTATCGTCGACAGTCGATAGAAGCCATTCCTTTTTCCATCTTCTAAGTCCGTATATTGCTGGTCCACCTGTATATTCAAAATCTTTTCTGATGAAAAATATTTTCGAAAAAGTTATTTAAAAAAAATTATCGAATAATAATGTCTGGAAAATAATAATGTCGGAATAAATGGTTGGAATACAATGGCTCAGTATGTTAAAAGCGCTGGTGCTGAGGTTCTACAGGAGTAAACCTGTCCAAAAATCCGGGCGACTCACCTGTTCTTATATCGTCGAGGACTCCTTAGCACATTTCTCTTATGCAGTAAGCCAGCGGAGCGAGTCTAATCGGTGATGGTGAGGGCTTCTTAAAAAAATTGGTGATCGCTTAATTTAAATCATAATATCAGAGAACTGTATTGTTAGCTCCTATGTTACTGAATTAATTTTAGCTTTTGCATTGGTTTATGTCCTAATACGGTCAACCGAGAGATATTAATTTACTAATTACGAAGTTCATTTTCTAATAAAAGTTAATCGATTAGATTTCTTCTTTTTCAACTCGCACCATTGCTGGTTTCGCTGGTCCCACTAGCGACTAGGCTAAGATTTTTGCGACCCTCACAATCTGATCTGATATCATTTCTAAAAGTAATTGAGACCATTTTTTATCGACCATCTGAGCCCGTATCACTGGGCCACTTATCATTCAATACATTTATCATTCAAAACCACATTTGCATTTCTCTTAATTGGTCCTGTTTGGCAAAAAGATAGCAGCAAATCGAAATGTAATAAATGAGGTCGGTGTAAATTTGAGATTAATAATGGAAATCACCATAAAATTCTAATAGGTGCTAAATTTTGTCGAATCAATTAATTTTTTTTTCTATTTTTTTGCTTTCATTCTATTTTATATTTTATTTTATTTTCCATCGTGAATGCTTCCTTTAGAGAGAATTTTTTGATGATTTACTCATAATTTTAGGTAATTTTACTCATAATTTTAGTTTTGAAACAGTTTTTTTCATAAATAGTTTATTTAATTAACTGAAAATTTCCTGACGTCCCTCATCGGCTAAGATTGTCCTTTTTAAAGGTTTATTTATTTTTTCGCATTTTCTTATTTCGTTTGAAATCCGAAATTTTCTGGTTCTTAATTCTTCAATTTATAACTTAATTTTTTCAGTTTTTTTTAATTTTAATTTTTTAATTTTCAATTTGATTTTTAATTTTTTAATTTTTTTAAGTTCTAATTTTATTTTGTTTATTTATTTCCGCTTTATTTTAATTTGATTTAGTTTTAATACGATTTGGGTCGACTATTATCAATTAATTTATTAATTAATCTATAAATTTTTTAAAAATTTGATTTTTTATTTATAATTTAAGGACATTTACAGAATCTTGATCAAAAACTTCATTAATTTTTATTGATAAAAATTGATAATTGTAAACTGATAAAATATAATAATTGTATATCAAATGAAACCAAAGGACCAAACATAACATCACGCAAATAGTATTTTAAGTATAGTATCATTTTCTCTTCAAAATTTAAGAGAAATAGGTCAGATATGTGTAGTGTATAGCAGCGATACGCCAACTGATAATCTCTGGCCTATTCAATTGGCCATTTTCGATTTTTCTAACAAAACTATAAATATTGAGAGAAGAGAGACCTATGGTTCGGTTCTAACGAAGATTAATGGATTCTTGAATAGCATCTAGCTGCCTTATTTAATTTGATTTAGTTTTAATACGATTTGAGTGAGATTCGACTATTATTAATTTTGGATTCGATTTAAGAAGCACGATTTTCAATTTTTGTTTTACACGTAAGGAACGTTGTGTCCATGCAATACTTCACCAATTGGCAATTAGCGTCGACATGGAAATGCGACACCTGCGGACCCCTCCATTAACTAAAGCGATCTTGAAAATTTTGCAAGTCCTTCTCACAGTATTCTGCATAGTGTCATCCCATCCTTAATACGTTAAAGATGACTAAAGGCGATGCTATTCGTCCTCTTAGAATATTGAGGATTTATTGTATATGCAGATTTTAATTTTTCAATTAAACAAACTTCCGAATTCGTTGTTATTTTGGGTATTTCTGGTTAATCTATTTTATAATTTAAGATAATTTTATTAAATCTCTAGTAAAGATTTATTTCAATCCGAAATTTCTTCGATTGCCACTATTCTTTTGAGGTTTTAATTTATTTTTTTTTCATGCAACTTGCGACTCAGTTTTTTTTGGGTTATTTGTCATCCATGATTTTCGCTTCACTTTTTTTCAGATTCTTTTTGGTTCGATTGATAAAATCACTGGCGAAATCATTGAAATCATTTTATATTTCGCAATTTTTATGCTATTTCTATTCATAAATTCTATTGATTCTTTTGAAAACGGATTTATTTATTATCTTTTGAAATGTTACTGCTTTTACTACTATTACTATCGCTGCTGGCATCGCAGTTATTCGATGGTTTCGGACGCCCATTTTTGAAAATTATTCTATTGATGCGATATTCTTGATTACCACAGTTAACACATTTGATACTAATGTTTTTTACATATTATCGTTTATTTTCGCTTATTATCAGTTTATCAGTTTACTTTATCTATTTCGGTATGTTTTCGCCTAATTATTTTTATTTATTTTTTTATATTAAACTTAATTCGACGCAAAAGTTTCGACTAAGTCTATCATTAAAGCTAAATTTAATGTGACTGTAATGATATAACCATTTGTTTTTCTTTAAGAAAGAAATTGTTATCAGTTTTAGAGATTCGATTATCATTTTACCACGAAATACTTGAAAGTTATTGAGCTTGGCTTTTAATGGTGATTAAACAAGCATTGAAAGCATTTTTTTAAATAACTGAAAAATTCCGATCCTGAAGAAATTGCAAGGAAGAATATTTGTCCTTCAGGATAAATGTTTCATTTTATGCGATAATTAGGCGGATTCGAATTTTTATTACTCAGATTATTTCCATTTTTTTTTATTTTATTTTTGTTTGTTGGCGAGTGGAACCAAATAAATTTTTGCTAAAAATCACATGGCGATAGAAACATAAATGGGATCATTCCTCTCACGGAATTACAGATTACAGAAATTAAGTCATTTGCTTCATACCGCTTTTAATTGTAATAATTTGATAATAGTTTGATAATTAATAATAGAAAAGAATTTGTTTCGTATTGGTTCTCATTTATCAATTACTTTTTTTATATATTATTGTAAATCCGTGGAACTTATAAATTTATCAGATGAGAATTTTAGAACCAAAATTTCCTACTGGATTATGCGAAAGGTGTCCCTTTTTATTTTACTCCTCAAGAATTATTTGTAATTTGTAAAATTTGTAGTTTGTAAAATACATTTATTATAAAAACATTGTATTACATTAACGGATTAATCATTTAGCATATTTCTTGAATTCTAAAAAAGAAAGAAAATCATTGCATTATTGAGTCGAAGCTGGATTGATAAATTTATCACAGTTGGACGAAAATAAAAAATAATTCTGATTTACTGTTTCGTAGATTTTTCTTCATGATTATTTGCTCTAAACATTATGATTTCTTTATTATTTTCTTATTTATTAGTTATAAAATGAAGAAAATTAAGAAAGGTTCTCGTTTCATTCCCATTGGTTTGCGAGAAAGGAAAACGAATAGAAGTGTTATGATAAAAAAAAGATTTTTAATTGCGATTCGATAGACATCTAATAGTCAACGAATGTTGGCGAATGCATTAGGTATTTAATGATAAACTGATTAAACTGATTGAATCGCGAAAACACTTTAACGCTGTGAATTGACACTTAACTTAAATTTCTCACGAATTTTTTTTTAAATACTAATTTAATTTGCATTTCTCACCTCGAGAGAGGACATATAGAAATCGCTCGATTTGAATCAACTATTATAATAAACTATTATAATAACCGTCCGTCGAGCAGATAAAATATCACATGATTGCATCAGTCTTCGTTCAAATACTACCTGTATTAATAATGTTATCACAGAGCGTCGCTTTCGCTGGTTAGGGACGTTCTCCGTCGTCCACCATAAGAGTTGTCGCATATTTCGTTATTTGCTAAACCGTGTGACGGATGGCATCAAAAGCGAAGTGGGCCAATCAACACCTGGACTGATACGGTCAGGAAAGATTTTGAATATATAGGTGGACAAGATGGAAAAAGGAATGGCTTCTATTACTGTCGACGATAGCATCAGACCGCGTCGTTTGGAAGCGTCTTACTCTTGTAGTCGTTGGAGCCAGCCTAACCAGAGAACTGTTATGGAGAGAACTGTTAGAAGATTATAATAAACCCAAAATAAGACTCGACCGCAGCAACGATATAATAAGATTGAACATTCCAAATGATTTGATTATTTCAGTCAGCTCAACATTCATACATTCATTATAACTTAATAGGACTTAATTATTTTAATGACAGCTTCTAAATAGGATTTCTCCATAACAATAATCTCAAAGTTGTAGTTATCACTATATCACTATAATAAATGATAACTATTATTCTCGTAAATTCTTGAAAATTTAACGAAACAAAAAAATTTAAAAAATTCATAAAAGATTGATGAAATAAAAGATTTTTTCTATTCTTTATTGATTGAATTATTATTTAATTATTTTAATTTTTATGCAAAAATTGTTAAAAATCATTATCGTGATATTATTTAAATAATACGTTTATTTTTTTAATTTAAAAAGCTTGCATATGAATAGAATAAGTTGAACGTTGTAAGCGATTACCGCTCGCTCCACTTAGGTTAGTTCCACTGGCTGTTATTTTTCTCCCGGAATTATTTGGTAATAGAAGTGAATGATGGAAGTGCATTTGGGTCGCCAGCCAGCATTTGGAATTTTTCAATGAATGAAAGTTTATTCCTATCGAACTGTATAAGAATTAGATATATTGTAAATTCGTAAATTTTTTATAATACTAAGACAAGCGAATTTTAAAAAAATTGAAATTTTTCTCTCGTTGAATAATGAAAAATTATTTTGTTCTTATTCCTCAAGAGATTTGATAATATCGATAAAGAAACGATGTATTAGTTGGGTAGCAAAAAAAGCTATCGAAATGATTGATTCGTCTTGATTTATGAACAAATTTCGCGTGCATGAGAAATGCCAATCTTAGAAAATATTATGATTCGAATGAAAATCGAAATTTCATGGGTGGTAAACTAAAGAGGAGAGGGGAAAAAGAAGAAGGGGTTTCCACTGTAACCGAAAATGAGATGTTCTCTTTCCTTTGCGACTAAAATCTGCGAGAATCGAATAAGTGATTTCCATCGGGAAACGCTATTTGTCACTATTTTTACTAAAAAAAATTGTGAAAATCCATTCATTTCATGGAAATTCCTTATAATTAATAATGAGTGAAAACTCTTTGTTAATGCGCTTTTTGAAAATCACCTCAGTTGGCTCTTTCGGTTGGCTTGTTGAGGCAGACACGAGGGAATCACGTAACGAGAGAAGTATAGATGAGTCGCCAGCACCACTTAGATTTCGAAAAGGCAGCTTTATTCTCATCGGAAATAGAGCCTCAGCATCGACGTTACAGAATCCACGTTACAATTATTTAATATCTTTTTATTCTACTTTAATATTTAATTTTTTTTTTCAATTCAATTGATTTTGCCATTTTTTAGCCAAATTAATACGGTAAATTTAGCAAAAGTAGAAGCTAAAAATCGAATTGAAACTAGCGAACAACGACTTTTGCAATTTTTGATGAAAAATTACGAAAAATCAGTTCGCCCTGTACGAAATCCGTCACATACTGTAACCGTCAAACTCGGAATGACTATGACGAATATTTTTGAAATGGTATTAAATTTATTAAAACGGTATTATATTTATTAAAGAAAATATTACTAATTATAATTATATGATTACTTTTATATAATAATTATGTAAAAGTATAATTACTTTTACTAATTAATTTTATTTTTATTCCTTTTTCAATTCAATAATATTGCAAAATGTCGCATTCCGACCAGGTAACTATTCATCCAGAAAGAGTCCATGGGCAAAGAGAAGCTAATACTGTAAAAAGTGAAGTCGGATAAAAGTGAAGTGAAGTGAGGAAGCGGAATCGCTCCGAAAGATTTATATCTTTCAACTTTTTTGATGGGAATGAGACTCTTTTCTCGTTTATCTCGTTTTCTTTATCAATAGCTGAAAGATAAAATAAAAAGATAAAAGATGAAAGTGCATGAATTAAAACAATTAAATTATCCATGTTGATAAGCTTAAATTTGCCATGTTGATAAGCTTAAATTTCCGTCAAATTTCCTCTCTTATCACTTATTTTTTTTCTTGGCTTCAGAAATAAATATTTTTTTTGCAAATTTTATGCAAAACATATTTATTTATTTATTTAAATATATTTATTTTATGTGGAAAAAATTTATTTACTTTTAGAAGTGCAATTAGTGAAATATATTTTTCTTTTCATGTCAAAATTTTTTCTTGAATTTGAATTTCAGGACGAAAAAAATCAAGTTTTAACAATAAACGTTTGGCTAGACCAGGTGAATACTTGGATGATTTCTTTTTCAAAAAAAAAGAAACTTAAATGAATAAAATTTTATCATGGAGATGAAGATAGATAATTTGATAACATTTAGCTCAACTTTTTCTTAAAGGTCCCAAGTGTGAAAATTTTTTATTTATTTATTAAATTTTTATTTATTTTAAATTTTTTTATATATTTTATATATTATTTAAAGTATTATACAAAATATGAAATATTAAGTTGTAATTCTTAGATTTATATGAGATCGCAATAAAAAAAATGTTATGAAATATATAAAATATAAATAAACATAAAACATAAAAAATTTTGAATTTATATATTTTGTACTTTTTTATAGTTCTTTTATTTTATTTATTAATTTTTTATCAATATTTGTTTTTTATTAATTAATTTTATTTCTAACATCAGCACATGGCTATGAATTATATTTGCAAATATTTGAAGTTAAGAGTAACTTTGCCAATTTTTAATTTGTTAAATAATCATGTTTTTTATAATTATAATTAGTAATGTATCGATATTAAAGCAAAATACATTGGTACCAATTTAGGAATGGAAGGATGAATTATTACAGTGGGATCCTTCAGATTTCGATGGAATTGAATCTATTCGAATACCCAGTCATTTAATATGGTTACCTGATATTGTTCTATACAATAAGTTTGTTTTAATGTTGAATTTACTTCAGTTTTTTTCTGAATTATTTTCCATAATATTAATATTAGTAAATAATAAATAAGCAATAAAATAATAAAAAAAATCAAAAAATAAATAATACTGAAATGTAGCTGAATTATTTCGGTAAAAGAATTTCTCAAGCAATCAGACAAAGAATTTTTATTCACAAAAAAATTTTTCTAAATATTTCGTTGTTGTTGAATAGAACAGGAAAATCTAACCTGGAAAAAAAGTTAATAAAAGATTAATGAAGTCAAATAGGTTAAATGACTTCATCTTATCGTACAGGTCAAATATCATTTGCCATTTTTTGCCAAATCGAACTATATGTATTTGGTACTTTAGTGCTGATGACTATAGCATTGGCCATGTGGAGTCTCGTGCGATGCTATTTTATGATGGTTCAGTTTTTTGGCCACCACCAGCGCAGTTAAGGAGCACATGTAAAGTTGATGTGACTTATTTTCCCTTTGATCGACAACATTGCGCTCTGAAATTTGGTTCATGGTCATATCATGGTAATTACTTTCAAATTCTTTATCGGTTCTTAAAATATATTAGAATTGAAAATCCGTAGTTAGCGTTTTTTTTGGCTGAATATCGACAATAATAGAATGGTCATTAGAATGGTCAACGAACATCTATCGAATTTCTAGATTCAATCATCTTTGTTTAAGGCATTCAACTGGATATAATAAATCGAAGTGAAAATGTCGATTTGAGTAATTATGTTATTTCCGGAGAATTCGATTTAGTAAACGTCAATCAAAAAAGAAAAGTTGTTAAATACAATTGTTGTCCTGAATTATATCCGGATGTCACATTTTTTATTCATATCCAACGAAAAGTTAGTTAATTATCTCATTTTTTTGGACATTCATTTGGTTAAACTGACTTAGGTGGATTCCATAGGTTTATCAGATGAGATAAATTTTGCCACAAATTTCGACATCACTTGGCGACAGAAGCATACGTGGATGCGAATGCAATCCGGATTTCTGAATGAATGATATCTCTCATCGTTGCTAATCTTTTCATGGGTTTTAAATTTCTAATGAATTTTAATCTTAGTGAAATTTTTTCAGACTTTATATTATCTATATAATATTATTCTACCGTGTTTGATGATGTCGATACTCACACTTTTAGGTTACTTTTTATTTTATGTAATAATTTATTGTTATTTTGTGTATTTTTACGCAAATTTCGATACTGCATTCAGCTAAATTATTTTTTTAGTAAAAGCAAAAATTCAAACCAATAGGCTATAAAATTTTTATTAGATCGAATCAGCTAAAATCCGCTTCCATTTTCGATAAATTCTGATCTCTATTTCTGGTACTTTTTTAGCATTCTAGTAAGTCTAATGTTGTGGATAATACCTTTCATAATCAAAAGCTATTTCAAGACTCATTAGGTTGGTTAATGAAATTTCACTTCAGTATTTCTGCTTCCACCTGATTCTGGCGAAAAAATAGCTCTTGGAATCACAGTTCTACTAGCATTTTCGGTAATGTTGTTTGGTATTTTTTCATATATTCGTTGTTAGCGCTGAACTATGGGTATTTTTTAAGGATATTTATATTTATCTCAATAATTTCAAAGACTTTTTTTAAATTTTTCAATTGCTTCGATCCTTGTTGCCTATTAACATTAGAGCAAGTTTTTTGAATAAGCAACAAGTTTATTTCGTTTAATAATTTAAATATTTGCAAAGTTTATTCAGTCTTTTAGACTTTTCATGACTATTTTTAGGTTTTTGTATTAACAATAGCTGAAAAGATACCTGAGACAAGCGATTCGGTGCCCTTAATTGGTATTTATTTATCAATGGTCATGGGTATGACAAGTATATCGGTGGTTATGACAGTTATGGTGAGTTTCTATTTTCAATAGAATGCGGTAATCTCTGCATGCACACTAAAATAACGAAAAAGAGTACGAGTATTCGCTCAGTTAGCTTGCATTTTTCTGCTTAATTTTAATTTTCAGGTACTTAATTTTCACCATCGTGGTCCATATTGTCGTACTGTGCCACCATGGATTCGATTTTCTGTTCTCGGTAAACTGCGGAAAATTTTGAAAATGCAGTTAAAACACAATGCTAACAATAATAATGATATTTTGAGCGCTGATGAAAATCCAACAGACTTCGACTTAAAATGTGCAATTGGTAAAGAATTCCATTTTTTAAATTTTTTTTCCTTTTCGCTTTCGACAATTGAAAAGTTTTTCGCATTCTTTTTCCTTTTCCACTTTCAACAACACCAGTTATTTCTGTTTTGGCTAACTGAAATTATTTCGTTGTATCATTGGTTTGTGATAGATATAGATTGAATCTACAGCGCCATCGCCAGGATTTCATTTTTTTGTATCAGGTTCAGTCCCATCAAATACCAGAAATTATGTTCATTCTGCTTGGCCTTAGTACGTTCAATCGTCCCACCACCTACCAATTATACGTTCTTCGTTTTCACTAACCTCTCACTCTCTATTGGCCTTTGGAATTCATGACACCATCTATTAAGGGGATTAATTTTTATAATTATAATTATTATAGCTCTCATACTTTCCTTTTTAACTGCTATGGCCACATTTCATTGTCATAATTAGGCTTCTTATATATAAAATAAGCAGCACTGATGCTAAACCCTATGAATATAAATATTTTCTATTTTCTAATACTAATTTAAGTTTTTATAATTTTTTTCAACAAAAATTTCAGGTGTTACTGGGTATGATGGTCTCGATAATCAACCATTTATTTCTGAAAGCGCCTTGCTAAGACGTAATGTAGGCGAAAAACATTCTGAAAATAACTGCACGGTCACTTCGATGCCAGATGAACATATTTATAGGGCTTTACGCGTAACTTATTTATAATAATTATTATAATAAAATAATAGATTGAAAATTAGATTGAAAAATTAGCGTTGAAAATCGATATTGAATGTGCATCATTGCATGATTTACGGCGTTTTTAAAATATTTTTTAAGAGCCTAAAGCGAAATTTTCTAGCCAAGTCGAATGTTCATATTCGATAGATATATTATCTAATAATATCGTTTATCAGTTACTATATAAATATATTATCTCGTGATTTTCCGAAGCATTTAAACCTACAAATTACGTCTGATAAGCTGATTGTTGCTTAAAATTTACGCTAAACTTCCAATATTTCGAATTTGCTGTTTTATAAGAATATTTATTATTAAGGAGACTGGTGAAAATGAAATTCAGTTCTGTTGTATTCTCAAGTTCTTATTATTTATAGATTGAGCTGAAATAGTAACACTCTTTTTTTTATAAAGTAAGCAAGTATCACCATTTTTGTTAGGCTCACTTCATTGGATGTAGGTTATTGCACGCGACTAGAGATAAAGATGAGCCTTCCAGCTCCAGTGGAATTTTTCAACGTCAGATTTACTACATTAGCTGAACATTGGGACTCAAGGTGTGATAATCTGAGCGAAATCACTCTCACACGTGGCTATTCTATCTCTATATTTGCAAATTCGGTTTCTAATTTGCATATTTTAGCATAAATCTTCGAAATTTTAGATGTTACTTAAGAAGCGATACTTGGAGGAATGCTCTCAAAGAGTAATAAATGAATGGCAACAAGTAGCTCAAATCATCGATCGCTTCTTATTTTGGGTCTTTCTTATTTGTACAATAGTGATTTCTATTATTTTATTAATAATTGTACCCGTCGTACATCGTTTATCAAATTTAGATAAATTTGATGATGAAAGGTATGGAATTTAATAATAATTTTTATAATATTTGTTTTTCTTTTTTAATTAATTCTTTAATTCTTTTTTAATTACCATTGTTTAAATATTTTTTAGATTTAATATAATTAATGAAAATTTTTAGAAGTAAATTAGGCGCAAAATTTTTTTTATAGTTTTACACGAATTTACCATTTAGATTTTCCATAATTTTTTTTCCTATTTTAATTTAATTTCATTATTTATGCAAATTTTTTTTAAATGAAATCTTTAATGAAATATTTTGAAATATTTTAATATTAAAATAATAAAAGTGGGAAAAAATTTGTGGATTTTCATATAAGCTGAGTAAATTTTTGGTTTTTCTAAAAGCCTAGTTTGGCTCAAATTTATTAAATAATTCATTCATTTATTGTTGCATTTATAACAACATTTTCATGGTTGCCTTCAAGCAATATTATTATTATTATAATATTGTCTACGTTCATTGAAAATAAAAAAAAATAAAATTTGCCCATATTTGTAAATAATATAAATAATAATAAAAAACAGAAATATTTTGAAATGTTTGATAGTCTTCATATAGCGATGGATGTATTTGTGTTTCTTTAATAACCATCCGCATTTCACCTCCAATTATTTTATTTTTGCTCCTATTTAAATTTTATTTTACGAGATATACGAGTCGTCTATGTTTTAAATGAAATTGTTAATGAATTTTCTTATAAATTCCATATTTAAGTCATTGAAAATTGCGTTTCATGAGTGATTATTTATTAATTTTTGCCTGTTTTAACTAATATAAATACAATGAAATTCGAAAGGAAAAAAAATAAAAAATAAATATATGAGCTAATAATAATAATAATGATAATGATAATAATAATAATAATAAATTTCAATAAGAATAAGTTATCTCTACGTTCGAATGAAATTTCTAACGATCAAAATGGATTAAAGTAAAGAAAAATTAGAGTTAGTTCTAAATTATTATTAAGGTTTTTACACTAAATCCTTAATCTTTCAATAAAAAATTTATCTTATCACTTCATTTAAACAATTCATCCTTAATTATATAATTTCTATTCAATTTCCATTGAATATATAAAAATATATATTTTTCAAATTGCAAAAAAACATCTTTTAATAATTCGATTTATTTATTTAAAAAAAATTCGATTGAAATTTTCGGGAATGAAAACTATGGAAAATTCTCTTTATAATACGAAAATTTTCTCTCGATTTATACATAATTAAAATAAGAAAAATTATCTAAAATATTCAAGAAAAAAATTTCTAAATGTACGACAAAAAGGGAATTCCATAAAATTCTATAAGATATTTTTAAATAAGCAAGATTAAATCACTTATAATTTATGAAAAGTTATTTTATCTTATCAGTTTTTTATCAATGATGGACTTTCGAATTTGATCCTTTGATTGCACGATAGTATTTAAGTGGAAAAATTCATGAGAGCATTTACTTTTTCATGCAATATATCAATCGACTTTGATGCAAATCAATCAGCTTCACCTGCCATCAGTTCCCAAAATTCTAAAAATCGCATTTTTTTTTAGGCAAATCTCTTTAAATGCTTTCTTTTTCTAAAAGCGCCCACTATTTTTGGTTAGGTTTGTTCCAGTGGACCAGAAAAATTTTGAGAGAGAAAAAGAGAGTTGTCACTTGGCGATAAAAGCACAAGCAAGCACAGGCGAAGCCAGGATAACCCGCATTTCTGAAGGACAGACTTATTTTTGCTGAGAGTAGAATTCCAGCTTCGGTGCTCAGAATGAGAATAACGATATTACTGAATTCCATTCAGAATATCATAAACAAACATTTTATGATTCGATGCTTAGAAATAATAGTCATTCGTTCGTCAACGATTCTCATCTCATGCATCCATAAAAATTTGCTTGAGAATTAAATTTCCTTTGGAAAATCTCGTTTTGTGATAATAGAAATTCGTGTGCTATCTATTACCTTACCTTCAAATTCAATTTTTCCCGAGCCATCTTCATCAATTTCATCGACAGCCGCTTCGAGTTGATCATCGCTTAAATCATCAGCGATTTCTTTCAATAGTGCTTTTAATGTTGGACGTGAAATATAACCATTACCCTTTAAAAAACCGCTCGATTATTCACCGAAAAATAATAATTCTCCTTTCGAAATAAAAATTATTCACTAGTTTTGAACCTCTTTATCGAATAAACGAAATGCTTCGCGTAGTTCTTTTTGAAGGGTTTCTTTATCGACAGTATTTGCAACTGTATAAACGAGTGCACAAAATTCATCAAATTCTAATTTGCCCGAACCGTCCGCGTCAAATTTTCGAATTAATTTGCGTAGTTGCTTCTCGTCAAAATCCTGTTCCATTGCATGCATAATTTGTCCAATTTGTGTTGCCATTATATAACCTTGCTTTCCACGATCAAACATATCAAAAAATTTTTGATATTCTAGAAAATATATCGTATAAATGCGCAATGAGCGAAGTTATTGGATAAATGGAAATTGGAAAAATGAGAAACAAGGTGGAAATTTTAAGGAACAATATCTTAACATCGTTCTTCATTGAGTTGAGTTTCTCTTATTGCCATTTCTGGCTGAACTCATCTTCCACTGGCATGTTGGATTTGACGAATTTTGCTAGTCAACTAATGGTGATTAATAAGCAGCGCTCGGATATTTGAAAGAAAAATTTACTTTTGAGAGGAGGAGTAGAATGAGCTGAGCATTCTGGAGCAATAGCTCACAACTGAGCCATTCTATTTCTAACAATTAGCGATTAGCAATTTTCCTACTCATTAATCAATTTATTCAGTTTGAAAAATTAAATTTTGACAAATCAAAAAATTTAATAATTTTTTTTCAACAAAATAAATTTAATTAAATTCAATAAATAAGTTTTTAGTAATTTTTTTAGTAATTTAGCTTTTTTATAATTTTATTATTTTCCATATTTTCTATAATTCGGAAAAAACATTTTAATATTTTTTTAAAACGCATTTTGTTTTATATTTTAATTTTAGTGAATAAAATATATTATTGGATAATTTTTTATAATTTTTAATAAGCAAATAATTTCTTTCGTTTGCAAATTGAAAAATGTCCTTTGTCAGTTAATAAATTACGATGCATTTGCGAAAGATTCGCCCTTGAGGAATTAAATAGAGTAAAATGAAATGAAGTGAAAGTTGTCGAAAATGAAACCTTCAATTTGAGAGCCATCGATTTCGGCAAGAATTTCTTCAATATCTTCGGCCTGAAAAGACGAAAGTTGAAAATTTCTCAATCGAGAGTATTGTATAAACCAATAAAATTAATAAGCAATATTAAATAAATAAACGATAATAAACAAACAAATTAATTAAATAAATAAAACAAATATATAAATGTAAATAATATAAATAAATATATATTTAATATAAAAAAGAAAAAAATCAAGGAAATTTACCATTTGGAAATTTAATTAATTGAACTCTGAAAACAATCGAAGCAACACACCAACAAGAGAAAGGGTTTGATTTTAGTTAAAGAAGCTCACCAGCTCACCTCGTCAGCAAAAGCAGTAATAACAGCAACAGCAGTTACACGCCTACAGGTTTTTTAAAACCTCTTCAGCCTGAGGCTATCTATTTATTTTTCTGTCTATCTATAATAACACTAGTTCTTTCGCTTTATCGCCCACAGTTATCACTAAGATTTAATGTTTTTCGAAATAATTGTTGGCTCTTCCTCGAAAACTTTTTTCTCGACATTATTTCATTGATTATGAAAAGCATTTCTAGAATTTTTAATCTCTTTAACTCTTTAGTTTGGTTAAATCGGTTTTCTCATAACAAAACACATTGCAAATATTCTCAACTGTGATAACTCGGGAATGGTTTAAAATCAAAAAAAAAGATGATAAAATAAATACAAATATAAAATATAATATGATAAATATATGAAATAATGATAAATATAAATCAAAAATAAAATATAATAAAAAAAATTTTTTGATTTATCGATAAAAAATGAAATTATTTGACTAAGAACGTCGCTTTTGATTATTGTAATAATATTGTAATAATAGCGCTCATCATTTCTGGTTAAACCATCTCCTTCCGTTGCCTTATCGAATTTAACCAAGGAAATCAGTTGTTTGTCGATATGAGTACTAATATTTGTGGGATTATCGCATAGTTTAATAATAATTAAATATCTTTTTATGAGATGGTCATTTTTTGATAATTTTTAAACATATTTTAAACATATTTTATGCGTTTTTTCTTATTGGAAAAGAAATATATAAAAGGCCATAAAACCATTTTATTCTTTATTGTATTTAATTTTATTCCATTTCTATAATTTCTACATTCTACAATTATCGATGGTACCAACGATAAATCTGTGCTTCTGGTCCTCCAGTTGTGCCCCTGGTAAATAAATATTTCTATCTTACTAACAGCCAGAGGAGCCAGCATAGTGGTGAGAATTGGAATTTTTATATACCAAAATATTTGTTTCACAATCTTTGATTTTTAATTGGAAGTTTTTTTAAATACCATTATTATTATAATGTTATTATAATATTTTTTTTAGTGCAAAACTTTAAAATTAAAGAAAGATTTATATTTATAAGTATTTATAAATATAGAGAAAAAATAAAAACATTAGAGGCAAATAATATCCATTAGAAGGAATGAAACACACGGCTTCAATCAAGTCGAAGAAATATAAAAATTATTTCGGAAAACTTCGCAATAACTCCCAGCTGACAATATATTTTACTGAAATTTCGCTCAATTTCCCAAGAATCTTCGCTTATTTACATTTATATTTAAGAATTTATATTTCTCTGATAATTATATATTTTCTAAGTAAATATTTGCTTTTGCTTTAAAAATATTCCATAATAAACTTCATTCGAATAACCATCCTAGCGTATAGAAGCGTATAGAAGATCTGCAATAATAGTAATAGTGAAATAAATATAAATACTATTCCTCTTAGGAAATATAAGCAATGCTTCTGATTTCTTCCCAGAAATATCTTCTGATTTGATATCAAATCGATAATCAATTTGGTTGGTTCGAGTGCTATTGGTCATCTATCAACACTGTAGTAACCGTTCCAGGCAAAAGGCTAATTGTCCAGCAAAGAAAGCCAAAGCACAAATAATAAGCAGTCTTATAGAAAAATATCAATTTTTTCAGTTTTTTGTAAAAATATGAAATATGTTCAAGATTTATTAAGATTTATTCTTTTTATTCTTATTTTATCCTTAAAAAATTTATTTTTTCGATTTCATTATTCCTCCATCGATCTTTTCGGAAAAGAATTTTTATTTTTTAAAATTTCTTCATTTATTATCTAAAATAAAGTCTCATTTGTTTGTTGTTCATTTGATTGCGATTCACTGATAACAAATCATATAACGTATGTATGCATGTAAAATTATATATTTTATTTAAAATTTAGAAAGGCCCATGTCGTGTCTGTTTATAGAATTTCTCAAGGTTCCATTTTATAAGTTGATAAACAAAATCGAATGAATTTGGGTCAGTTGTTTCTGCTAATAAATTTTCTTTTTAATATTTCTAAGAAACCCTATATAATAATTGAATAGTCGTAAATAATTAATTTGCCTTATTTTCTCCTTTTTATTTATTTATTTATTAAAAAACAATAAAAAAAACGATCATGAATGTTAGCTATATTGAATTAACAATATTAAATAAAGAAAAGAAATAAAATGAAATAATATTTATGAAAAAACTGAAGTAATATTGGACGAAATCGATTATAAAAAAATATAAAAAATAAGAAAGAAAAAACTAATGAGAAATTGATTAAAAAAATATGATTTGGTATTTTTAATATATAGTTTTATGAATAATAATAATAAAGAAAGAAAAAATAAAGAATATCCGAAATTTTTTGAAGCATTCTGTTATTCACCTTATCATTTGTGCTGAATGAATACAAAAATTTGTTCGATTAATGTTCGATTCGACTGTTTTAATTTAATTTTCAACGTCAATTAATAATATTTTTATTATTATAAAATTTAATAAAATAAAATTTAACAATTTACTATATAAAAAATCAGTCATTTTTATGCCTTTTTTTGCTTATTTTTGATGAGTAAATTTATCATTTAACTATATTTTTTTTCAAAGATATTAAAAAATAATTTTTTTAAAGAATATAAAAATTTATTTTTTGGTATTTAATAGCGATTTTCGCATTTTCGCATATACTTTTACTTATATACTTTTACATAAATACATAAATACAATTACATTTTAATAATTTCTACAAAAAACAAATATATTTTAATATAGAAAAATATAGAAAAAACTAAATTAAATGATAAATGATATCAGTATTAATCATCAAAAATAAGTGATTTTATATTCAGTGATTCAGAATGTTTTAAATCGGTATTTTTTATAAAATTTTTTTAGCAAAAAATTAAATGGCTTTTTGATTTTTGATGATTTTGTTAAATGTTTTATTGTTCGAATTAATCAAAATTACCTGAATACCTGAAGTAATCAATGTAATCAATGTAACTGCTGTAAAATTCGGATAATTTAAACGATACTACAAAATTTGCGAAAAAAAAAGAATGGCAGTGATAAAATCTAAAAATTTTCTTGGAATTATTTTATTTTTGAGGGAAATTTTTTAAATGGTATTATAGGATACGTAATTTTTTGAAAAATTCATATGTAAAATCCATATTAAATGTTATAAATGATTGGTTTATTATAACCGTTATCAGAATAATAAATTTATTCAAGCAAAAAAGACACAAAAATGACTGATTCTTTATTTAGTAAATTTATTAAATTTATTGAATTTTAATTTTGTAATAATAAAAATATTATTGATTAACATTGAAAAAAAATTAAAACAGTCAAACATTATAACATAGTTTCAACATAAATGCTACAAAAAACCTAACTTCTGAAAATTCATGATTAAATATGTTAATATATATATTATCATTATTCTATGACCGAATAACTGAAGTGAAAGAGTATAATTAATGAAAATTACCTGAATTACCTGAAATAGTTTGCAAGGATTTTGGTTAAAATAATTGCCAAAACAATTATCTAAAATGAAATAATTATTCAAAAGAGAAAAACAAAAAAAATAAAATTTTTCACAAAAAAATTAGAAAGTTACAAATAAAGAATTTAAAAAAAATTTACACATTCTAAAAATAAATATACAAAAAAATATTACATAAAAAAGATAACTGGAACAAATACAAACAATACAAAAATATAAATTACAAAAAAATACAACAAAAGTAAAATAAAAATAAATGAGAATTAAGGTAAATTATCGCAAAATGAGGAAATAATAGCCTTAAAATCTCTTAAAAAACCATTTAAAAAAAGGAAATTCTTCGGTACTTTTTTTCGTAAAAATTTTTAGCATTTCGAAATTTTTTAATTGGATGGATTTTCATTAAATATTAATATATATATATGTTATATCTATCACTCTTTTAGTTCAAATCACAGTATATTTAAAGAAAAAACAAAAGAAATCATTAAGACCCGTGGAAAGTGAAAAAAAAGCGAGATCCAAAATCACAATTCATGGAATGTGAAATACAAGCTGGATATAAATATTTTAAACAAGTGCAATAGATGATAATGATATGTTTGGATATTTCACCCCTCTCTTTTTGAAATCATCGAGGGTTAAAGGTCATAGTTCATATGGAAGAGCTTTCAATAATTAGCTGATTAATTTTAGCAAGTAATTCGATTTAGGTTCGACCAAGATGGAATTTACATATGTAAACATGATGAGATTGATCAATGAAAGCTAAAAACTTCTAGCAATGTTTGAAAAATAGTGGTTTAGAGTCGTTGATATTTCCTTAGGCATTTCGATAATTGCATCCGATCTTTTATGAATGCATTTCGAGCAATTTATATTTATAACTGATTTACCATATCATTGAAAATAGTACAATGAACGATTCCATTTCCATTTCTAATGCATCTAAAAAAAAAGAATCGGCAATCTAATTTATCCAGAAAGGACAAATATGCTTATTTCAGGAGCCCATTAGGCTGGCTTGATGCGGAGAATAGGCTAATACCAGTTCTAATGAGCATATTTCTGTTTGGTTCCTCTATTGGCTAATAGAGTATTACTGCCAGAATTATTTGGAGATAGATTTATAGACAGGTTTTCAGAGCCACTTTCATCTCCAATGACAGCCAAAGGAATCAAAATTATGCTATTTCTAGTGGAGTGAAGAAACGTGGAACTCCACGTTTGGACCGTTGAATATAAAAGCACAGAATAAATATAAATATAATTGAAAGTTTTTTTTTACCTTAAATAGCCATTAAACAAGGCATTGGCATCGAAATTATTGAAGCGCAGTAGTCGTTGATTCGGACGCAGATTTTTGGTTGGCGAACCAATTTCGAAGAAAAAGCATCGATGTTGTATTTGAAGAAGGTGATGATGTTGAAAATGATGACGGTGACGAAGATGACGATGAAACTGCAATTGGCTGATTTTCGTTCGGAGAAACTGATGAGAGCGAACGACTCTCTGGAACTATGGAATAGTGCTTTTGTGAATCAGCGGTTGGTTTAAGAGTTATGGCATAACGCTTTTTGAAATTGTGGAGCCAGTGTTCCGAAAATAAACATCGAGCGGACTTCGTTGCTTCTTCTAGGATTCCAGGACAAAGTTCAGTAGCAAGTCGTCGAGCTTGATCCTGAACCCAGCGATTTGATATTCGCTCACCTTTCAATTGAGCGGCCTGAAGGCGTTCATATAGAACTTTTTCAACATCTGGAAACTGTACCTTACGTCCACGTCGTCCTGGTTCAACACCAGTGATATTTTTACGACACAGCCAGGGAAATCGCTCGTAAAATGTTTGTATGGGTAGTTGACCAGGTTTATTTAGGATTTCCTTGGCATTTCCATACGATGACTCTGAGATATCGAAATCACTTGAGTTGTTGATCTGAATTTGAAGACCACTCTGCGTATTCTCACTGTCTGCTTCGTCAGAGTCATCGGCATCACTAACATCCAGGTCATAGTCATTTTTATTTGGTGAAAGGTCTCCGCTCTCACCAGTTGTGAAAGAAGCTGAATCAAGTGAGCCTGCTGATCCATTGCTGCTCATACTTGATGACCAGTCTCGGTTTAAATTAATGTGATAACGCTTCTTGAAATTACTAAGCCATCTCTCACTGAACTGGCACATTCCAGTCAATTGTTGTTCAGAACATTGCTCTCTTGCAAGGGCTCGAGCGGTTTCACGAATCCATCGATTGCCTACTTTATGCCCACTTTCTAGATGTGAAGAATATAGAGAGAATAATTGCTTTTCGATATCGGGGAATTGTGGCTTTCGCCCACTTCGACCAGATTTTAACGAACCTGGTCGAGATTGACGTATTTTTTCGATCTTTTGCAGCCATCCGTTCAACATCGATTTTGTTATCTGGAATTCTTTGCAAGTACGATACTTGTTCTGACCATTAGCCAAATAATAACCAATAACCATCAATTTAAATTCCCTTGGATAGGACATACGATTCGGACCAGCAGCGGCACCAAATTTTAGAGCGATCCAGTTCGAATTTAAATTGGGATTTGCACATGTTGGTAGCAACGAGGATTGCTGAGGTGCTGCTATTTGAATAACTGATTGTCTTGATGCTGTTTGACTTAGATCTAAAGGAATTTCAACATTTTCCTGATCAGTTCTTGCTGGATTTGTAGATAAATGTGCTAATAAAGATGGAGATTGCTGCGATGGACGGATCGGTGTGGGACGATATAGAATATTTGGTACAGGTGTAACAGTTGAAAGTAACTGTGAAAGAGTCATAGACGTCTCATTCGAAACTTGAGATTTATGCTGGATTTGATTTGTTGTAGCTGAAGCAGATTCGAATAGGTGACTAATATTAGTTTTAGACTGAGATAGAGAATGATTGTAATCAGATAGAAGCTTTATATTTGGCTGATTCCTAATATGGGCAGATGAAGAACAGGACAGATCCATATTTAATGTTCTGAGAAGGGGAAAGTGAGAATAGAAAAGAGAATTGCTGCGGGTGGTATGTGAATGACGGAGTCATTGAGAAAGGTCGATGGCTGCCCCTATTTCCAGTTGTTGTCAATTTAGCCCCGGCCCGAGGTCTCCAAACCCTATCTGAAAATTTTGAAGGTCGTTTTATGTCGTCGTCGTCGTTGTCGAAAATCGCCAACATCGCAAAATAAGGGCATTGAGACACAATTCTCTTTTCATTCTTCTAAATATTTGCGTCCGTCCACTTTTCATCTTCATCTCATTTACCGAGCTATATGACTACTGTTTTCCTTTCCCAAATATCAATGAACCACGAATGTTCGTTCTATTTTAGCCGAAATTCGCTCATTCGTTTTTCTTATCGCCGTTCCATGCGCACTACCGGTACGAGGGCAAATTTTTCTTGCGTAATCGAACACTCTCTTACCATTAAAAGTAATTTCACCTTCAATTGAAAACAACCTTTCCGAGAATTATTGCTGAACATCGTCCGATAAAGAACCACGATTATAGTCACCTTGAACTATTTTCAAGATTGTTGTTGACCTTTGAAGAGAGAGCGTTGCAAATATATTCAAATAACAACGAATTCTATTTCTAATTTTAAAACGAAAATGCGTCTTATAAAAATTCATTTTTTTTTTATTATACAATTTATTTAAAAAATTTTCCAACTAATTTTATTGATACAAAATTATTAGTTCATACGAATTATAAGAAATAAGCAATTGGAATGGCTCAGTGGCTGCGTTATTTGTCTCTCTCTCAACTGAGTTCGAGCGAAGAGGCCGAAGTTCTAACTAATTCTTGCTGCATTTGCAGAACTGCGAGTGATAACTGCAGCAGCTCGTCGTTTCTTCTATCGCCGAGTAACAACTCCACGGCAGAGGTTCTCATCGTTTGATGAACACAGAGAAAATCGGCTCTAATATCGACGTGCTGCAATTAGAAAAAGCAGCTCTGGATGCGACGTCGGCTCAATCAAGCCTAAGGCAAGAAAAAAGAGTGCTTGGGATTCGTCTCAGTTAGAAATGCTCACTCACTCAAATAGAATATTGCAGCTAAACGAGGATATTGTTCGATGAAATCAAAAATAGCCAAATAGATTTTCGATGAGATTTCCCCTATTACCGCAGAGATTTCTTTAATTCCCTCAGGAAAGTTATAGTTGAAGGCGAAATTCAGGTGCTATTGTGGTACAGCTGCATTTTTAACCTCAAAGGACTCTTTGGTTCTATCAGCTCGCAATCGATGGAGTCAACCAATCCAGAAACGATGGATGCCGCTAAAAAAAGTTTGAAAATTTAAGGAATCCATTTTATGCCATTGATAACAAAACCGTTGATATGACCCTTACTACTCCTTATTGACATGAACTGATAAATAAAACAGTTTTATGAAAATCCAAAAATAAGTTTTTCGAAATCCTTGTAAATTAGGAAGCTATTAGAAAATGAATGAATATTTAAAATATTTGTTTCAAAACG
The DNA here is from genome assembly GCA_900625125.1 of Dracunculus medinensis. Lineage (NCBI taxonomy): Eukaryota > Metazoa > Nematoda > Chromadorea > Rhabditida > Dracunculidae > Dracunculus > Dracunculus medinensis. The sequence continues at coordinate 148,649 of UYYG01001165.1, read as the reverse complement.
AATATTTGCAGTACGATACATTTTGCCGCGGAGTTTTTTAAACTGTTCTTTTCGTTTTTATTTATTTAGTATGATTTAGTATGATTCCTGGGGCAGCTTGGCGAAATGGTGTGGTGTTTTGGTGGATTCTAACCAGGAATCATCTAAAGAGTCCGGAGGAGGATCGATTTAGTAGTTTAGTGTTTGAGATCGCGAACTTATGAAATGTCTCATCCTAGTAGTTTATGGGGCCAGCCAAACTAGAAATGAAGTAACATGCTTTAATATGCTTTATATAATATCTCAATTCTTTTAAATTTTATGATATTTTGTGTGAAAATATTTTTTATATTATTTGAAAGCGAATATTTATCACCTATTTCGACATCAAAGTCATCGAACTGAACAATAATTTATTTGTTTCATTTTTATATTTCTTGTTTATCAATCATTTTTACTATTTTGTCGGAGTTTTTTTCTATATGATTAAACTATCTTTTTTCCATTCTCAAAATTTTGTCTTTCTAGAAATTCTTATCTGAGAAGAATGTTATAAGCAGATATTTTATAAAAATATGGTTGGCGATTTGGAAAGTCGAATTGATGAATTATTAAATTCATTAAGGTAGGTATTTTTTCTTAAGGGCTTAAAAATTTAAGAATAAAGAAAATTTAAAAAAATATAGTTCTTTTTTTAAATTATTTATAAGGATTTCGCTGTATATTTTTTTAGTTCCAATATTTACATAATAATATTTACATAATAATAATTTTTTCATAATAATTTTCTGCAAAGAATCAATTAAAATCTTTGTAATAATACGCAACTAAGAGATTAGTTTAATTCAAAAACTTTTTTTCTTTTTTCTGAGTTGTCTAAGAAGTTTTTTCTAGATTTTTTATTGCTTTCAGGTTTAGTACAATGAGAAATAGGCCACCTCAGGAAAGTGACGGTAGCAGGTTGAAAGCTTTTCATCATCGTTTGAAATCACTCGTTGCCGAAGAGTTTGATGATTATAAGTATATAACTCGTTCTGATTTTATTTTTTTATCTTCTATAACCAAATATTTTGGAAATTCAATTTTAAAGTCTGAAATTTTAAATTCATCATAAATCTGCTTAAAACTTTCGATTTTATTTGATAAACATTTATATTATTATAGGCGAAGAAGATTAAAACATATTTTACCAGCTGTGATTTGCGTTCGCGAACAATTATTGTTCCTGAGAAAATGCCTACATTCTTCAAATATTGTTTCAACATCACAATACATTTCGAAGATGCACGTGGCATTGACAGCTATTATGAAAGAATCGTTCCAAGAAGATTGTCGAAAGGCTGCGATTGTTCTTGGTTTTTTATTTTATTATTGTGACGCAAATATTTCATGGTAAACCATACAAAAAAAGACTAACATTCTGCGGCTTTTTAGCTTAAAGTTTTCATTAATAGTTTAGGAGCTCTTGACGTGGTTGCTGAAACTTTGGTGCTTGACATCGAATATTTTGGTACCAAATGTAATCAAGAAAATCGTGTTATAAGAAAGCTTGTTGCCAGTTGTTTAACGAATTTAACCTATGGTAATCTAATGTGCAAGCGAAAACTTTGTGCTTATCCGAATTTTATCGAAAATGTCATTAAAGTTATCGCAGAATCACATTATCTTGCTCAAGTTTGTTATTTTCATTTATTCATTGGTTCTTTCTATCTATCGCATTTCAACCATATTCATTTTCAGGTTTATGCTGGTCTTTTGCGTAACTTATCATGGATGGCTGATTCAGAAATGAGTGCTGCTCTGCTGTCAACTGTATCACCCTTAGCACATGCTTCAGTGGCTGCTTTTAAATTTGGCGAAATGAAATGTTTATGTTCGTCTTTAGCTGCTCTTTGGAATTTAGCATCACATTCAAAGGAGAACAAAAAAGCGCTCTGCGATGAACCAGATTTTTTGGAATCTTTGATTGAAATTATGGGTGCTGATTCACAGCAGACGGTACTTATTTTCTTAGAAATTATTTCATTCATGCTATTTGAATTCATCTTCAGATATTAGAAGCAACCACAGTGATTCAATTTCATTCAGTTTCATTATCTGATTGGTCTAGCTGAAGAATAATTGTTTTATTTCTATATTTCTAGGCTTTATTGGAATCAGCAACTGGAATTTTTAAATATTCCACAATGTATCTGGTAGCTGCTGGTGTTGAGCAATATTTATCAGTTAATCTTAGATATAGGCTGGTTTTTTGTTTAGTTAATTTGCTCAATAGTCCTTCCTTTACAATAATTGGTAATGGACTTGGAATAATGATGCAGCTTCTCGCAAAGGATCAACAATTAAGATTGCACTTAAGGTGAAATTTTTCATTGGCCTTATAATTACTTCTAATTCCTGTAAAATTTGTTATTTATATTTATTTATATACTCGTATATTATGGCCATATAGTATAGGACCAACAAGATAGTAGATAGTTACAATTATTACAATTTATATTTAATAAATTTAAACTTTATATTTTAGATCTATTCCAATTTTTCTTTTTAAATATTTTAAATATTAAAATTAAAGCAAAATTAAGTAAAATTAAAAATATTTTATATTTTATAAGTAATTAAACTTCTTTTTTCGTATTTTCTTGGTAATTTATTTTTTTCCGTGCAGAACTTTTTTTTTCCCTTTTTATGCTTTCTCTTTTTATCTTAATGATCAATAGTATATATTCAGATTGAATCAAAAAGCGATGCAATATTTGAATCATTTACGAAACTCAGCTCGCGAAGACATTAGAAATCCAGTGAAAGCTATTCTTAATTATATAAATTCCTCAGAATTAAACGAAATGGTTGATAGACCTCATTCAGCTCATCAATATTGTAAGCCCTGTTCCATGCAGCATCTTTCCCAACAATGTCGTCATCATGTGCCGCAGTCTTATTCTGCTCAGGACGCTGGCCATCCACATCCAGCGCAAGCTTTTGCACAGTATTCAACAATTCCAGGATTTTTTAATGTTGAAGGTATTATATTTATAAATAATCCTCTCTTTGCAGACAAAAGCTGCAAAGAGGGGATCTAAAAAGTAATGAATGAGTGTGTACAAATTCTTCAGCCATTTTTCATCCTTTACTGATTTAAATTATTGAAATATTTAGGAATGTCTTCTTCTTATGGTGGATCTACTACTTCTTCACCATTCTTGGAACCGACACGATTGCTAAAACTAAGATCTGCACAGACACATTTGCATAATTTGGCGCTAAACAGGGTGGATTGTAATGACATTTTTTCACTAATGGAACCAAATAAATCTGTTAGTCAAAATTTCACACCACGAGAAGTTGCGGACAATTTCGCGTCTCTTCCGCGTGAATCCTCACACCAGATCTACCGTATCACATCCAATTGTTGTGAATCTTCTTTAATAGATCAGCCTTTAGTGGAAAATTCGTACGGCAGCTTACTATCCATTTTTTTTATTGCATTTTTTTTATACCATTAAAGCGTATCGAAGATTTCTTAAATTTATTAAAAAATTTTTGAAGTATTAAAGTATAGTTGACAATATTTCAACATTTTCATCTATGATAATACTCATTTTTGAAAAACTATTGTTGATGGATCGCGTTATAGGAATAGCGCGGATTTGTTAAAATCCACTACTGGAACAAAAGTGAATCAATCATCCAGTCAGACAAGAAATCTTATTGTTGACAACGAACTAGTTGATACTGAATTAATGAAACTGAATGAACCGTCTTATGAAATTGACGAAAGTGTTAGGTGTACGAGATGTACAAGTACGCAGTCGTTAACGTCATTATTACCTGTATTATTTTATTTCGTCTTTTTGCTTTCTTTTTCTATATATCAAAAATGGATTTCAAAATTTTTCGTTTTTTTTTAATTTAACAAATTGACATCTTCCTCATTATTGATCATCTATCATCTAGTCAGCTATCGTCTATGTTTTTTAAAATGATTTTTTAATTATGTTAATTGTTTTTTAGGCTGATAAAAGTGCTTGGGAAAGTGTTAATAATTCGGCTGTTAATAGTAATCGATTGTCACCAGTGAGTGCTACTGATATACCAGACTCTCCGACTCAGTGTGCAGCTTCAAATGATACAGAAATAGTGGTAAAAAAAGAACAACATTCAGGTCATGATAATGTGGACCCTATTTTGAAAGGCAGCGATACTAACCAGAATGTAGATCAGCAGTTAATTTCAAATTTGGACAATGTAAAATTAAGTAAGGAAATTTAATGAAAAGTACTTATTTTGATTTACTAAAATATTCTATGATTGGAAATAAAAGATGTCCTGGTTTGGTTTTTTAAATGTTTTTGGTAATTTGAAGATATAATTTTTTATCTAAATTTGTTAAATTTAATTCAGGTACTGGCAACAGTTCAGTGAATGAGAGTGGTGATTATGGCATTTTTAGTGGTAAAATTGATTCGGAATTATTGATTCAATCAATTGAAGCAGCTATGCCAAAAAAGTTATTATTTTCTTGCTTGTATGCAGTAACTTTAACAGCAATTTTATAATCAAATATCTCATCAGGAATCCTGCGAATGATGATTTTCTTGCATTGATGATTGAAAAAGCTCAGCCGAAACCGAATCGAATGTTAAGTAGTTTGCCAAATTATTCTCATGCGCCGACTGCTAAACCTATTTATGATTCATCATCTTCAAAAGGTTTTTTGAATTTTAATTGTAGCAAATATATATTTATATATTTACTTATATATTTTAACTTGCTTATTAGGTTAAATCTTTCATTTATATTTTTTCATATTTTGTATTTGCAGCAGAAGACGATGATTTCTTAATGCAAAGTATTGCCAGCGTTTTACCACAAAATCATCGAAGTGGTCCAGAATTATTCTTAGGGAATCAATCAAAAAAAGGGAGGGCCATGATGGGCGAGGTCGCACGTCCATCAAAAGGCCCTAAGCAAAATGCGCATGCGACCTTTACTACTTCAAAATGCTCGTCTAATAAAAAAATACCACAAGCTCGAGTGATGCCAAATGCATTTCTTGGAACTCTTCCAACAAAAAAAGAAACTAATTCGATATCCATCTCTTCTTCATTAATTTTAAATGCAGCTTTACAGAATTCTTCATTGGTAGAAAGTCCAGAAACATCGGAGAAAATTCGGGATGCATCTACACTTCGTTTACATCCTAATGAAGTTGATTTATCAATTTTTTTGACTAGCATATAGTAATATTCAACTCTAATTAAATTGATTTAAATTCTTTTAAAAAATTTATTGTGGTTATTGTTATATACAAAATTCATTTATATTTTTAAGTTATTTAGGAAAGTGATACTTTGAGTGAAGATAGCTACAGCAAATGTGAAGTTGATGATGAGGCAGTGTATAGCGCTATTCCCATTGATGTTGATCAAGAAATACATGCTGAACAACTGCTTATTGATTGCAATATCATTGGTGTCACAAGTCATAAAACTAAAAATGCAACTTTTCAATCTTTACGGTTTGTTTTTTTAATTCCGTTTTTATTAACTCCGTTTTTTATAGCAAATAGCATTGATATCCCAAAATCTCAGATGATCATCTCTGGATCTTCTAGACTTTGCAAAAGATTGTGGCAACCTTTTCCCGCTAATAAAATTATCAAATTATTAAATTTTTTAAAAAAAAATCAAATTATTATTAAATTTTTTAAAATTACCTTTACTTTTAGTAAAAAATCAGGTAGAAACAAACAGAAAGAATTAAAAGAGTCTGTTATATGCGATATATCTGCCGAAGTAAGCGAAAAGTCTGGTCTTTCTGCTGATACAGGTGAACATCGAATTCAACAACCGAATAATCTTTCAATTATCAAAGGGAAAATCGTGCAACCTCGCAGTAATAAATCAACTCATATGAAAAACAACTCAGCTTCATCAAAAATATCGAATATTCCAAGGAATGCATCGAAGTTTGGTCAGTATAAAATTTTTTTTCTTTTTTTGATCTCAGTTGATATCGGTGGTATGCAACGATAGAACAATTAGGAAATTTTCTGCATAACAATTATATTTTTATTATATATGTTAATGAAGAGTGGAAAAAAGTTCTTTTATTTTTTGCGATCATATGGTAATTTAAAAACATTGAATAAGTTCTATGCGTTTATTTCATTCTTTTGACATTTTTCTCTTTACCAAAAACTTAAATTTAGCTAAATCTTTACCAAATGCGCATAACTATGTTCAGCCAAATATGGTACTAAATTCCACAACGTTAAAGGCGAAAAAACTTAATGAAAAAAAGATTGATTCATATTCACCATCTGTAAAGTACCTACAAAAGGTGATTTATTTTATTTTTTATTTCATTTTTTTCTTATTTTCGTATAAAAAATATTACTAATGTTGAGGCCATATTTTTTTTAAGCCACGTAAAGTTTTATCGGAACGCCCAACTACTCGCGTTATTTCGCAACCACAATCTGCTTTGGTTAAAACTGATAATATTTCCAAGGCTACACTCGAACAAAATATTTTTATTGCTTATCCTGGACAGGTTTCATCGTCTGGACAAACAAAAGTATCATGTTATCATAAAAATTCTACCGAATTTTTCTGTTCAATGGTCTTTTGTGGAATACTTATAATTTTTTTCTATTTTAAAAGATCTCTGTTTTAAAAAATTTAAAATTTAAATTTATTTAAATTAAATTAAATTGATCAAAAATTTAAATTGATCTTTCTCGCACCATAGAATTTTGATAAAATTGTTGCACTTCCCAAAAAAATAAAAAAACTGAATTCTTTATTTATGTTATCAATAATTTTGTGTTTTTTTTTTTACTTTTTCATTAAGAATGTTTGGTCAGTATAATCTATTACGCTTTTAGACTAATGCATCTACTCTAAAGGAAGGAAAGGCTAATAAATTTGGTGAATCTATTAATATTCAAAATCCATCGGAAGCTATTAAGAAAAAACCGAATTTCAAGCAAATGCTCGTTACAATTGTTTAGCTATGTACGAAGGCTAGCGAAATATGTTTATGATTTTGAATGTATATAGAGTAGAGGATCGAATCAGCTTGGAAATATAGCCATTGGAATCAGCCTAGTAATGATGAGAACTATTAAAAGAAAAAGAAGAGAAATAAGTTTATGTACATAATTTTTGTTGTGAGTTATAAGTTCTCATTTGTTTTAAAGCACTGTTTATGTAATGTCTTCCGCATTGCCTTCCCTTTTATTAGCTTTTTTTTGGTATTTAAAATATTTTGCTATTTAAAATATATTTCTGGTCATTTGATTCACTATTGCTTATAGATGAAAATGGTTTTATATGTCTTTCAAAGGATCATTTTTTTATTCAATTTTTTAAAAATTCATTCACGAAAATCTTTAATAATTCAATCAGAATTGTTGCTCGTATCAGTTAGTGACTCTAGTTCGTTTGTAGTTTTATTCATATCGTTTAAATCGTCGCAAATTGAAATCGTTGTTGATTTACGTCGAGAGTGCTTCCTACTTATATCTGCCACAAGAGGCGCTTGGTGCTTAAAATAATTTTAAATTTTTATTTGAAGGCGAATTCATGAAGCCTTTCAATTTATTCTATAAACTTACTTTATCATTGCATAGCAAATCTAGATGCCTTAAAAAAAAACTGGGCCTTGCTTTTGGAGTTTCTTCTGACCCTCCAGCATTAACGTTTAAAGAAGAAAACTTGATAGAGTCTGTTATAGACGAGTATCCTCCAAATTTTGCGAACTTCCTGAAATGAGATGTAAAAATTTATAAAATATAAATTCTTATTCCTTCTTATATCGTATATAATTTAAAATTTAAAACGTACATATATAACTTATATAGTAGAAACTCAATTGAGTGCAGATTTGAAGTTTTTTTTAAGCCTTAAGCTTAATAGAATGAAAATAGTCTAAGGCTAAAATTAGATTAAAATTAGATTCCTAACTTTTGGATTAAAAATAGCGTATTTTTTTTTCATGAAATTGCCATGGTATGTAATCTTGAAGTTGCGTAATAAAAGTTAACTAGTTATTTTGACTCACTTAAAAGATTCATTACACTCCATTGAAATTTCTGGATTCTTTGAACTATGTTCTTCACTTTCATGGAAGTCGGGTCGCTTCCTCATGCATGATCGCTTTATATAGGGTTTTAGTGATTGATATTTTTCATCGAAACTTCTATTTTCGGAATGGCGATTTTCAAGTGTTAAAAGAATTCGTTGTTGCATTCGTTCGACATTCTTTACACGAGTTTCCAGTTCACCAACAACTCCCCTCATATTCCAAAATTCACTTACAATCATTTCTTTTAATTGCATTGTTAGCAAATCAATCCTAGAAAAGTAGTCTTTATTAATTCATGCTCCTGCGAAGTGTTAAAAGATATAGAAATGTTCGTTACCATCCCGAGAATGTCTCGATATTGTTAGTGGTTGTAGCCATCTGCAGATGGTTACTGGGAAATCCATCTGCACCTCTGGCCCTACCCAACTCTTGCAAAATGGTCATTATTAAAGTGAACATTCCTTTTCTCCAACAGTTCGGCTAGCCAGACTGGAAGTGGAGTACCTTTTTAGGAAGAGATAAGGTAGAAATCACGCTGAACCACAAAATTTCATTAGATCCATTGATTTCTTGATTTATGGTATGCCTTCTATTATAATATCTTCTATTAGATGCTAAGAAAATATTTCCAATCTAACTTCATGTATAATTTTCTTTTCGCTATATCTTTCTAAAAGCGTCCACCATTTTTGGTTAGTTGTTTTGGTTCCGCTGGTTTGTTGTTAAAAATAGGGCAGTTGCCGATTTATCCACTTTCTTAGTATTAAATTTGTCGCTTATAGTATTAATAATAATAATAATATAATACTTTTCAGCAGTTGCATTCCATCGACTCTCACGATGTTCATTTTTAGCAGCGATAATTTTTCTTGATAAATCATCCATGCAATCTTCTTCAAAATCATGCACAATGCGCATTTCGTCATCACTTAGATGTAATTCTTCAATAAAACAGATAAATAAACGAAGCTTATTGGAAATTATTTGGGTAATTTGTAAGAAATCTTAGAGGGTATTCGATTATAAAAATTATGATTTTTTAAATAGCAGTTATGGGCCTATTGAAAATCACATACTCATCGCAAAATTGAATGCATCTGTTTCATCGCTATTTGTTGTCCATTCATTATTCCTTTGACTACGCAACTACAAATTGGAATCCCTATGGATCTTATTTTTAAGATTTGTAAATTAGAAAATATGAATTAATTCAAGTCTTATTCGCCTTGTAAGCCTTATAGATCCATAATAATAAAGGGAGATTAACAATGTAGAATTTCTTACTTGCATTTTTTTTCAAAATTCAATTTTTCCGATCGAATTCTCTCTAGCTTAATGATTGTTAAAAAATATGATAAATACCTTAACGAGATATCTGATAAAAGAAATAATATATGCAATTGGAGTGAACGGAGGTGGAATGATAGGTGTATTATCATATTCCATAACTTGCTTATAACGTTGGAAAAGCCAAACTTGTTGCGAAATTGCATTCGCTTCATTGAAAATATTACTAAAATTTATTATTTGGGATATAAAATTTCATAAAAGATTTAAATACAAAAAGAGGAAAAATAAATATTAAATTCACTTATTTTGATAGTAAATAAACTTTAAATAAATAAACTTTTTTTTTCAGTGGTACTTATGATGACTTTTTTAATTGGTACTTATAGTACTAGTTGTCCTAAAATTCAATTTGCACCGATATACGATTCTTCTCTTGCAATTACCCATTTCTGAATCTTATAATTAGCTGAGTAATGATGGTATAGATGGAGACGTGGCGATAGAGGCGATACAAATGCACAATGGCCATTCGGCATGTTTATATTTAAACTAATGGAACTCATACTGCTTACCCACAGCATTGTATGAATTAACCATCATACAAAATTACCTTCAAACTTTTTTTTATATCAGGGAAAAACTATTAATTTTTTATTCAGCTAAAACTATTAAAATATACAATTGAGTTTATATTTATGAAAATGAAAAATTTACTTGAAAATAGCGATGAGCAAGTTTATAAAAAGGATGTTTGCAATGAGTAGAAATATTGTCATTAGAATTGGTGGTATCCATCCACCTGGCACACAGTTTGAGCCTTAATATTATTTATTTGGCAAGAACAGCTCAAATTTTCATTATGGTTCAAGCTTATCTGTGAAACATATCATAAAGATTTCGATCCTCGCTAACTAACAATAATAATCATAATTAACAAATCAACTAAATACTGGATTTAGGAATATGGCATTGAATGATTTATAGCTAAATTGTAATTTTATAGAATAGAACGCGTTCTAATTAATTAAATAATTAATGAGCCAATAATAATCTATGAATACCTTCATCACCACATGTATCAATTTCACCGGCGTAAACTTCACCATAAAGCATGAAATATGGTTTATAAAAAATATTCCTTACAAGTATCCAATTCCATTTCTCATGTGGATAAATAATTGATTGGCGAGAAATTCCAAATGCCATTAGAACTACCAGCAGTAGAGCAATTATATAAGACATACTGAGAATCTGAATTTTTTTTTTATTAAATAATTTTATTAAAAACTCCTGTGAATTCCTGTTTTTTCACCATCAATCTATTAAAACCAAATTTTGCTAGGAATTAGGCCGCGAATTGCGAGAATTTTCCGAGTTTCTGCAAATGAATCGAATTTAAGATTTCGGTTTACTTTTATCTGATTAATTTAAGGTTTGAATTTGGAGATTTAGCTTAACTTGAGATTAATTCTAATTCAACTTTTATTTTTTGCTTTAATACGAGTCGGAAACGGATTTCAGCAATTTCAATCGAAAAAATATTTAGAATACCATTTTGCCAGTCATAGTGATATAAGGACCAAGCCGATGATGAACGCTCATGAAATCCAATACTTTAATGTACCATAAAACTGTATTACATGCAAGAATAACTCGTCCATAAGAATGCCTTTGAAGTGGTTGCATTCGGAATACGAATCCAACGAAAAATGTTATAATTGCAATTATCGTCAAGTAATTCCAGTATCTATTAAAGAATACTCGAACTTTTTCCGTAACTGAACTGGCTTCTTGATACAATAACTGCAATTCGAAGGAATGTATAACCAAATGAAAGAGGTTGAGAGTCTTTTTTAGCTTCAACTTGAAATATATCTTTTTTTGCAGAAAAAACCTTTTTAAAATTTATATTTTGTGTAATTAATAATAAACAAGGTAAATTACTTTGCGAATTTGTTCAATAGTTAGCGCGGTAACATAACTTAACAGGAACCATTCAATTCTTGCTGGTTCCAACGGTAATTCAATTAACATAACATAAGTAAGGCCGAATAAAAATATCATAAAACTCAACAACCATGCCCAAAAAGTTGTTACAGGAGCCGAATAGAACTCATATATTTTTGAAGACCATACAGCAAATCGATTAGGCTACAAATCATTCATTACAATGAGCCAGTAGTAAGCCAAGTATTAAAGTAAAATATGGACTTTAGAATCTATGAAAATCAGGCATTATTAATTTTATAGTTTCCAAGAATATAATAAGCATTATGAAATTTTTCAATTGGATTATCAGCATGAATAGATTATCCGATTAGCAGAAAAAAATGGCTTGGATAGTTAAACCTTTATTTAGGCTTAGAAGCTTAAACATTTTTTGATCCACTTGTGCTTCTAATGCATATTATTATGTATTTTCATATTATTAATAACTATCATATCATATTAAATGAAAATCCGCTCTTATCAGGCAATTAGAAGCGATTAGTTTTTTAGAAATTTACTTATAGGCAAATAAATAGTTATTATGAAAGATATAAAGAAGGATATATAAAAGACAATAAAATTTTCGATATCAATCTTGTGGTTAAAATCGCTAAAAGCTTTTAATTTTCAATTAATTTTTTTTTAAAATTCGATCAAGAATTTGCAATTTAAATGGATGTTTTTTTCAAATATTAATGTGTATATTAATATTAATTTTAATGATAAACGATAATATGATATATTATTATATAACATTGTTTTTCATTTATATTAATCCCTTTTATTTTTATCATTTTTTTACTTTTAATTAATTCTTTTTGTTCATTATTAATTATTATTGTTATTTCGTATAAAATAAAACAAAATTCACTTAAATTATATGAAATATTATTTAAAATATTTTGTTATTAGTAAAGAAAATCTTATAATTTTATTAAATTTTCAAAAAATTCTGATTAATTTTAATGATAAACAAATAATTAATTACTGAAATTAAAACAAACTTTAAACAGATTGCTGCCAGTAGATGAATTATATAAATTTGAGAGGATCTCGTCATTATTCATTTCGTCCATATTTGATGGTTTTTTTGATCTATGACGATCACCTTCCTCTAATAAATTTTCAACGAATTCATCACCTCTCAAATATTTCGAAAATTTTTGTGATGATAATTCACAATTTCCTGATGATTTTTTAGTACCAAATAGCTAGAAAAAAAGGAAAAATAGTTTCAATCTAATAAATTTAACAAATAGCTGCTAAGCACATGATTATAAATAATTGGGTTGCAGCTCTCGTTTTCCATACTGGAGTTCTACTTCCAAGAAGCAGTTGATGCATCTTTCAAAACCGACATGGTGTTTACGATCCACTTCGTATTTCTGCCACTAATTAATTCCCTAATGAAATGAAATATGTCTGATCAGTCTGAGCCAATAAAGCAGATCCAATCACAAATGGTAATCATTTTTAGAATAAAAGAAATTAAGAAGCTACGATAAAATAGGAAATGATGTTGGTTAACAAATTTTTAATATCTTATCTCTTTAACAACTATTAATTAATTAACTTTCATGAATTTTTTTTTTAATAATGTCAACAATGAGATTAATATATTTGATAATTCAAGGTCTGTTAGTTAGAATATAAGAATAAGAATAATTTTACTAAGAATAATTAATGTAATTAAACGGAATTCCATTTTTATAAATTCGATTATGGTAAAATAAAATACCAGATTGAATGAGGAAATAAGATTTCCACGCTGATCCATCAGTTTCTGCTTATCTTCCGATTCGTAAAGTAGATTTTCATCCTAAATTTGATAATTATATGCAAGAAATTCTCTTGACCTGAAGTAGTTAAAATGTGAAAAGTAAATTTACTGGTTTTGATTCAATTCCATCGTCAAAACTTTTACATGCGGAATACCAAATTGAACCGCGTTTGGGTGTCTTAGTTTTTAAATCGAAGAAGAGAATTATCGGCGGGAAGATGAGCGCTAAAATTACTTTAAAGTTTGAATGACTGGAACGTGATTAGAAGTTTTTCAACAGTACCTTCTAATGCCAAGTCTACCATTCCACAGATCAGCAAGAAGAATTTGACAGCTGAAATTCATTTCAAAAATTTGTATATGGAGGAATACAAATGCATGAAATTACTTCTTTTCAAAATTATGGTTTCGTATGAATTAAATATTTCAGATATGTACTAAACTGCGCTGAGCTTCTTCGGAGCTTCTTATCAGTCATTTTATCACTAAATAATCAACTAAGCAATTTTTTAAATTGAGCTATTACTATGATAATTTTTATTCTATCTGACGATCTCAATAATAGTAAAATATTTTGTCTCAATAACTCATTAAATAAATATATTTTGGCATGGCTAATTTGTCGAAAATACTTTATAAAAATTTCGTCATACTTTGCCCCTCTTGAGGCATGCATCAGTTCTAGCTTCAGCGGTTCCATTGAGATCAAAATCACTTGGATATAGTCATATAGATAGTAATTATTTACTGTGAGAGGTTTGTTGTAAATTAATTGATCTCACCATGTTTTGTCGAATATCTATTTTACCCTAGATAATTGTTCACTATGATGATTGAACATACCAGGGATGAGCAAGAAAATCCTTATTATTGCCAACAACAGCCAAAGAAAGACATGTATGATGACCCCAGTTCTTTAAGTCTGCTGTTAGGAGACGTATAGTTTGTGCATCATCTTGTTGATAACAATAGTCGAGTAGATCCAGACTTTTTCGTTTGAAATACCTAATTGAATTTTTTTAGCTTATTTTTAAGTATACAAAGTGCTGATTGCAGATATTGTCCATTAAAGATTTTAGGGAATATTTCATCACATATTGCTAATTCTTTTTTGAAGAATGATAATGATAATGATATTATTGGCGAAAAACTTACTCGGCACATTCTCCAAGTTGTCTGGAAACTTCCAACTCCAAAAATTCATTAGCGATTTCCTTGCTGAAACATTTATACAGTCGAACAGCAGCGAGTGCTTTTGCCATTGCTTCTTCGCCATATAACCATAAAAAATAAGCCATTTCCTGACGCTGTGTTAATATCGCCCATAGCATTAATTCATTGAATGGATATTCGAAATCGTCATCATCATCTGAATTTTTGCAAATTTTCTGTTTTTTTTCAGCCCTCAACTGGTTAAACTCATTCTGCTAGCTTATCGCACAATAATGGTGAAGGCTCTTAAAAAAGAATATGCCAGGGAATCCCTTGGTGATAGCAATATAGATGATGGCCAGCATCATTAGGATTTTTTAATAAGTTTGCTCTTGCGAGAAGTAGAATCTTAGCGTCGGTGTTCCGAAATGAGCAACAACCCACTGAGCTATTCCATTTCTCCTGTTCTTTTTATAGGTATTTAATGAACTAATTAAATAAAAAAAACAAATAATAAAATAAATAAATAAATGGATGATAATTTTTAAAATCCAGTTTCAGTATATAAAAGAAACCTTCACTGCGATCGCGTATCTTTGATTTGGTTTGCTTTCTCAGATTCTAAAAAAGCACTGTTAATGGACCATATCTTCAGTATGAACCTATCAATTAGCAACCTTATTTATGCATCAAATTTTCAACCCTTTATGAAAAACCTTCCAAGAAAGCCTCTGAGAAATACAAAATGGGGTTTGCGTATTGGGTGGATATTATTCTTGCTTACCTTTGAATTTCGGAAGCTTCGAAGACTCGATATTCGTACTGCCTGCAAAGTAAAAATTGGCTTTTTTTCTTCGCCTATTTTATTTCTTTTAATTTTGAATAGGAATATTTGTTGAATTCCGATTGAAAAATTTTTATATTAAAGAAGTAGAATACTCTAATTCGAGTAGAGTAGAATATTCTAATTGGCTTAGGCTTAAAGTTAAACGAATAACTAAAAATTAAGCAAACTATTTCCGCTCAATTATTTGTTTATTTTGAGGATTTGAATTCACCTCATTTGACTATATTATATTATATTATATAACTATCCTAAGAAAAAGAAATTACTTGTGGTTTGCTTCTATATTTTTCGTATTTGCTCTTGAATTGTCTTGATCTATACGAACATTTATATGCACCACCCATCCATTTCTCAATAATGATCCCAATTTCTGGAAGAATTAAGTTGTCATCTGAATCATATAAGGTCTTTTTAATTAGACCTAAAAGCACTCTACGAGAAAATTGTTCCTGAAATTATTTTCAATTTATTATTGGTAACATTAAGATTAAACTATAAGCTCTTTGGTAATCTCCTTGAATTTTATTGCAAAATAAAAAAATAATAATAATTATTCTATTTTTCGTTCATCAAATGCATATGGCAAAAACCAAATCTTATTTGCCTTAATTGCGCAAAATAATAATGTAATACCGAATTATAAAGTTGCTCCAAGCGATAAATTGTTAAAAATTTTTTCATAGAAACACCATTTTCAAGTAATAATTTAACAAAATCAACACGATCATAAGCCAAGGCATCCATCATTGCACTGTAGAGAAGGTCTGTTGTCCAATCTTGCCCAGCCATAAATATATTTGATCTTGCGATATCCACTCGATTCCATGATAATGCCAGAGATAACTGAGAATTTTCATCAAAAAGTTTTACAAATAAGATGTGATTATTTAATATGATTCCCGAGTGATGCTAGCGACTCACCAAGAGATTCCCTGGCTTATTTGTTCAGTGCGACAAGTAACCAATCTAACCAGTAATGGTGAGTGCTTTTAAAAAAAGAAGAGCATTTTTACTTGATCAGCCGATGAAAGGCTTTGTCCTTTAATTAATGCCATTAATATTGCTCGATCCATATCTTCATCCTTATTTTCGCCGAGCCGAAAAATTGTTACCTATATATTAAAAGTATTACGGTAGGCAAATTTCCTTTAAAAATTCCAACTGAAATCGATTTAAAATTTGGAACCTCTTCATAAATCAATTTTATTTTGCGCAAATTAAATGGTACTTATTAGTTTCAATAAGAAAAGAAATTTAAAAGCGAACAAGTTCTTGATATTGCGCACATTGAATAATATCGTCTAAAATTTTCTGACTGGGTAGAGCTGAATATGAGAAAATCTTCGCAATAAGCGATTGCATCTGTGTGTACAACTCGGCCGGTAGAGTCCTAAGACAATAAATATGAATAAGGCAAATTTTAATTTTCAAAAATTTATCAGTAAAATTTTTCTACATTCTAAATTTAAAAACTAATTAAAACTTGGATATGGCTGCTACGACAGCCAGTAATGCTACTATGCCATCGTCACTAGAATTGCATAAATGCATAAAACTATAAAAATGCTCAACAATCTACCCATTATCTTGAATGTGTCGATGAGCAAATGAAATTAGATCAGCCGCTCGGCCACTACCATCGCAGACAATTACTGGTATTGGAGGATTACTGTAAATATTAACATATATAATTTGTATAAATCCAAAGTCATATTTTATTCAGCTAATCGAAAAGTGAATAAATATACACCAATAAGAATGTTGCGTCGAGGAACCTTCCGTATTTTTATTCTTAAATAGCCCTAGGCCTTATAGAAAATTGATTAATAGTTTAGATAATATAAAATGATGCAACCTTGTTAGATAATGTAGCATAGCCTGTATGGTACTAGTTCCACCTTCAAGTGCAACACAAACAACAGGTACGCTACGTGTTTCCGACCACAAAGCTTTTTTTCGTGTGATATATTGTTCAAAACGTCTCCGCAGTACGATATCGGCACCATATCTTTTAGTTAGAGAACGTCAATAACTAGTTTTTGTAAAAAAAATTTTGTTTGTCTTTCGTTAATAATTTCTAGTTTACGCGAATCTTAGAGCTAATAAAGGTTCATCCGATTTAATTTATTTAAAATAATTCGTAATTATAATTTCGTACCTGCCAGATGTTCCATTATCTACCAAAAGAAAATAAGAATGGCGATCATTCAGCATAGCATGCCGATTTTTAGAAGAGAACGTATGAGAATCATACGGTACAACCACATCTTTGCCGATGAGCTTTTCACGACGCTTTAAAATGCCCCAAGGAGCAATACCAATTAATGTTATCTTCGACCGCATTCTTGAATTAATGAATTTATGTTCAATCGACGAACTACTTTTCTTTTGTTGATTCATTTGTTCAACAAATATCACCAGTTTATTGAATATACGCTAGAATCGTTATGGGCTTGAAAAAAGTGCAACGGGAACTAACCTCGCTGATATACCAGCTTCATCCAGAGCTGCAGCGACATGCCGTACTACTCCGGAATCTGTACCAGCTGTAATAATCCAGGCCCCAGTTGTTTGTGCAGCTTTCAATAGTCCTTCTCTAAAAACTCGACCAAGCCCTTCTTGAACCCTTAAATCGAAATTATATATAAATGAAGTTTGTAGTTTATAAGAAGAAGTGACACTTTATTCTCATGCTTTTCTTAAATCTAAATCTTAAATCTTATCTTAAATATCTTAAATCTTCTATTAGTATTTCTATCTCTCTAAAATACTATATTATCGATTTAAGAGGATGCAGAAAGAGGAGTGATATAGTAATGATAAAAATAAGTGCGAAAAGTTTTGATGCTTCACGAATTAAGAATCTCGAACATGTATACTTTTCTGGCATTCCTTACGAATGCCATTGTAGCAGATATCTGAGTTTATTCGAAAATGAACGAAGAATTCATCTTATTTGTTTAAATAAACGCTAAAACTATAAAACATGACCAACGAGTGGAATAGGCACGTATTTACGTTTTCGACCGTTTTCGCCTAGATAAATTGTTGGTAACCGTTAGAAATGATAAGCCTTGTTCTTCACGTCTATCACAGAATTGACAAATATCAACTTATTTGACAAATATCAACTTATTAAACTCTATGACACAAAAGTGGTGAAGAAGAAGAATCAAAACTTTAAGCATTCAAAGAAGAAGGGATTTTCGGATATGGCATTCATGACTTTGAGGTTCAAGAATTCTTCCTTCTATAGCCTTTTGAGCCAATCTGATAAGAGCCATTATAGTTATATAGTAGTTATAAATAGTTGAGCGAACTCGGAGACGGAAAAAAAGAAGTAGTACTAATAATTGAATTATAGATCGCTTACTCGAAATTCGTCATTCCACCTTGTACTGTAATGACAAGCCGAGGTGAAGTTAGCTGCCAAACTTTTTCCATTAAATACATAATATCAACTGGATCCGAATCGTAACCCAAGCGAATGTAGTGAGCTTTATGTGCATGTGTCCCACCCTATCAAAAAAAAATTTTATAATAATTAAACTGAATAAATATGGACAATAAATGAGTTAAATGGAGGTTCAGATACTGAAAAAATACCAAAAATTCGAGAGTGCCGAAAGCGTCAGTATGAGAAGCAACGGTGTGGTCAATAATATTCCATCGTCTAGAGCAATTAACACTTTCCTTAGAAGTTGATAAAGCAGTTGAAAATGGAGAAAATGCAACAGCATCGTGAGCATTTGCTGGACGACCGCAACCACATCTTAATTTTTTTTGAAACAAAATTTATTTTTTAAAATTTATTTTCCTCTTTTAAAATTTAATTATTTAAACATTTTATCATTTTGTCTGAATTTTATTAATTATTGACGATTAAAGAAAATTTAGAGCAGTCATTTGACGGCTCTAAAATTTGACCTAAAATTTATTTAAAACAATAAATATGCAAAAGATATAAAATGATATAATTTTCGGATGGTCGAGTGGCATATTGCTTTGGCTAAGGTCAAATCACTTCACTGGAAATCTATCGCGTTCCTCGAAAGCCGTTCTATTAATTGAATCGAAGAAAAATTCTATAAAACACATGACGGTGGGTTGCAAATATTTGAAGAAATGTTCCAACATGCTTTTCAAGAAGAATATCTAGCCAGCATAATCGCGTCCCGCAACTTAAATCCAATTTGGTTACGGCGCATCCTGCTGTCCCGTACTGCCATTAGTCTATTGAGTAAAAGGGAAACAAAAATTTTTACTGAGACGTCTAATAGGCTGGTAATTGCTTGTCACTTCTCCAGGAATTGGGAGCAGAATTGCTTTTTTCCAGAATTCCAGACATCTGGTATTGTTCTGGTAATGTTCTTTTTTCTATACCATTAAGGATAAAAATTAATTCATCTTTTGTTGGTGGTTTGCAATTGTGAACGTATGGCTCGACGAATATCAGCCATGTCCGGGGCAACGGATGACGATGCATCATGGTCAAGTTTGGTTTCAAAGGATTCTTTCTATCTTAATACGAGGTGAGATGTAATACTCTTAACAGGCATACTATTGTCATCTCTTACCATTTCGCTGATCATTCTTCGAGTTATTGTTGCTTTATGAAGAAGGCGGAATAATTTCCTACTAATCGAGCCGCCGTCTCCATTCTAAAGGTCGCTCTAATAGCGATTTCTCTCTCGCTGTGTTGTTGTCGTTATAATTCTTCGAAGCACTCCAAAGTCACAATCTCCTGACATTCGTGCTTTGGTAGCGCTTTCAGATAGTTGGACAAATGATCCCGATATCCAACTAACACATTTCCTACACCATAGTGTGGAAGTGGCTGACTCTTATAAACATCTCTTTAGTGGGACCAGTATTCATCCGCCGTTCCAGAGATGCCAATGATATTTGTACCATTAAGGTGCTTCAATAGTTCGGTTTGAAATCTGCTCATTCTCCTAGAATTCTTTAGTTTGAGATAGTTAAATGCTTTTGAAGAATACTATTTTATTGCGAGCGGTCAATTTTATACGAATCTTGGCTTAGTCAAATCCATAAAGATTCCCCATTTCAGCGATTTGACACGGAATTCTTCGATCATCGCATAAGGTTAGAGCATATATATAACCGAGCGAAATATTGCAGAATTTATTGACCATTCGACTTGTAAAGACATTTTGTCAACGGTGTAGGCCTGTGTACATGAGGGAACTAATAGACTCCATCGAAATAAAGAGCCCCCTCAAGGCTTCCCCTGAAATATTCAACTATATGATAAACTAAATAATGGGCATTGCTTGTCGGCATCCAAGAGGTGCAAACTAGTCCAGAGCATAGCAGCGCACACCTTGAATACGCTGATGATGTAGTACGTTTGCTGAGAATTATAAGGAATTATAAGGAATTGCAAATAATGTTAAATAACCTATCAGCAACTGCAGCAAGAATCTGACTCAAGATCAATGTAAACAAAACGAGTTTTTTCGTTTTATTTACAAGAAGGTGATGAAATTTCATTTTTTTTTATAAATCATTACCGGTTGATGAAATATCCGATTTTTAAAATATTTTGGATCCACTCTAATGGCCAGGCAAAGGAAATTATAGCTCTGATAACGGCAGCTAGAATCCTTGACAAAATCTTTATGGAAACGTCACGAAATCACCATAAAAACGAAGGTTTGCGTTCGTTATATGGCTGTAAGACATGGCCAATGAGAGTGGATGATATTAAAAGTTACCTGCATTTGACCACTCATGCCTAAGCAAATAAAGTCTCACATGATTACATCCACCTTCGATTAAATACCACTGGCATTAGCAGTGCCATCACAGAACCTTCGCTAGTTAGGACACGATCTTCGTCGTCCACCACAACAATTGACATATTTCAATATATGCTAAATCCTGTGATGGGTTGGATCAAAAACGAAGTGGAGCAATCAAGAACTGGACAGGACAATCAGGAGAGATTTTGGTGGACAAGCAATATATGGACCTAGGGAAAGAAGTGGCTTCTATGACTGTTAATGATGGCATCAGGTCGTGCAGTTTGGAAACGTCTTACCCTTGTAACCAGTTGAGATAGCCTAATCAGTAATGGTGAGTAATGGTGAGAGCTGCTAAAAGAAAAAGAAATTCAAATCACTATAAATAATATTTCATTATTCAGCACATTGATTTACTTTATGGTTTGTAAATCATAAAACATACCTTTCTGATTTTTTGTTTGGTATGAATTTGACACATTCTCGCTTTAAAAAAACTTGTTCGATCCATGGATATTTCAATTTTTCATACTAAAAAAATTAATAAATTCATTTCGTAAATGTAATCGAAAATTTTGGATTTTGAATTTTTTCTGTGGCTTTTCTTATGTTTCGTCAAAAAACTCTTATTTCATGTTCATGGATCCATGGAAATATCCATGGATATAACAAATTTGCTAGTCGCAGGATTTTTAGTATATATTTTGAATCTTTGGAGTATATTCTCTTTTTTAATAAAAATTTTTAATATTAAATTCACTTTTATAGACATATTATATAGATATTTTATATTTGAACAAAAGATTTATGGAAAAATTAGGAAAAGAATTTCGTAAACGAAATTTTTTCATGTATTTTTCTATTCAAATATTATCAATGCTAGGTAAATATTTATCAATATAAATATTTGATTTTTGTACGCTCATGTTCGTTAGGCGAATGGTAATTTGAATTAAATACGATAGATTTTAAAAAAAATCAAAAGTTTTACAGAAGACAAGCAACTGCATTCTGAATCTTTCAATTCCTATTTCAGTGCTTCAATTATTCACCTTTTGGTAAAATATTGGCCCGAATTTGTCAATTTTTCTATTTATTTTTTTTTTTATTTTTCTCTCTATTTTTCGAATTTTTTTCTCGATGTTTCTTTCAAATTTTTGATAAATGAAAATTTTCATTTTCTATCTGCCATTAACAGCTCTCATTATTATTAGTTAGGCTGATTCCACTGGCTACAAGGATAAGATATCTCCAAGCTGCTCGGTGCGACGCCATCGCTAATAGTAATAGAAGCCATTTACATCGTCTAAGCCCATATATCGCTGGTCCGCATATATGTTCAAAATCTTTTCTGACTGTATTAATCCAGGTCTTGATTGGTCCTCTTCTCTTTTGACGCCATTCATCATATGGCTTAGCAAGTAATGAAATATATGTCAACTTTTGTGGTGGACAACAAAGAACGTATTCTAACCATCGAAGACGATATTCTGTGATGGTACTATTAATACAAGTTGTATTTAAGCGAAGATGAATAATACAATCATGTGAGATTCGGTAAAGCCGCATCTTACAGGAATGGTCAAAGGCGAGTAGCTTCCTAATATCTTCCATTCTCAATGGCTATATCTCGCAGCAATATAGCAAGATCGAACGAATTGCAGCTACATGGACGCCGATTTTCGTTTTTACAATAATTTCGCGACAAGCCCACAAAGAATTCATCAACCGAAAGAAAGCACTTCTTGCTACCATTATCCGGATTGCAACCTCGTCTTCCACTTGGCCACTTGGATCCATTATATTTAAAGTTGGCATTTCTTCAACTGATAATAAATTGATAAAAATAGATATTTTATCAGTTTAATATAAGGCGAAAACATTTTCGTTTTATTTACATTCTAAATCCAATTCTCACTGCACTTGTTGACACATTGTTTAACATTATTTGCATTTCTTAATTATTGTCAACAAAAAAAACTATATTATCAGCGTATTTAAGGTGATACTATACTCTGGACTGATTAGATTTAGCAGAAAGGAAGCGAAAATGTCTGGTAAGCTGTTTCCTCGGTCATTGTCGCAATATTTCCTGTCATCTTTCTTAGGAATTGGAAGCAAAATTGTTTTGCTCCAGTCTTCTGGTATTATTTCCTTTTGTTATACAAGAGAGTATACAAGAGAGTACCTTTGTTGAAGGTGAATTATAAATGATGATGGATAAGATTAAAAGAGTTCGGCACGAAAACCATTTTCTTCAGGAGTTTTGTTGGCCTTAAGTTTATGGATTAAGAAATTATTTTATCTTCAGTTCGCAGTTGCAAATTGTGGTGATTCTACAATTATATAAGGAAGAACAGATGGCGCTTGGTTAAGCTTGGCCTCAAAAAAAAAACAATATTTTCATCTTATGCGATTCTTAATGGCCTTAACAGCCGTCCCATTAATATCCAGTATTATTTCATCGATTTCTTTTCGAAGTATGGCTTTATGAAGAAGATGAAATAATTTCCAGTTATCGCCTAATCGAGCAGCCGTCTCCATTTCCAAGTCCAAGTCGCTCCAATAGTGATTCTTGTCCCGTCGTGCTGCTATCATTGCAAGTCTTCGAAGCATCCGATAGTCAAGATTCGTTCTTTGGTAGCGTTTTCAAATAGTAGAACAATTGCTTCCTATACTCATGTATTAGTACTCACAAGGAGCTCATGCTATTCGTCCAAATGAAGAAGGCCTTCTCCTTGGTACACTGGACATGTTTGCAATTGCCAAATTCCTCGTAAGGGCCTCATGACACCTATGAGCGCATTCCAATTTTCCCTGATTATGACCATGTCACCTCTCGGTAGAGATGTCAATAGTTAAAGCTCCGCATAAAACCTATTCTTATCCTTATTGCGATCATCTACACATAAAGTTGGAACATATAAAGTGATGATTGAAGCGGATCGAGCCTTTTCAGATATGACAATACGCCATTTTACCCCGAATTATCCAAGACATCACAATGATATAGTCAATATCTTTGCTCGGAACCAGATTCAATAACTCGAGAGTCGGCACGATGAAACATACACATCCACGCCATATACACCCGGCAAGCCACATTCACGTGGTATTTATTTAGAAAAAACATGGACAGTGATCGCTTGGTTTGCGATATCCATAAGCGTTCTAACGTTCCATAAGCAGTTACAGCCAGCATCTCGCGACTCTTATAAAGTGTTAATGGATATGTTCTTATCTCCCTTTGTTCTGAATAATTATCTCAGTTCTCGAGCATATTTCACGCTCAAGACTTGGAGTTATTTTATTATTATTATCTACCTATGTTACGGATCGGATATTTACCGCGTGTACCACCGAGTTAGAAGTGCATCGGAAGACGTGGAAGCCCGCCAAAGAGACCTAATCCTTTCACCAAAGAATCATTTGGGGATAGTATTACAGGTGGTTCCCCACTAGCTACTCGGGTTTTCGATACCATAACAGGTTTACTCCTGTCAAAGACGAAAACAAAAAAATGAAAAAACGAATTGGAAAATAAAAAAATAAATATATCTAATAATGCAGAATAAATAAAGAATAATTTGTTGAAACGACCGCTAGCAAACAAGAAAGGTAAATGAAAATTAACTGAATTGAAATGATTTTTAATAGATAGATGAACTAACCAAGACTCGAGCAAATGTTTCAGGTGTTTCACTGTGTTTTTGCTCTTTTTTCCAGGTTGTTTCATGAAATATTTCAGTTTCACGATTTATATGAATAGGCGAAAATTGTTGTTCATTAAGCGAATTTCGGGGTACGTTTAAAGTTAACTTTTGAACGCATAGTTGATTATCGCTATCCGTTGTTTCGCTGAGTTCTTTCATGATTTTCTTCGTATTATCGATAAATAAAATCCTTTAGATTCTTTTGCATATTTTCCTTCACACAAATAATTTTTTACACAATCATCAAGATACTATATCGTCGCTTTTAATGATTTCTATTATTCATAAAGTTTGTTATTAGAAAACAACTAAAAAGCTTTTTAGGATCTACAAAACTTAAAATTCAAACTCAGTGGTTTCAATGCATTCTATGCATACCTTATGAATGGCACTATAACTCTTAAAATTATCGATATAAGGTTATGACTTTGAAACTTTGAAATTTAAGGTAATATTTAAGCGAGAATGGTTCAACTGAACCAAAATAAAATAAATCTTGTGAACAATTCGGTTGGATCTTCCTTTTTATATGCTTAACAAAAAAATTCTGGTTATTTCTCTTAAATATTTTCTTCTAATCATTCATGTAATTTTTATCATCTTTTTCAAAAAAATATTATCCTCGAGAAAGTGGGTCAATCTGTTGTGGTGCGGACGAGAGGAGCAAAGTAAACAATTAAGATTGATAAAAGTAGATGACAATGGAACTATGGAAGGTTCAAATTGCTTGTCGTTTTCATAAATTGTCGATTTTAACAATCAACAACGTTCCATTATTAATATTTTTATAATGATACGCTTATGAACAAATTTATCTCATTTGAAAATGAGAGCATTCAAATGAAAACAAGTATTTTTAAAAGAAACCAGTACTAATTAATCAAAAAATATTTAGAAAGATTAAGAATAAGCAGAATTGAAGTGAAAAAAAGAAGAAATAGAAGCGAAAAAACGAGAAATAGAAAATTAAAATTACACAAAATATTATTGAAAACACTGGATATCGAAAAAAAATTTTACATAATTATTTATAGTTATAAATAAAATATATTATCCGTGTTTATGATGGATATTAAAGCTATAAATTTGATGAATTTGTTTTGGTTGGTTTTATATTATATTATTATATATTATATTTTTATATTATTATATATTATTGTAATTAATATTCATAGTCTCTGGTCGTTCATAGGATCCTTAAGGCCTTTTAATATTAATTTTTTCATTTATTTTTTTCTAAGAAATTCCTAAAATTTTAAAAATTACGAGAATGCCTTATATATGCCTTATTATAAATTGGTTATCAAATATTTAATAATCTAAAATAGAGCGAATTCGATAACCAATTGTAAACAAAATACTGCTCTCATACCTAGACTTTTAATTTTTCGTTTTATTATAATAATTAGTATCATTATTATAATATCATTATAATATTGTACCAATTATTGTTATTTTATCACATTATTTTATCATATTATTATTTTCATCAGCTTTATCATAATATGATAAAACTTATCATGACTAATATTTTAACTAATATTTTTCTTTATATTATATCATTATTATTAATATTATTGTTATTGTAATTAACATTATTATTGTTATTATTATAATATTATTGTTAATATTGATATTATTGTTGCAGCAAAAAAACTATTAGTTATGAAAATTCTTATCCATTTTTTCTATTCTTCCAATTTTAAAGAGAATTTCCATTCAATTTCCATGCTGCAATTTCATCCAACTGATCTGAAGTGGAAACTGTAGTTTTCTGAATGATTTTGCACAATCTGCAGTAATTCAAAAAATCTACACAAAGGCTTCATATTCCATTATTTTAGATTTTTTGTATTAAAAGGATTTTATATTTGGAGATTACTTTTAGGCACAGTTGTGAATATAAGAGAAGAAATTATTTATTTATGACTTTGGTTACTTCTCAAATTAGAATCCGGAATTTTCACGAATTTTTTGAATCTTTTAAATGCCTTATCGTTGCTAGTCGTTGGTTGTTTCTTATAATAGAATTTAAATCTTTTTAAAATACACTAATATTAAGAATAGAACTGTATGTTGCTGCTATTCTCATTTCAGGGCCTATGTTAGGGTTCTATTTCCAAACAAAAAAAAGCTTACACTATCAAATTTGCCTTTCAAATCCGCTTGATGTTGGCGATCCATCTATTATTAAATAAATCTCTAGCAAAAATGGTCGAGTACGATAATTTAATATAAGGGACCTAGCGAGGAAATTGCTCCTCGCTAAAGGTGAAAGAAATAAAATATAAATATTTAAATAAATTTTTAAATTTAAAATAAAATAAAATAAAAATATAAATATGAGAGACAGTCATGAAAAACGAAGCGGTCATATGGTTCACGTTGATCGTTGGTACGAGAGAACTAGCCCGATGACTTAAAGAATTCAATAGTTAATTCATCTCTCAACTGAATTCAGAAAATTATTTTGTGACAACCGGAATTTTTATTACGAATTAATTTGTTATATAAGCAATGAAAAAGATTATTCTCTCAGTTTAACTATATTTTCAAGCATTTTCTAGATAAAATAACACGCAGAAAATGTTAGAAAAAATATTTTGATAAATATCAATGATAACAACGATAATGATACGAGTGATAAAATTTAAATGACGATCGATTATAAATGAATTTTTTATGTTGAAAATGATAATACTAGTTATGTGGTGATGAAACCATATAGTTTGATAAATAAGCAAATGATAAGGAAAGAAGAGACAGTGAAAAAAAAAAAAAAATGAATAGAATTATTACAATTTGCGTTGACTGCATTCAAGTATATGGAGAAATCATCTCATAAAAAAAAATTTTGCAAAAATAGGCGAAAAGGTTGCTTGATTGGCATCCAAAAATTTTTGTTCATTCAGAGATTGTAACAATAATAACTTTATTATTTTATTATTGTTTTCAAGAATTTAAAACTATTTTTCAAAAAATATTTTAGAAAATTTGATCGAAAATTTATAGAATAATAGGTTTAAAAGTATGTAGGAAAAACGAAAAAAAAATATCTCAAACATTTTTGGTATATCAAACCTACCAAAAATTAATTAATAAATTAATAAATTAGTAAATAAATAATAATAAGCAATGTAATAATTTTATAACAATAAAAATATTAATTAATAATAATAATAAAGTTCTTTAAAATAATAAAAATTCTTTAAATAATAGCAATGGCAATAATAATAAATAATAATAAAAATAATTGACATCCAAAAATTTTAATATTTAAATTTTAATTTTAATTTTAATAAAAATAAATAATAATAACAATAATAATAAATAGTATTCATTAGAGAAAAAAACAGGATATTCGACTAAAAAATTTAAAATTTAAAACTAAAAAATGAAAAAAAAAATAAATCGGTTTTCCAATATTAGAATATAGATTTAGTGTTTGATGGAATGAATGTTTTTCTCAGAGTGCCATTATTTATTGAAAAATAATACAATCAGTATAAAGCTACAATAGAGTTTTTTTATAAAAAAAATAATGAAAATAATTTGAAATTTAAAATTTAAAAAATGATTTCAGAAAAAAATAAAAGAAAAAATAAACAACTCGCCGAATGCAAAGTTGCAAGGCAAATTTGTAAATATTTGGAAAAATGAATGTAAATATAAAATAAATAAATAAATGGATAAAGTTTATCATTTCTGATTAGGCTAACTCTTAGTCCGATTAGAAATTTCTGGCATTGAATTAATTGGCGATAGAAGTGAGTCGCAGACACCACCCGAATTTCTCTACTTCAGTTGGATGCGAGATTCGCACCGTTTCTCAACACGACATCAATCACTGGGTTATTCTTCCTGAACAGAGCAATATACTACAAAAATATATTGTACATCGTATCTACCCTAGTAGCGCTATTAACTATGAAGAAGATCTGAAATTATTTAGCTCAGACTCTTAAATGAATTAAATAGGATTTGATAGAGAGACAGTAGACATCTTCCAAAATTCTTTATTATACCAGGAAGGACTTGTTTGATTAATGAATGACCGTTGCGATTTTAAGCAAACACTTTATTAACAATATTGTTGTACTAAGCTAAATCGTCCAGTACTATAAATTTAATCTAAATCTGAAAAAACTAAATGTAGTATGGTGAATATGGTGAAATTCCCAAGATCTATTTGCAGAACTAGGCTAAGAAGTCAAAAGTTCTTTATTCATACTATTGACTACTGGAATTGTTACCTCACGATTCATGGTCTTTGCACCATCTCTGCCTAGTTTTAAATGAAGATTATACAATATTATTGTCAACATAACTTACAGTAATGACATGAGAGCTTAACCACGGATCACAAATCGGCGAAATAAAGATTTACATTGTCATGAAATAATTTAATATTTTTATTTTTTTCGGGCTAATAATAACAATAACCGATCTATCTATTATTTTTGCTATTTTATTGTGTTATAAACACATATGACTTGGCTATCTAAATAAATAAATAAAATGTAGTGAAATTTATGAATATTAAAAAAAATTTATTTTTATTAAGATTTTAAGATTTTATGTATAAAAAAAAATTTTTTATATTGAATAATATTTTTATATTGCTTTTCGAATTATTTGATAATTTTAAATTCGCCTAATTTATAGAATATATTTTCATTGACGATTGAATTTATTATTATTATTATTATATTCTATTTATTATTATTATTATCTATTTATTATTATTATTATTATATTCAAATTTGATTTTTAAATCTTAAAGGTTAATTTAATTTTTTCCTATAAAATAAAAAAGACAGTAAGCAATTGAGACAATAAAGATTTTTCAATTTTTTCCATTAAATTATACGTTGTTGATTGAGACATTTCCTAAAGATCTTCCAAAATTTTTTATTATACCAGAAGGACTTGTTTGATTAATGAATGACCGTTGAGATTTTAAGCAAACACTTTATTAATTAAAAAATAATGGAAGCGTCGAATATTTTTCCACGCCTCAGTCTCAAATATAATTAAATCTTAATAATCTTAATAATAATAATCTTAATATAATTAAATCTTAGATTTAAATAATATACTAAAGAATAATTTGTAAAATTAGAGCAAGTTATTTTCCGAACGATACATTAAAATATTAATGGCAACTCATAAAAATATTGATAATCGAGTCCGACATCACTTGTTAGATTCCAGTGTAGTCGAAATGAAAATGTAAAGGTAGAATGGTTATTATCCTTATTTCGAACCGTCGATATTAGTGATCCCGATGAGAATAAATCTGCCCTTCAAAAATCGAAGTGATGTTAACGATTCATTTGTATTTCTATCGCAAAAATTAGCCACCTCACACTAGAGTATACTAGTAGACTAATGCGTTAGGTGTTGGAAGTAGCTGTCCAACTGAAAAAGCCAAAGCCTGAATATTAGCAGATCCTGGTTATCGGGTGTTTCGAAGAACACAGGCAGTGTCATTAAGATAGACAGAAGCACTACAGGACAAAAATCGCTATTGGAATGATATAGCCTTGAAAATGGAGACTGCGGCTTGATTAGACGATAATAGGAAACTATTCCGCCTTCAACTATGTTAACGATTCATTTGTATTTCTAAAACAACTATGATTCGGGAAACGATCAGTGAAATGGTAAGGGATAGCATTGGCGTGCCGATCAAGAGTATTAAGGATCGTGTCATTAAGATAGAAAGAATTCTTTAAGGCCTGAACCATGAAGTGCCATCTGTTTCCCTTGATATAACTGATTCGTTCACCCAGCCATATGTTCGCAATTACGAACCGCCAACTGAAAAAGAATCAATTTCCGTTATCCGGGAACTTAAGGTGAACCATTTCCCAGGATATACTGCGACTGAGGAGTCAGCTTAGTGGACATCTCCGGAAAAATTTTCACTTCCCTTCTGCTAACTAGATTCATGACAACACAAGAATTAGCAAACCATCGTCATTTGCTTTATCGATTTTGCAGCGCCTTTGATTCGCATGATAGAGTAGCGAACGCTCTTGAAAATGATGGAATGTGACGGTGTTCCAGAGACGATCATTCGGCTCTATTTTATCAGCATACCCTGGCACAAGTTTGTATATATGGGGAGCTGACAGTTTCGAAATAAAAAGTCTCCATCAGGGCTTCTCCTATAATATTCAACTATGCGATAGATAATGGGCATTGCTTGCCGCCATTCAAGAGGTTGCAAATCAGTCCAGAGCATAGCATCGCAGACCTTGAATGCTGATGATATAGTTCTTTTTGCTGATAGTAATTAAAAAATGCAAATAATGTTAGACAATGTGCCAACAACTGCAGTGAGAATTGGATTCAAAATCAATGTAAATAAATGTAAATAAAAGGAAAGCGTTTTACAAGATGCAGATAAAATACTTATTTTATCAATTCATCACCGATTGAGGAAATGATTTTAAATACATTGGATCCACTCTAATCCCGAATGGCCCGGCAAAGGATGAAACTGAAATCCGAACAACGATAGCTTGAAAATCTTTTCCAGTTGATTATACCTTTATGGAACCGTCGCAAAAGACGATAGACCATGAAGATGAAATCACCATAAAGGCGAAAATCCGCATCCAAATAGCTGCAATTCGTTCGATCTTGCTTTATGGCTACGAAACATGGACAATAAGAGTCGAAAATATTAAAAAGCTATTAGCCTTTGACCATTCATATAAGGTACATTTTACGGAACCGTCGAGCGGATAAAATCGCACGTGATTATATCCATCTTCGCTCAAATACCACCTGTACTAATAATGTTACCACAGAGCATCATCTTCGCTGGTTTAGAGCACGTTCTACATCGTCCAGTTGACGGATATTTCGTTACTAAACCCTGTGATGGTTGGGATCAAAAGCGTGGAGGGCCAGTCAAGACCTGGACTGATATAGTCAGGAAAGATTTTGAACATATAGGGGGACCAGCGATATATAAACTTAGACGATGGAAAAAGGAATGGCTTCTATTACTACTAGCGATGGCGTTGGACCGAGAAGCTTGGAGATGTCTTACCCTTGTAGCCAATGGAGCCAGCTAACCAGTAATGGTGAGAGCTATTGCAAAATGATTCCCTTAATTTCTTCGACCCAAGAAGCCAGAGGAACTAATATAACCAGTAATATTGGAATTTCTTAGAAAAGAATGAAAGAAAAATGATAATCAAAGCATATCAATAATTGTTATAATTAGTAATAATAATAAAATAAATTAGTAATAACAATAATAACAAAATAATAATGAAATAAATCATTCTAATTAGTTTTAACAACAAAAAACCAAATGTAGATCAAGCGATGTTTTGACCGATATAATAAATTGATTGATCGACAGATTCAAATATTTCTTCATCAATCAAACAACTTAACTACAATTTGGTCCTTTAACAAATGGCTTTGAAATAGATAACCACTTTAATCACTAAATTAATTTTTTTTTCAAGAGCCCTCACCATTACTCATTAAACTCGCTCCGCTGGCTTGTCGCATTGGACAAATATGCGAGGGAGACCCTTCATAGAAGTACAGGTGAATCGCCAAAATCACCCGGATTTTTGTATAGGTTCACTCCTGCGGGGAATCGAACCTCAGTATCGGTGCTCCAAATTAAGCAGCAACCCACTGAGCCATTCTACTTCCCAAACTTCGCCAGATACTTCGTTGCTTTGTGTGGTTTCCATTGGATTTGTGACGAATATACGGCAAAAAAATTAATATTTTTGTATAATTGTACATAGAGACTGAAAGGTGTGATTAGTCAAAGGCGCATGAAGGAAATACAACCACTGTAGAAGTGGTTGATTGCAAGGCTTGAATCCGAAATACCTGGAAATTGTAGTAGTTTAGGAGGCAAATCAAACTATTATGCGCGCTGTTTAAAAAAAATCGCTATTTTTTTAAGAGTTTCATTTCATAGTATCATTTTATTATTTTATATTATAAAATACTATAAAATATTTTTTCATGCAAAAATATTATTTTTCAATGTTTTTAAGGGAAAACATACATAGTTTACAATTAATATATATACATATATTTAGCAAACATATGAAATCTGCAAAAATAATTTCAAATTAAAAAAACAATGATGGCATTCAGCGCATCAAAGTTGATGTTCCTGATGATGCTGGTGACCCACCTGTATTTCTATCTGCTAATTGAATTTTTGGCTCGACAATCTAGTGGTGTGAACTTAACCAGAAAATAATTTGTGTTGTTATCAAAAAAATGAAAGTTGAGATGTGCAAAAGATTTCCTTACATTCATTTATCCAATATCGCCATTAAAAACCATTGCTTTTTGTCTCCTGGCAACTAAACAAAACAGTAAGCAAAATTATAGTATTTTAGGCAATACTTTAGAAAGTTTTCCTAAAGATTGAAAATAGGTACATTGCTTAGTTCTTTTTTAGCGCAAAATTATAATATTATGCTTTTCTCAGCGATTCACGATGCAATATTTTAATAAAGCGAAAAGTAATGAGGTTAAGTTGCAGAAGAAAATGAAGATATCGGAGCTGATATCAGTTTCTATCGTTATCATGGCTGCTATAACCATCGTCTTCATTGGTACCACGAAACTAACTGCATACCAAGGAAACGATTTGAATCTTGACAATATTATCGATGAAGTTGCTATACATATGACGAATTCACTTTTTCAAGCGCAAAATGATGTTAGTTTCACCTATTCATTATTTTTCTTAATTTTTTTGTCAGAAATTTGCATAACTATTTCTTTTATAAAAAAAACCGAGTAATAATGTGACGTTTAAGAGTTTAACGTTTGAGTTTTTTCGCTAAAAATACAAAAAACAATTTAAAAATTCGAACTATAATTAATTAATAAGGAATCGCTGAGAGGAAATTCATAATTGAAGATTTTAGGTGAATCTGGTGAAAGAAATAATGCAAGAGATCACGAACTATACGAAGTTTCTTATTGAAGCACATCCAAGCACGACAAACACTTCCAGCAACTATTATTCTTCATTCTACCTTTCTTTAGCAATTTTAACTACAACAGGTTGAAATAAAAGGCATTTCAACCACAAATTATTATTATTATTTTCATTTTGATTTATGCTAGATTTAATTCACTACTTCATGAAATCAAAGGGGTACTTAGGCTGGAGACAAACACCATATAATAGGTACATAGGTTCTGTCTCATCATCAATAGTACAACAAAATAAAACCAAACACTTCCTCTTATTACCTCAGTCACCTCAAAGATTCTCGGACAAAAAATTTTACCAAAAAATATTAAGTAAGCCAAACCAAAAATGATACAGAATCAAATTTAATTAAGGTGACAATCGTATCGACGTTTCTATCGCCATTTTTTATATATTGTTCTCGTTTTTTGGTACCATATTGTTTTTATTATTAATTGCACTACTCGTATATAAATTTAATAAACATTTTGCGATGTTATTTGGTTAGCTGTTTATTATTTATTATAATATTATAATTATTAACATTATTATTTAAAAATCTGAAAGAATAGTACAGCATAAATTCTAAAATTTATGCAAATAGTCTTTTAGCAACAAAATTGCATTTTGATGAATGTGAAGAAGATACACCTGATATCAGTGATGAATACCTTTATTATCACCTTAAAAGAAAACGACTAAAGAAATATGGTACTGATGATAATGTTAGTAATCAAGTTAATAAAACTTTTTCACTGTTTATCAGAGGACTATTTGAGAAATATCACTTCATTTGGCGATAATTATGAATAATTTTGAGTAATTTGGAAATAACTGCATCAGCAGCAACATATGTATATATATCATAATCAATGTATAAAATGATATGATATATGATAAAATAAATCGATTTAGATAATTTTTGGTGGAAATAAATTGGAAATATTTAGTGAATTTTCACGAACCGTGATTACTCCTATTCAACCGGCATCTGCAACTTTTCTCGTATTCCTTCTTTATCATTTGTTTAGCTCGATTCTATTAGTTGAAATACTACAGAAGGAGAAACTTATATCATTTATTTTTTCAAATTTCTATCTTATCACAACTACAAGTAAGTTTTTGCATTAATTATGCTCATTTCGAGTGTTATTTGGTTAGAGAAAAACGAAATACCAACATAGAATAATAAATAATTCTTAGATTTAGACTTATGTTTCTATGAATAAATTAAGTTCATTCGTTTGGCGTTCCAAAATTTCAAATATTTGAAGGTATATTAAACGCGTTTTTTCTAAAAATATCATGTTTAATGTGATAAGGAAAATGGCAAAGTGGATTTTTGCTAGCATTTTGGAAAGCCATTGCTGGACTTCTTTTTCCGGCAGCATTATACTTCTCCTCCTTCGAAGATACGAATAGTGCCAACGATCCACTAAAATTTCTATCACCAAATGACTTCTTTGAAAAAATTGATATCTGACTAAATCAATTATGAATTTTTGATAAAAATCACAAAATAACAATTTCAGTGGCACCTGAATGGATATATCTGAATTTCATAAGTTTGTGGCAATCAATTGCATTGTCATTGAATATATTCATTGGATGCTTTATAACAACAGTGACTTATTCAACTTTTGGCATCGCATTCTTTGAATACCTTGGCAATTTTACCAGTACTTCTCAACAAAAGCATCTGGAGAAAGAAAATTACAGCAGAATTTGGCAGAACAATGAGACCAAGTAAGAGTTCCCTAAGGAAAAAAGGCCAAACGACTTTAGATTGGTTTTTCAAATCTTGACGAACCATTAGCGAAAATTACAAGCTTTCCCTTCATCATATACTCTCCTGGATTTAAATGAATAGAATTCAACGAGAATTTAACATCTCTATACTTTTAATCATTTAAATATAGCTATCACAAAAAGCGAGAATATAAATAATAATAAGACTTTCATTTTGAATAAAAGAATAAAAGTATTTTAAAGAGCGGAATTGAAGAGGATGAAAGGAAGCTACAATATAATTATGTGAAAAATTTGGATAAGATCATTCACGAATCCTTTCATCTTTGAACTATTAATCGTACTGAAAAGCAGTAAAAATGCGAATAAGGAAGGATCTAGAAAATTTCAAAAAAAATTGTAGGCGAAAAATTTGAGATAAAACTATAAGCGAAAAATATATACAAAGCTAAAAAAATGTAGAAATTAACTGAATATTTAGCGACACTATGAGCATTGATAATATTTCATAAAATATTTAATAAATATTGATGAAGTGGAATTCACTGAAAATATTTTGAAATGCAAAAATAGGCTTAACTCAAACATTTCAATAAAAATATTTGATATATGCGATTTTCAAACCGCTTAACGGCAACAATCACGGTGATAATCTTTCAAAAGCGAAATTTCACAGAATAATTTTCTCTTCTATTCTATTCTATCAGAGTTAAAGTTTACATATGAGTCCTTATAATCCAAATAAGACGTAAATTTAAACCAAGAAATATCTAAATACAGTATTAACTGTGAAAATATTGCTTTCTTTATTTTAATTAGTGCGATATGCAGCTTAAGTTATATAAATGGCATAGCTTAAATAGTGGTAAAAAAAATAAAAAATGAAGACAAATGACTTAGCAGCAACCACTTCTTTGAGATGCAGCGGTCGAATCAATTGGTCGAATAGTCGGCTGTCTTGAATTTTCTTCCTTATTGGGCATCTGAACAGTTTTTATAATTCACTGTTCAATTAACTGTTAAACCAGTTTTGATGCAGAATATAAGCAAACACTAGTAAAAACAAATTTTTTTAAAAAATTTTTAAAAAATCGATTTTTAAAATTGACTTTTTTTAAAAAAAACTACCATCTTGGTGAGAAAAATTGGTTCTAGAGAAAAAAAATTATTAAGATTATTAAGCACTTTGTCGAGAATGGCTTCAGCGAGATCGTAAAATGCTTTATCAATTTGTATATTTGCTTTGGCTGATGTTTCCAGAAATCTTATTCCATGATCACTGGCTATTTTTTCACCTCGCTCACGTGAGACAACTCGACGATCAGCCATATCACATTTATTACCTAAGAGCATCTTTTCAACATCTTCAGATGCATGCTGCAATAATAAAAGAATTTACGAAATAAAACGAAAAAAAGTAAAATTACTCGCGAAAAAGGAATGTTTTTAGAAATTAAACTTAGTTACCTAAAAACATAAAAATTGATAGGAAAGCTAAATTACTCATGCCACTAAATTCCGTAATCAAACAAATTCAAACAAAGTCAGAAGAGAATTAATCTGACCACAAAAAATGCATAAAAGACTAAGAATGATAATATGCTAGAATAAAATTACCTCATCGATATTCCGCAACCATTTCGCTATATTATCAAAGCTTTTTGCATTTGTTATATCATACACTAGCATTATGCCCATAGCACCACGGTAATATGATGTAGTTATTGTATGAAATCGTTCTTGACCAGCTGTATCCCTAAAAGACTCGAAATAACTTTTTACCAAAATGATTAATGATAATAAACAGAGAAGGAATAAAAGGAATATCAATAATCTCTAAGATTTCAAGTGATTAAATTTAATTTACCTAATTCACAAAAAAAGATCCAATATAAAATTAATAATTTATGTTGATCAACCAATTTTCTTTCTGACAGATGCTACTGCTAATTACTACTACTACTGCTTTCTTCTATTACTGCTAACTTTTTTAGGCGACCTTTCAAGCCTTCTAATGACAAAGCAAATGAAATCATTCTTTTACCTATCGTCTAAACCAGTATATCGCTGGGTATCTTGTGTTCAAAGACTCTTCTAACCGCATCAGTCCAGATTTTAATTGGTCACCCTCGCTTTTAATTCATCACACGATTTCGCAAGTAGCAAGAAGTAAAATCCTGTGGTGAAAGAACATGGCCAAACTAGCGAAGGGGAGATTTTGTTATATTCTTAACGCATTCGAGTAGACTTGGAAGCAATCATACGACACTCCATCCACTTAACGAGAAGAAATGTACGTTATGCGAAGACCAACAGCTTTGGCCAAGAATGGTTAGACGGATAGTTTCTTCCACTCTCATGGTTAATTTTGCGTAAGCAAGATCATACTATGGCCAGATAGATCGACTTTCTTTTTAAGGCTGATTTGGCGATTCGCAAGAGGCTTTAACAAACGAAGAAGTTATCCCTAACTGCAATTATCTGGAATAATTTTTATCACTTGGTCAGAGAATGAGAATGAGAATATGAGAATGAACTTGAAATATTTGAAAAATAATACATCTTTAATTGCTGAAGGAAATATTTAGATTCAGATTGGTCTGAAGAGGAAAATATTCAAGGTACGTCTATGCAGTGGAGTGATTTGAACTCCACTTTTTATTACTCCACTTGATGCTATTATTACAAAATACAGAAAAGAGAACGCAATCTTGATGTATGTATTTCCTGTATGTATTTCAAAAAGTTGCGTTCATTCATCATACACAAAAATCTGGCCGACATTAATTTTTCTGGATGACCGCAGTGTTGTATGACTCATCAGAGCATCGCCCTATTGATCGAATCAAAAATTGCGACAATGTCGAAACATGCAAGTTATCGATACTTAAAATGACATTTCCATACCATTCTCAACGTAAAAATTTGGTCAGAGAGTAGAGTACCACGACTGCTATAGAGCTACTCCCAAGCCTAAACCCTTGGTTTAGGACGTGCACACATACACTTTCACACACTTCTATTCAGCAAAAAGGAAATAAAAATTTTCTCAAAAAAAATCTGACAAGCTGATTATTCGATAGCTGTCGCAGTGCTCCTTACCTCCTTTCTTGAATACTAAGAACTGTCTTTTTCGAGTCATCAGTTAATTTTGTGTGTAAAGAACAAATTTGAATTCAGCTCACGAATCACCTTCTCAAGATATTCGGTTGAATGTAAGCTTGGGAATTACGGAAATGATCTCGAGCTTGATTGGAAGTCGGATGGTCCACCATAGTCATGTTTAGATTCAAAGATTTAAAGAATTTTCTCCACAGGAAGAAACGATCATTGATGGTCCTTACGAGGTTTCCATCCTTATATCGGATTGTTT
This sequence comes from Dracunculus medinensis, assembly GCA_900625125.1. Taxonomy (NCBI): domain Eukaryota; kingdom Metazoa; phylum Nematoda; class Chromadorea; order Rhabditida; family Dracunculidae; genus Dracunculus; species Dracunculus medinensis. The sequence continues at coordinate 109,932 of UYYG01001165.1, read as the reverse complement.
CACGAACCACAGTTGCTTTCTGAAAGAGGATTCTCAATACTATCTAATCGAATTGCTATCTCCACAGATCAAAGGCACATCATTCCAGTATCGATTTTGCCAAGCTTTGCCAAATTACGAATCTATGAAACTGATGATATCGAGTATCCTTTAGATATATCGGTATCTTAGCCTGTGTCAACTACCTCTCTGAATGTTTCTTGAGATAGTCAAAATTTTGTACTTTGCACAATGACAATTTCATTCTGGTTTTGGACCATTAATAAGATAACTTGTAGGGGTTTTTTTACCAATCAGCGATATTCGTGGCTATCTAGATTGGAGTGTTGATTATATATAGAATTCCATGTAATTTTTTCTGTTTTTCGCAATGTTGAAAACAAGTATAGGTGACAAAAAATATTTATTTTTTGAATATTTCTTAGCGAAGCCAAGTAGGTACTCTTCTTTGGCTACCTGACAACATATTTATCGGCCACAGAAGATGGTGATACAACCTTCCATCCCATTCGTGCATTCTCCAGCGACCACGATTATATCGCTTTTTGAGATAGATGCTGCTAAAAAGTTTAGCTCCTCATGGAAACTATCTTATCCAGATCATATGCAAAGCGTAGGTGCACAAACATCAATGAAAAAGATATTGCAAAGTTTCACCTTTAAAACACGTGTAGTCTCATTTATAGAATTCCATATGATTAGAGCCGACCGTTCTCTTTCGCACACGACAATAATATTACCCCCGTTGTATGAATAACATTATCCGAAATACTATCATGATGCAGTCGGTGGTACTTGTCCGAATCAAGCATGGTTAGAACCATGATTATAGAACCAGAATTAAAAAACTTCTAACAGAAAAGCATTATCCACACGATATTTGGATAAATTGTGAACGATTACCACCTGACTTAAATCCATGAGGCTTCCAACATCCAATAGGAATGGCCAAGATTTTCCTTCGAGCATAAGAGCCAACTGATATTTGCTCGGTTTCTTTAACAAGCAGTTCTCTCAGTCCTTATATGGCTGTATATTACTATCACTATATTCGAGCCCAATTCGCATGTCGTAGGTGATCAGGCAAATCATGCGCGGATGCCAGCTGATATTTCCTCGAGCCATTCGCCATACTTACTTAGGATCAGATTTCAACTTACAGCTTCACTCCTGGCAAACAAGAAAACAATTTCGCAATTATATTAATTAATATATTAAGCAAGATATTTAGAAAAAAATTTCTTTTATTAGATAAGATAATCGAGGTAATAATAAGATAACTGATAATTAGTAAAAAATAAAATTAAGAAATTTTTATTCTATTTTCATATTTTGCATTTATTTTATTTATTTACTCCAAAAATAATAAATAAATTAGCTAAATTAAAGTCAAATAAAAATTAGCAAACAAAATTACACAAAATTAAAAATAAAAACTGAAAGCTAAAAGTTAAAAGTTAAAAGGAAAGGGAAATGCCAATCGATTGAATCATAATTGCGAATCATCAATGTATTAATCCTACAACATCTATAGCAGAGATATAAAAATGGAACAAAATTCCATTAAAATATAAAATGGATAATCAAGATAGAGAGAATAAACATTTGAAGCAAAAAAATTGAAATAAACAAACCATATTTGAAGCTTAATTTTCTTTCCTCTCAATTCAATCGTTTTGATTTTAAAATCGATTCCTTAAATGAAAAGAAATTAAATAGAAAATAATTAAAAATAAACAGTACTGCAAATTAATCCATTAAGCCCAAAAACTAATTTAAATTTTCAAAAATTGTTTAATTAAAAAAAATGCATTAAAATATAATTCTTTCATTAAATTAAATTAAAATTATATTAAAATATGATTATATTTAATTTTATAGCTGAAATTTTAAAAGGAATTTTCCAGAATTTCTAGAAAAAAATTGACTTTACAAATCTTCATCTATTAGGATAATTCTATTTTACATATAAATTTATTAAAATCGACGAAAATTATTTTAAAGAAATAAATAAATGATGGCAAACCTATAGTAGAAATGAATGTTGTATTAAAGGCATCATCACTAAATCTGTATAGAATACACGTTTTGCCAACTCCACTGTCACCAATTAAAAGTAATTTAAAGAGCAAATCGTATTGTCGTTTTGCCATTCAAAAAAAACTGAAAAATTAGAATAGACTGAAAAATTTTTAAGATGCGTATTTCATAATTTCCTATTTCGAACTCGTATTCCGTCCGACCTGACCTCAGATCACAACTTCTCATCTCATCCCCCGTCTCAAAGCACAATTAATCTCGCAGTTCTCGATCCCAATCAGCAAGTAGCATCCGCCTGAGCCCCGCACAATTAAAGCTATAAGAGATACTTTGCGAAGGAATGCAAAGAATGCAAAGAAGGCAAAAGGCAAAAAAAGCGTCTTAACGTCATTAAATTGATTTGTCAAAAGAATTGATCAAGTTTCGATTGAAAATTCAAATTTTTAAAGAAAAATTTTCGAAAAATTAAAAGAAAAAAATAAGCAAAAACAAGTTAAAAAAAGAAAAAAAACAATTTCAGGTTTCTTTCACAGTGCAAATCACAAATTATTATAGAACGAAATATTGCACCTCGAAATTAGATAAATCTGAACTATTCAAACCATTCATTAGACAGCACCAAGGATGACCCAGCGGTGACCCGACCTGCCAATTTGACAGCATTTTACGTCTCACCACCAATTAAATTTATAAAAGAAATGAGACCATCTAAAAGTTATGGCAATATTCGGTTTAGTAAGCTAATAATAAACTTCGTACTAAACGAAAAATTCGTCACTATTGGAACTATTATTAAGGAATTTTGAATATCACGTGGCGTAGAAATATAGGTGAACTGCGTGCATCATTGTATTTATTTCCACTTTTATCGAGAGGAGGGGGGAACGGAGGGGGACGATTAGAAATGAGTAAGTTCGAGGCAGTCGAGGCCATGATGCTTGGCCTCAGTGGAAATAATATAATTCATGGCTGCTGATAAATTAGATATTTATTTATCGTGCATGATAAACACCTTATTAGCATTAGTGGAGGTAGTTAATTTACCAGCAAAGCTAAAAGAGCAAGAGGAAGTGACAAAGGGGCAAAATGGGTAAAACTTTGTCACGAGGAGGAGGACATTTTTCGAGTTAAAAGTCGAAATTCTCCTCGTTTCTTTTAGTTTTACGTTGTATTTCCCTCGTAGAATTGTAGAAACTAATATTTTCTTCCCACAGTTTTCACTTCCTTCCTTTATTGAGATTTTTTCCTTCTTTTTCTGGTTAATCACTTTTTCCGATTTTCCTGTCAGCTACGGTGAAAATAGAATGGTCCAGTCGTTCAATTCGGAGCGCCAATACTGAGGCTCTCTTTTCTGGAGTAAATCTGTCGAATGATGCCAGCGACTTATCTGCATTTCTATCGCCAAGACATATTAACATATTTATCCAGTGCGATGAGCCGGCGGAACGAACCCTAACCAGTTACCTATGGTACTGTTGTCAAAAAAGTAAAACTTTAAAAACCATTTGGATATGAATCTTTTTTAGGCTAAGTTACTATGTAATTCTATGATTATGCCATATTATATATTATCCTAAGGTCTTTGTAAAGTAAAATAGTAATGTAATATTGATAATGGAATGATAAGTTAAATTAGAGCATTGCGATGATTTGACTCAAAAATTAGTCAATTTCAGGACAGCTAATGGTAGAATGGTTCAGTGGGGGTTGATGTACTCTTGGCATGAGTAAATGTGAATGATGCTGGCGACTGACATTTTTTCGTTTTCGTTATTAGTTACTGCCTGGTAAGATTTGTCTGATAGCGGAGCAAGCCTAACCAAAAACTACAGCTAATGCAGTAAAAGCAGTGATTGCTTCGGCTGGATTTTTGCATTAGTACAATAAAATTTCTGAGCCTTTTTGAATTGAAATCAAGACATGCATAAACATTTATTTACAATAGCATGAAATTATTCGAAATTAATAAACCAAATTTATTTATTTTAAAAATTTTCAGTCGTATAACTGATTATATAAACTGATAAAAGAAGCAATATGATTCAATGATAGATCGCTTTGATTAGACATTTCATTTCATGATTCGGTGACTCACCTGTATATGATTTAAACTGACTATGTCTTATGGAGAATAGATCTCATCTCATCCTGGTAGTTAGTGTAGTAAGCCTAACCAAGAATGGTACCATTCTTTATGTTTATGTTTTTATCCAGTTTGCTAAAGAAATGAGGTTGATAAGAAAAAATTAATGTTTTTTAAAGTCCCTCCTAATAGTTTCCATTTTAATGGCAAATAAATGTGTTCATTCAACCATTATGAAAAATTTCCCCGAAAAATCTTTAGTTAACGTAATTATAAAAGTTCATTGTTGTTAAGATAAATTTTTGCTGTGCAAATGTTTTTTTCAAAAATTTCATCAAATTTATTTAATATCGAAGAATTCATTAGATTATCATATTGAAAGACAAAGTAAGACTTTGGCTCTTTTTTCTAAAGGAATTAACAAATTTATCAATAAAAAATTGAAGTGATAATGATAGCAAATGTCTATGGCACTTGTGGCCAGATGATAAAAATTTCTAGCCGATAATCTTGAGTATTAACCACCTGGTCGCGGTGCAATTTTGCTAGAGAATCACATGGCGATAGGTTGATTGGCAATGCCGTTCGGATTTTTGATTCCCCGCTATTATTAATTGAGATGACTGAATCAAAATTTTCATTAATTAATAAAATTAATTAATCAGGCGAATCAGCTTTAAATGTACTTGTCACTTTGAGTGAAAACATGAAAAAAATTTTATTCATTGCAATAGTGCATGAAATATAGCATTAAAAAAGAAGATCGAAGGAAAAAAATTTAAAAAAAAAATTACTATAACTAATCAGTGAATCGCTTAAGCGTCGAAGAATGCGGGTAGACGATGGAAAAAGGAATGGCTTCTATTACTACTAGCGATGGCGCCGAACCGGGCGGCTTGGAGATGTCTTACTCTTGTAGCCAGCGAAACCAGCCTAACCAGCAATGGTGAGAGCTGTTAGAAGAAGAAAAATGCGGGTGACCCACTTGCACTTCTAGCCCACTTCACTCCTTGGCGAAATTTGTTTGCGCCAAAAAGATATTGACAGTGCCACGAGCCTAATCAGAATTGATGAGCACTCCTAGAAAAAAAAGTCGAAATTGGAATTGCAAAGACAGCTAAGATTGCAAAGATAAATAAATATTGAAGGTAATAAATAAATAATAAATAAATTTAAGAAACTTAAAAACTCAAAGAAACTTGAATGAATTTCGTTGAAACAAAATAAGTCAAAGTTTTCTTCAATTAGAACAACAGTTTGATGAGAAAAAGAATGCACATCATTAAAGTGCAGTGCAATTTTTTACTACATACAAGAATTTGTGGAACCTTTGTGGATTTTAAATCCAACACTACTCAATTCTCATCCTTAGAATTGAGAAACTACAATAAAAAGCCAAAAGGTTATCACCATGTGAAGGATTTAAATAAAGCTTAAATAATATTTGAAATATTAAATAATATATTCAAATAATATAAATAATATCTTAATTTACTTAAATTAACTATTATATTTAAATAATTAATTAAAACAGGACTAATTTATTTATGTAATTATAAATAAAATTTAAAATTAAAAACTTATGTTTTAAATTTAAATTTTAAATTAACAACGAATTTAATTATAAATGAAAGTAAAATTAAATAATAACAAAATTAAATAACAAAATATAATTAAAATAAAAATCAAAACATAAAAAGTATAAAATTATATTTAATATATAATTTATTATAATATTTATTGATTATATTATATACTATATAATATGTGGAGTGGATCAGTGGACTACTGCTCAGTTCGGAGCGCCAATGGATTCTCTAGCACATTTGTCTAGTGTGGTGCGAAAAGCCAGATGAGCGAGTCTAATCAGTAAAGAAGTGTTCTTTAAAAAAAATTCTTCTATTATATGCATATATATTTCTCCAAAGATCGCCCTCCATTTTCTGGTTCCCAGCCTCAGGCTCACTCCAGCTTGCCGCATCGGACAAATTTCGTCAAGAGAAGTCATTTGGCGATAGAAATACAGATGGGCTAGCATCATCTACTTGCAGATATGCCTATATTCATAGTAAACATCGATATTTATCGATATTGTAAGATTGCCTCCCTCGAAATTCTAAATGTGAATTGCAGCAGCAAATACATATTTATCTATTTTAATGGAAGGACGCGGGCGAATAATCGTTGAAATTGGCTACGATACTACGAAAGAAATGTACAGTTTTAAAATAGAATATACTGTGAATAGCGTCAAAAGAATTGAACGAAAAACGGAGAAAATTTCATGAAATTATACTGAGAGTGAAGAACGTTGATCGTCGCATAAAAATAGTGAATAGTATTCGTGTATTGGAGATGGTAAAAAATTATTTCGGCCTCCCTTCTTGCAGGGTAATAATAATAAAAACGATGAATAGATTCGGAAAACCAGAATTCGTTGAAGGCTAAAAATTATTGCCGATGGATCTCGTACGTAATATTATACGTGCTATAACACCGCTACCAGATGGCGATTTTGCTGATCGTACAAGTTATTGCTATACGTCAACCATATTAATCGTGTTGTCTGCTTTTATATCCGGTTGGAGGTGATTTTTTTTTATTTTGATAATTGTGATAATTTGATAAATGTGACAATAATTTTTTTAAATTTTTTTTCATATTTCTTTAGAAATATTATTTATTTTAATTATTTTAGCGAAGAAATCTTATTTATAAATCTAAATAAAAAGGTCGATATTTGTAGATTAGATAAAAGGTTATTTGGCAGATAAAATTTTTCTTTGAATATGACCTTCGGCTTAAATGGAAATTTCCTTTTTAGGCGATTTTTATAAAAATTCTCATTGCCTTTCATCTTTCTATTTGTAATGATCCACTTTATTTATTGGAATATTAGTGGCACCCCGTCGAGCGATTCGCTTCATAAATTATTCATTGGGTTTAAAGAAGAGAAAGATTTTCCTAATGGATTTTTTTTTTTTTTTTTTTTAAATGCGACAAATTCATTAAAATTCAACCTAAAAATAAAGAATTATTGAACACAATAAAGTCAGTAAAGTCGAGCCGAGTAGAATTAATTTATCCATGAAAATGCTTATCTAATTTTAGAAGTCTAACAATTGCTAATGAAACTGACTCTAAGGTACCATAATTATTGCATTTAATAGTCTTTAGAAGTTTAAGATTTACTATAAAACTAATCGTTAGTTATCGTAACTGTTACGTATAATTCACTTTACTTAATTTCATATTCAATGCCTAAAAATTTAAATAAATAAATATTTAAATAAAAATTTAAATAAATTTAAATAATTCCCAAATTCTTAGCAAATATTCTTTGAATCAAATTCAAATGAAATATTCTTTGAATCGTTTTCAGTTTCATTGGAAGTCCAATACAGTGTTGGTTCCCAGCATATTATAAGGGTAATTTTTTAAAATCAAAATCGAAATCCCCTTCCCTTAAATTCACCCTCTCTTCCTTCCCTTTCACTAACCTCCCTCTCCTCCTCCATAACTTTGCATGATTAAATTTTTCGATTTTCTGAATTTTAAATTTCTTCTACATTTTTTTCATAATGAAATCTCTTTATATAAGTTTATCTTTAATTTCAGCAATTTAATTTAGGATGGTGGATTGAATATGCGCTTGATTATTGCTATGTTCAAAATACTTATTTTCTACCGTTCACCGAAATCAAACCGGCCAACTTTTGGGATATCACGGAACATATTATACCCATTCCAAAAAATATTACAGAAAGAGAGAATCGTTTGATAGGTATTTGTCTTATTTTAATTATTGGCACTGATAGATAATATTATTTTTTTTAAGTAACTCTTTGAAAAAAAAACCTATTGGAGAAATTGGTTTGAAGAAGCAATCTTTTTTTTTTGAGTTGTCCTAAAAAAGAAAGCTTATTTTCTAATTCCAATATGAAATATCTATTTCGTGATAAAGATTGTAATGGAACATTTTTCGGCTTGGCATGTCGGCTTTTTATCACAAAACTTGTCGAAATTAAAATATGGTTATCATAACTGCAAAAATAAAAAAAGTTTTCAGATTTCTAATCTGCTTTTTAACTAATTTGGTGAAACTTGTTTTTTTTTCCAGTGAACTATAACATCAAGTAATTTCAGGCTATTACCAATGGGTACCATTCATTTTAGCATTACAAGCTATTCTCTTTTATATTCCTGTTATCTTGTGGAGATCAGTTTATTCTAGTCACGGTATGATGATTCAAATAAAAAATTTCATTGAGTATTAAAAATAGTTTTATTTATGAGGTTATCTGAACATTATCGATGCATTCGCATAATTCTGGTTTCTCACGATTAACTCATTTATTCTCATCAAATTGGCACTGAATTGGTACTAATAGAGTTCTTATCATAGTTCAACTGACTATATTTTTCTTGAGGAATAAAAGTGCGAGCAATCTGTGAAACATGTAGCATTAAATCAAATATGGTGGCTGATGATCGCGCAAAAAATATGGATAAAATTGCGAGTTTCATCGCTTGCGAGCGTAAGGTTGACGATTCTCTTGGTGGTTGGTTACGTCACGCTACGAGTGGTCATTTTCTCGTATCCACTTATCTGGTTCTTCTTTTTCTATTTTGGTGTAAAGTTGATTAATATAAATCGATTTATCAGTTTGAATGAACTAATAAGATTTATGGGAAATGCAATAAAATTTGTCCGATTGATAATGAATGACTTAGAATTATTGTTCTCTTATAAAATTTCAAATGTTTACATTAATTGGAATATTAAAATAAATAATTATTTAAAATATTATAATTTATTACGTATTACATATATTAATTTGATTAACAATTTAACATTATATCGTTATCAATTTGAATGAATTGATGATATTAATTTGTATAAAAAAATATTAAGAATAAATATTTAAAAAATATAAAATGCAATTTTATTTTCGGCATTATTTAAATTTATTTTAAATAATTTCTTATAAAATATTGATTTCTTATAAAATTTCTAAAAAAAAATATATGTAAAATTTTTAAATAAAAACGTTAAAATTTGATATAATGTAAAAATATATAATGTGAAATAAAATAATGTAAAAATTTAATATAAATTCAATATAAAATAAATTTAAATATAAAAATTGTATTATTTCAGGTAATAAAATTTCTATATGCAGCGAATGCACTTCTACAATTTCTTTTAATTAAAAAAATGCTCGGTGTTAATAGCGTTTGGTGGGGTTATGAAGTTTTTTCCGATCTTATCAAAGGAATTGAATGGCCTGAAACCGGAAATTTTCCAAGAGTCACTTTATGTGACTTTTCGGTAGCTTTTATTCGATTTCTTTCAATTTTTTCACACCTTTATTGTTACACACCTTTACAAGTTATGAAATTTCCGGATGTCGAAAGTATTTATCAAATCAGTAATTTAGGTGCGCGTTCTCGGTAATCTTCACCGACATACCGTTCAATGTGTCCTCATGATTAACATGTTTAACGAGAAAATTTTTATTTTTCTATGGTTTTGGATGTTTTTTGTAGCTTCAATCAGGTATTTAGTTAATTAAATTTCAGTAATAGAAAATCTATTCATTTTTTCCTTTTATTATAATAATAATAGAAATTATTTAAAAAATGATAAATATAAAAAATCTCTTTTTCAGCATCGCTAGTCTAATATATTGGTCAGTAATAAGTTTATCGAGTCGTAGTGGTCGTGCTATTATTTACAGTTTTCTTGAAAAGGTTTTCAACTCTTCAATAATATTTTTATTATAATAATAGTTTTATCTTAAGGAAAAGCTAATAAATTTATTTATTTCCGTTTATTTATGACGCTCATTGAAACTATTCGATTCGTATACATATTTTTAATTTTTATGATCAAATTTTATTTTCATAATTCATTATTATTATCGTTATTATTCATTATAATTATCGTCTTTTATAGAATATTTTAGAAAATTCATCACCCTTACATTCACAAAATATTTTACAATTAATTAATTATTACAATTACATCAATAATATTTTGAGCAAAATATTTGATTTTAGCATGATGAAACAATAGTGCGTGATCGTCGTAAGCATTCACTCGTTGATGAATTTATTGGCGAAAATCTCCGAGCGGATGGCATATTTCTTCTTCGCTTGATTCGAATGAACTCTGGTGATATCGTAACTTATGAACTTATTATAAAACTTTGGCAAAAATTCACTTCGAATCGACTTAATCCTCCACCATATTTAGAACCCCTTTTACCTGAAAAGGGTAATCGAGATGATCTTTAAGTAAATTATAATTATAACTATTTTATTTCTAAAAAAATGCGCAGATATTCTTCCAAACATTTCCCAAATTAGGGAAAAAGGAAAAAATATTAATAAAATATTCAATAATAATAATAAACTATTTTCCTCTTTTTTTTTATTGATTCTTCTCTGAGTGCTTTTTTACTAAATTTCTTTTCGAATTAAAAATGCCTAAAAATCCCAAAGATTATACGTTACATAATAACATTTATAATAATGCTGCCATTGTATTTATTGCATTGTTTATCTGCACATTAAGTATATAAATAGAGATATACGCGTTTTTGTGAATCGAACTGTGAAACCTATATTTCATTTCATTTATTTTCATAATTGTTGAATGTTTTGCTTTCAAATTACGAAAATCAAAAATACAAAATTGTTGAACACGCATACTTTTCGACAGTACACGCTGAGGCGCAACTACGTTGCAGTAGACGTGTGCATGTTGCAATATATCATGCAATAATGCACAATCACTTTTCACTTTTCGAGGCTGCAGCTATGAGAGATAATGCTTCCAAAAATAATTTTTATTTAGCCCTTTAAACGCAAATATTCTTTTGGTTCTATGGTTAAAGCTAATCTAGTTTTGAGTCTATCATCTATCATTGATTCCTTAGATCACAATTCTATAAAATCGCGAAAATAATGTTTTTTGAAAATTCGACACGACGAATTCAAGTATCGAATCTCCTAATGAAAGCATAAAAAATCTCTTAATAAAGTTTTTTTGAAGAATCAGGATGGCGTCGCCTGTCTCTGGCAAAAAAGATCTGAACTAATGTTAACCAATAAAATCAGCTAGATTGCAAATGGTCAGTTAGAAAAAGAAATAAAGCTGCATATGAATCGTATGTATCGTGGAACAACATGATACCAGTCAGTCAGTCTCGAAATGTCACATCTTTCCTCTTGAATTTGATTTATTGCTAAATTCAAGTCATAAAATACGTTAGATCTAAAAGATATTTAAATGGCCTTAACGTCGATTTGAATGAATTTCTTTATAATAAAAATTTTGCAAAATTTATTATTTTACAAAATTTTACATATTTTATTTATATTTATTTATTTATAGTTTTTTATTAATTTAAATTTTAAAAAAAATTGACTGAAAAATTTTAGTTTTTTCAATTATGCATTCATAAATTTTTAAATTTAAATTTCTTAAAAATTGAAATTTTTTAAAAATTGAACTGAAAAAATTAAAAAAAAAATAAATCGAAATAATCGAAATTTAATTATGTTAACAACGATAATTAAATAAATAAATTTTATTGGATTTATTATTAGTTATTTATTATTTATTTAATTGGTTTTTTATTTATTTGATTGAAAAAATAAAATTCATTCTTATTTTTTCTTATTATTTAATTAAAATGTTTTGTTATACAAAAATTTATTAAAAATTATAATTTTTTCGATATTATTAAAGTTAAAAAATTATAAAAATTTAGAAAAAAATTACATTATAATGAAAATAAATACCAAAGAGAAAAGAGTTTTAACGATAGAAAAAACTAATTGAACAGTTTGTACCGAAATATTCCGATTAATTAAATATTAAATATTATTAATTAAAAATATTTAAATATTTTAAAAGTCATTTTTTTGAAAAAAATTGCTTTAAATATTTTTAATTTATATAACGAAAGTTATTTATTTAAGAATGTTGTGAAGATGAAGGAAGACAACATCTTTGTTCATCAAAACTACATCATTTGATTGATGTTATTTGCGCATAAAATTAACACTTCTAAGATTTATAATGGTCATCCCTTCTTCATATTTTTTAGCTAATACCTTTATAAGTTCCATGAGTTCCACTTATATGTGATACATCGATAATCTAATCGTCCACATAAAATTATATACCGACAAATATAGAAGGAGGTAAAAATGTTTTCAAAAATTCGACTAATGCTGACGATTCATTTTTACCTCTATTGCCGAGTGAAAAAAGTTTGTTTAAAATAAGTTCAAAAGTAATTGAATAGTTTATAATAGAACAGTCCTAACCGAAAAGCTTTTAGAAAAAGAAAAAATCTCAAATGAAAAGATCTTATCCTAATAACCAGTGGATCTCGTATAACCAGGATTTTTATTGCAAGCAGAAAAACAAAAATACATAGAGAGGTAAGAGGCACAGAACTTATTGTCCTCTTTGGGAAAAGAAATTTCAAACAAATAAAAAGCCAATGAATTTTTCCTATTATAAATTATGCTTCATTAATTAATGGACTATATTTAATCAATTGATCAAATAGATAAATAACCTATTTTATTCAAAATAGGATTATTCGCGATTTGTATAACAGCCATTGGTACTTGCGCTTTTTGCATATTTCAAAATCATTGGAGTATCCGTTTTTCAAAGTTGTGGTGGAAAAACAATGGCCAAACCATCGCAAAAAATGATTTGCAACAATATTTAATATAATAAATTTATTTTATCAAATTGCATGTGGTGAGTTTCAATTAATTTCAATAAAAAATAGTAAAATATTTAGAAAAAGCGAATAAAATTTTAAAAAATTTAAAAAGGAAAATTTTTCTTCAGAAATTTCGTGAAAATGGAAGAAAACATTTTTCACTTATTGTTAAATGTTTTTCACTTTTCTTCACTTCACTTTATGGAAAATTTAGTCATTCTATCGAAATAGTTTTTTCATAAATTTTATTCAACCTTACAAAAATTCTTTTTTTCCAAATTCTTTCTTTTCATAATTCATAACGGCAAAAATCCATTTTCTTGGTTCCATTGATCTTCAGGCAATAAAAATAAATAAATAGAAATCGCAATTATTGGGAAATTACAAGTATTTGCATGGAGAATAAACCATGAAAGGAATATCATGGAAATTATTATCATTTTACTAAATTATACAAGGAAAGAGCTATAATGTGAAATGCGAAAATTATTATTATCATTTTATATACAGGAAGGATTAAGGGAATGAAAATCATCATTACTAAGTTATAATTTAAGTAGCCTGAAATGAAGAATTTTGTATGAACTCGATAGAAATTCTTTGATATGCGAACATTATGGTCATGTTTAGAGAATCAGTGAAAAAGTGCAGAATTATAGATGATTATCGTTATGAATGTGCTCGGCCAATAGAGAAATGGTAGTGGGAAATGTCTAGCAATAAAATGAAATGTGCTAAAATGGAACAATCCGGTTTTGGCGTGCACAATTCGTAATGTACGGTGACAAGAGGTCTTCTCCGAATTACTATTTCAGTAGCGCATTTTATACAGTTTCCTCGATTTTTTTTTTTTTTTTTAACAATTTTATTTTATTTCATAACGTTTTTCATATACAATCATTTCGTACAATTATTTTTCGTATTATTACCATTATAATTATTAATAAAATGGAATGCATTCAATCATCACCACCATCAATTGTTTAAGCTTCATTAAGCTTTTAACAATCATATTTATCCGAGTGATGCCTCAAATGACTCAAAAATTTCCAATAGTAATAGCAAGCAAAGTAGAATGGCTCAGTGGGTTGTTGCTGAATTCGGAGCACTGATGCTGAGGTTCTGTTCCCCGTAAGAGTAAATCTGTCCAAAAATCCGAGCGAATCACCTGTAGTTCTATCGCCAAGGGACTTCCTGGCATATTCGTCTACTGCGATTGGCCAACCGAGCGAGTCTAACCAGGAATAGTGAGGGCTCTCTTAAAAAAATAGCCAGCGGATATTTGTATTTAATAAGAAGCGATAAGCTATAATCATTTATATATTCCTAATCTGAAGGAAATCGAAAGGACTCAGATTTTTAAAACTATCAAAAATTTAGGGTAATAATTATAAAATTAATTTGAGCATTACTCGTTCATTTTTTTCCGTTTTGCAAATTTTTTATTTTGTGAATATTTGAGAATTCGAAAAATGAATATTTTTTTTCTAACATTTTTTTTTGCATTCCTTTCCCTACATTTATCCAATATATTTGCATCCCTTTCCCTACATTTATGCAATATTTCGTGAGTTACTGAGTTATTTTCAAGGAAACATGTTTTAACGAAATGCATAGTTAGGGTATAATTTTCAAACATATTTGTTTACCATAACATAGCGTTTCCCGTGTTTCCCATCCAAAAGCTTAATTAACTTGTTTAAAGCTTTACGGCAGATCTTTTTTTTGTAATGATAGTACCAATTACGTTTTGCATCAACGAGATTCAAAACTTTCCAGTGTCTAGAAATTTAAAATCAAAATTAATTGTCGGCATCTTCAGTCATTCACCCAATTTATGCGATTAGGTTCGAATATTACTATTAAGATATTGTGGGGGATAGGATGGCTCAGTGGGTTGTTGCTCAATTTGGAGCGCCGACGCTGAGGTTCGATTCCCCGCAGGAGTGAACTGTACAAAAATCCGGGTGGTTCTGGCAACTCACCTGTATTTCTATCGCCAAGGAACTCCATGGCATATTGCACAATGCGACAAGCCAGTGGAGCGAGTTTAACTAATAATGGTGAGGACTCTTAAAAAAAAAAAAAAAAATTATGATATTATTGCTCTTGCAGTTATATTGTTGCATAACACGTAGCCTCGATTCGATCTTAATTAGTTTAAACCTATGAAAGCGATGTTGAAATACCCGATTGCTTCTAAACTTTTGCTCTCGTTTTGATTTAAAAGCATTTAGTTAATACTCGTGTTACTCGTAAGCTAACAAATTTAATTTCATTCTTATCAATTTTATCAGATTTGCTTCCAGAATGATATTCTTGGATGTATTTTTGAAAGGGCTCAAGCCAGAATTTGACGATGATGCGATTGATCGCTTGAATTATTATTATACTCCAATGCTTTTCGTTATTTTTGCTTTAACTTTAAGTGCTAAACAGTAAGTAATATTTGATAAATAGGCCTTACCATTTTATGCCTTTAAATCTATTGTATTTCCTTTTCTATACTAATTCCACATTACTGAATTAATTTCAGATATGTTGGCCAACCAATTCAATGTTGGATTCCTGCGCAATTTACAGGTTAATTTTTACGATGTAATCACTTAATTAACTATTTAAAAATTTCATGCAAATTTTTTTTAATCTTTGAGATAATTTTTTAATTAAATTCGCTTCCATAATTTGCCATAATTTTTGTTTTTTTCTGCATTCTTATACTTTCTTATCACTACTTATCATGTAATTTATCGAATAAATTTTTTTATTAGAAATTTGAAATTTTAATTTTGGCTTAATTTTAAGGAGCTTGGGAGCAATATAGTGAAAATTATTGTTTCATTCAAAATACTTATTTCCTTCCTTTAAATCATTATATACCACGAGATTTGGAGGAACGAGAAAGTCGAGAAATTGGTACATTTTTTTTAAGAAAAAATATAATACACATTTACTAACGCTTAAAGCAAAATATAAAATATTTCATTTTTTAAAAAATAAAGCTAATTAGAAACAAAATGAACCGTTATTGCCTTCATTATTATTTTTATAAGTATTTATAAGATTTTCATGACAACGCCAATTTTTATTTGAATTATATTTCTAAGATAAAATAGAAATCCTTCAGCGAAGATCGATAAATTATTAGAGTTATAGTAAATGGACATTTTCAGGTTATTATCAATGGGTACCATTTATCCTTGGTCTTCAAGGCATTTTGTTCTATTTACCGAATCTTATATGGAAGCTTTTCAACTGGCAATCAGGTATTATTCTTCTTTACAATTGCGATAATTCCAAGCAGTTTCGGTTTCATTAGTTTTAGCGATTTCGATATAACCTAGAAAATTTTTAAATATGATTCTCTTTTAATTAAGAAATATTTGAGGAATATAAACTGAGCGAAGCGATCAGATCAGATCAGTTATTTGCATTTTTTGATCCACTTAAGGAATAGCCGTGAAGGGAATTGTTACGATGTCACAAGACGTAAGCAATATGCAAACTGAGAAACGAAATGATTCGGTTGCGGTTGTTTCAAGTCATATATATGATTCGCTCAAAACTCAGCAAAAACTTTCTAGACGCGGCTTAATTGCGGCCATATTACAAAAAGTAAGCATAAATTTATCAAAAGCTTAGTTCGTATAAAAGATATCAACGAGAAAAGTTAAATAATGCTAACTGTTGTCAAAAATCCGGATGGTTATCAAAACTTCTTCTTCAAACATAACTTACCACTTTTAGTTTGTTTAAGTGAGGTTCTTTGGAGCCACTTGGGGATAGATGGAATTACCTGTGAATCCTCAGCGGCTCGAATTTAATTTTTAATGATAAGCTCTTAGAACAGATCGTAGAGTTGAACATAATCCATTTGCCCGTTTAAAAAAATTTAAATAACTGAGTTAATTTCAGAAATTTGTTCAGAATAAATCCACAACTAATGAAGAAATGAATTCTTTATAATGTTTTATCAAAAAAATCTTAGAACTGTAGGTTTGCCCCAAGGATATTTCAACGTGATCTTAGATAAATTTTCTAATTTTAAATAAATTTTTTTTATGAAAGAAAAAATTTAATAAAAAAAATTTTCAGGGATCTTATTTGACAATTCTTTATTTGTTCATCAAGCTTGTTTATATATTACAAGCGATTATGCAGTTCATAATACTAAACAATTTTTTGGGAACAAATTATACGTTTTGGGGTTTCGAAATTTTGAGAGATTTAGCACATGGACGAGAATGGCAGGAATCTGGACATTTTCCACGGTCCACCTTTCATAAAGCTATTTCATGGGATTTTTCATGAAAGATTTATCTATGAGAAATAGAAGATGATGAAATAAGAAGCAGTTAAGCCATTTTAGTTTTAGCATCGTTTCATTTTATTTCATTTATAATAAAAAATTTTTCCTTCCTAGGCTACAATCCAACATCTTAGTTTGTCGACAAATTGGCCAAGAATGATTTCAGATTAGCAACACGCATGAACTTAAACAATACAAACTTGATATAATTTCAGCGTAACAATGTGCGATTTCGATGTCCGTGTACTTGGCAATAAGCATAGGCATACAGTGCAATGTGTTCTCATGATAAATATGTTTAATGAGAAGGTACCATTTTAATTGATAGTACCATTCTCAATTCTAAAAGCAGCCATATATGCATAAGGCCAAATTTTAAAAATTTTGTCTAAAATCAAATAAATAATTTTTTAAAATCTTTTAATTATTTTATTTTAAAAATTAAAATTCCAAAAAACACAAAAAAATGTGATTATTGTGTAACTTAAAATTCAAATTGAAATATTCAAAGCACCTAATTTACAGGTTTATCTTTTTTTGTGGTGGTGGATTTTATTAGTCCTTATTGCAACAATTGGCTCATTGTTCTACTGGATTATTGTCGGATTATCGAAAGCTCAACAACGGTCATTTATTTCGCAGTATTTACGTGTTTACGATTTGTTGGACGATGAAAGTAAATTCCATACATAACTTTATAGCAATTAAAATTAAAGTTAAAATTAAACTAAGAATTGGGTAAAAATGTTTTATTTATTATATATTAGGATTTTTATAAATGCGTTGGTGGATCAGATTTTGCCATCGAGAATCGAGATCCGCCGACGCACCGCTTTTCGTAGAGCGGCACCTAAAGGAGAAAGAAAAGTAGACTGGCTGGATGGATTGGTTGCTATTCAGCTGGAAGCCGAAGCTCGGAGTGCTGGCGTTCTATTCCCGAGCGAATCTACCCAAAAATCCCGGTGATGTATATCGCCAAGGGATTCCCCTGGCATATTTGTCTAGTCCGATAAGTCAGTGGAACGAGTCTAACAGTAATGGTGAGCGCACTTGAAAAGAAAGCCTTCACTTTATTAAGATGTTACTTAGAATGATGAAAATAAAATTTAGAATAGAAGCCGTATTAAGTGAACTAAATTGTTAGAATTCTCGATGTATATATTCGTTGGCTGCTAGTACGATTAGAAATTTTCACCATGTGAAATGAAGCACTTGGCGATAGAAGTACAGGCGGGTCGCTAGTATCGCTAGTATTATCCAGTGAGATTTATTTTAACGACAGTCGGAAGAGATGAATGAATCCCTCTTAGCTTCCAACATCACTGTTAAATGCTCTATTCCAATAATGTAGAATAAAAACGTAGAAATTTTTTCGATGCTATAACTTCGTTTATATATATATATATATATATATTCAACAAGATTTTTATCAATCTGATTAGGTTAATTAGTGATTAACATTTACCTTCCCTGGTTAGGCTAGAACAATTATTAGGAAGTCAACATGCGGCCCAATATCACCTAAATGCCAAAGGCTCAAAAGAAACCAAACAAAATATGATTGAATGATAATCTAAATAATATACGGCCTGCCATTACTATATAAAATAATTTTTGAAAATGGTTATTTCAGGTCGAGGAGCAGTAGATAAATTCGTACAACGAACTCTTCGTAATGATGGTGTTTTCATTCTTCGAATAGTTTCTTCAAATGCAGGTGATTTGATAACGACAGATATTGTTGCAGCGTTATGGAAGATGTATTTAGAGGATGAAAAAAATCGTCAAGCGCATCGACCTTCATTAATCGGAAATGCACCTAAATTTGACGATGAAAATAATCATTTTAATCCTGATAATCAAAATTTCACCTAATCTCGTTGTATTTTAGAGATAATACATCTTTGACCCCCTTCCTTATCAATTTTGCACTGAATCGAACTCCGAGAAAATTCTTTTTCGATAATATTTTTACCTCAACACTGCCACATTTCTCTTTTGTACTTCTATCAATTAATCTTTATGTATATTTTTTTAAAGAACTCTTCGTTATTTTCATTTTATATGGGGTAAAATTCGATTATTCATACTTCGAATTCTAAGCGATTCAAATCTTAATGTTAATATTTAGAAGGAAAAATGATCCACAAAATACTAAATTTAAGGAAATTAAAAAAAAAAGAATTTTCTTTCATTTTAGTTAAACATTTGATCCGTCAAATATTGTTGCTAAATAATAAAACAAAATAAAACAAAATAAAAATAAAACAATTGTAAGTACCACAGTCTTCCTTAAATCGAAAAGTCGCGATAGATTTTTATATTTCATAACGGTCATTAATACGAATCTCGTTTGGTGTCGATCTTATCAACACCTTTAATTCATAATTTTTGCATTATGAAAAAAAATTAATAAATTTAGCTTTCCGAAGTTTTGTCTTATTTTTATCAAAAATTATCACAATTTCATAATAACATTACTTTTAACGAAAACGCCACCAAAAAATAGAAAATAATTATGAATCATAAATTATTTTGCGATGATAACGTAAAATCTATAAAAATCGAAATAAAGATCGAAAAAGTAAAAAAAATATTGAATATTTTATATTATAATATATTATATTAAAAATATTTTTTTTTAGAATATTACTGATTATTAGCTCTGCTGACTTGTCGCACTTGAAAAAAAATGCCAGGGAGTCAAAGCCCCTTAGCGATAGAAGCGCAGGTGAATCGCCAGCATCACCCGAAAGCATAAGCAAATTACATAAATATAAGTTAATGGCAATGGCAGTATTAATCAAATCAAATGAAAAATGAATAGGAATGAAAGATACATTACTGATACGAAGGATATTAAAGAAAAAATGCACTTTATGCAAAAGGTATGTTCATTAAAATCCGCATGGTACAACGATGGAACAAAAAAATATGATCCAAATCAATTGATTTAATCAAAAATTTTCACAATCTAATTATAAAATTACTACTATATTGTTTAAATATATAATGAAGGTGATACAAGCACATAATTGTCCAACAAACAAAATGACTAAGAACAAAAACTGAAGAAATTCCTAAAACAAATTTTTTAATTCATTATTTACTATTATTACTATTATTATTAATTATTATTTTATCATTATTATTGTTATTATTATTAAAAACCGTATTGTTATCGTCAATTAAATGATATGAATCGACGAGGAAATATGGCACAATAGCTCAAGAGAAAGCAAACCACAAGCGATTAACCTATATTTCCAATTATGGATACAGAAGAATTTTAAAAACTAAAAAACACTACAGTTCACCTAATTTTTTGAGCGCAAATCCTTTTCTTTCTATATTTTGAAAATTTTTTGAATGTTAATTTCTTTCGATCAATTCGAAGCCGAACAAAATTTTCATTACTCGTATTGCGAAAAGTTTTTCGTTTTCTCGCTTTAATCGATTCTTTACAAGTCATTTCATTCATATAATTGAATTTATTAACGCAGCAATTCTCATCATTTTTTTCAATCGTCTGCAAATAAAAAAAACAAAAGTGAAAATTACAAAAATAAATTCTTTTCCACTCGACATTCGAAAGTCTCTTAAAAATTTGAAATCATAAAAAAAATGGAAAATAAGATTAAAATACCTTAAATTTATGGTCAGAAGTATCAAGATCAAGATCAATCAATGAGCCAACTTTTCGAGTGAAGCGACTCTGAACATAGATCATTTTCTTAGGAGACTGCAGATATCCTTCATTCACATATTCTGGCATGTTGTTATCATTAGATGATAAAGCAAGGTCCAAATTTGGCACATTTTTCTTATCAAATAATAATTTCATAGCTAAAATTTCGTTTTCCTCCTTTTGATTTCTTTCGTTGCTATACGAAAATTCTTTCTTCATGATTTCCGAATTTTCAACATTCATATCTAAAAAATTTAAATTTCCTAACATGATTTAATTCATCTTTTTCTAATAGTTGCACTACTGCCAATTAAAGCTGACCCTACTGGCTACAAAATTGAGGCTTTTCCAAACCTCCCAATCTGATATCTATCTGAAACAATAGCCATTCCATTTTCATCGTCTGGGTACTATATCGCTGACCTACCTAAGCTTTCAAAACCTCACTTGATTATATTTCATCATTATAGTTGTCTCTGCGTTCCACCCTATAAGGCTAGGTATATAACGAGATATGCGCCAATTTTTGAGATGGACGACGAAGAATATTCTAAATAAAATTCTATATTCTACATAAATAAAAAAATAACTTAACGAAGACCATATTCTAACAAGATTATGAGAAATTCTATTCGCTCGACTACTGTGTAGATGCACCTTAGACAAAAAATGGTCAAAAGCATATAACACATTTTAAATATGTGCTCACCGACTATGTTTCTCGATTTCCTATCAAGAAACTTCAGTTAGAAGTTCTCATACTATTTTATTGATGATTCCACAGAGATTTCACTAAATGGAAAAAATGGCATTTCTAACCGTCTATCCATGCAGTCGTTCAACTATTTGGTTTAATAATCTAAGAAAAACGAGATAACGATGGATATCATCTGGTACTTCTACAATAGGTGACGAATTTATAAAAATATTTTCAGCATCTGGCATATAAGACGAAAACAGTTTCATCACACTTGCATCTGTATTAAATACAGATCCCATTTAAAAAGAAAAAGGATCTTCTACCATAAAATTGAAAAATCACAATTGAAACTTTTCAATCAAAAGATTATCGCCAGTGAGAGGTCAATAATCATATACACTTCTTCTGCATTTATTCTATCTTTTTTCATGATCGCTATTTTTCCAACAATAATTGCTTTATCAATAAGGTATGTGATGGCTTTCTCTCTAGCCGGCATATTACCAACGATTTAAATCACCTTACTTCATCTATCTATTTATAACCTTAAAATCTCCTTTCACCTCTTGCTCGTTCCTCTTCCATTTGCTCAATTGTTTCTCCACCATTGATTAAAAGTTTCTGCTGTCGAGGCAACTAAAAAAGGTATTTTAACTTATCGAAAATATGAATTACGAAAAATTGCTTGAAAATGATTTAAATTATTATAATAACAATATAAGGGAAAATATACGCTATAACTTCGTAAAGTGGAGATTAATTGGAAAAATCTAAATATATGTTGAAAAATAAATATGAAATAAAAAATGAAAATATAAAACAGGAGCTTAATTCAAATTTTTAATAAATTACTTAAATATAATTTTTAATAAATTACTTAAATAAATTATTTAAAGACCAATCTTACATATGGAAAAAATCATCTTTAAAGCTAGAAACTCCCGTCTAATATCCTTTCAAAGCTCGTCGTTAATCCGTTAAAACCCTTTCGAATTACCATTAACAAGTCATCATTATTTGTCAGTATTATCCTTGCTCCATTCCTCCCACTCCTTTTTTACGCTGCAGTGCTTTAATATCCTCGGGCAATGTCCCGTCGCGTCCTTCTGATCTTACAATTTGTACCCACTGCCATAAAGGAATGGATGGGGAAAGTAGCTAATGGAATGCCATAGAAGCTGGTAAGAGTATGGATGCTAAAGTAAGCTTAAGGTGAAATAATAATAGCAAAAGACTTCTTCGTCTCTTCTAACAGCTATCACCATTATTGGTTGGCTCCGCTGGTTACAAGAGTAAGACGTCTCCCAGCTGCTCGGTCCACGCCATCGCTAGTAATAATAGAGGCCATTCCTTACATAGAAAACCATGCACTCTTTTATAGAATAAAAATAAATACAAATATAATATTCATATTATTGCTATTATTTCAATTATTTTTATTATTTTTATTCAATTATTTTTGTTATTATTATTTTATTATTATTTATTATTTTTTACTTTTATTATTTCCAAAAATATAAAATAATATAAATAACAGCGGTCATAAAAATTAGATATTATTAGATAACCAAAAATTTTTTCCAGGCGGTTAGAATGAATGATGACTATAAATACATAGATATAAATACATAGATTTCGAAAAGCTGGCGACAAAATTTATTATTTGAAATTATACGGCAAAAGCATGGCTGTAACAAGTTAAACTAAAATCTTTTGCATACAGTTCAGTTTCTAATTTGCCATTCCATTCTCAAATGTCAATCGCAAGCGATTAGTATATATCTATTTGGTTGACAATGTGTTATTATTTTTATCGTTATTTATTGTTATTTTTATTATTACTTTTATAATTTATAACATTCACTCATTATTAATAAGTAAAATGTCAAACCAGGTTAAAAAAGGATTTAAATTTCGATTCATTCGGCATTTTCAATTTCACTTCGATCGCCTTAGCCCGCTTTTGATTTATTGAAGTTCGCTCTATTCTTTGCATTATTTCACGTAAAATCGTAAAATAATATTAAAAATTAGAGAAAATACGGAAAATTACTTCCAACCGCCGGAAAAGTTAAAACTTCGTCACTAAAATTTAAATTTGAGAATCCGCGACTGTTTTTTATCAGCTCAAAAATGCAGCTCACTGAGCTAATTTTTTAGCAACTAAGAACGACTGGGAAGTAGGCGGAAAAGAAAGGAAGTTTTTGATACCTTTGAATGGTATGTTTTTCTGCGCACCGTGGTGTTTATGTTGCTTGAAGATAAGCTGATCTGCTCCAGAACTGGCCAGGTCCTATTAAGGTTTTTCGGGATCCATATTTAACAGCGCTTTCTGCTCCCCGCTGAATCTGATTACTCTCCTCTAGAAGCCTTCAATTTATCGCGCTCGTAATGCTCACCATTTCTGGGAATTCCTTTCTTTTTCCTTATTGCTCCATCAGATTCTTTTTTTTGAACTTGCATGATCGTCAGCGGTATTATAATTCCTGGACTAGTAAATTCTTCGGACCCTATTATAGTCGTCCTTCATACCACCGAAATCCTCTTAATCTAGTTAAACACACCGTCAACCCGCACAGCGTTTTTTCTTTACATCAGTTAATAAAGCACTGAAACACTTTCTTAAACTGTCTTACTTTATACGATACTAAATTAATCCCATTATGGTAGGACTGCATGCTATATCGAAGTCCCTCCGTGTCCTTTTAGTAGTTCTTACAAAGCCGTACAATGTGCTAAATAGATGTTTACCATATAAGTATACATCAATTTAAAGGCCGATTTCACTACAGTATAAGTGTACAATAATCATTGCAATATCGGTAGCTGGCAAAGGGCAAATGAATCGGATTATTCAAGCAGTGTGGTGACATGTTTTGCCGTTACGCGGTGTGCTTATCCCAGTCCGGTGCATTATTGAAAATTTTGAAAGGACGCAGTCTTCACGCGTCATTCGTGTTCCAGAAATATATCGCGTTTTTCCAGTGTGCGATTTAATAAGTCCTTATGAGCCGCTTAGATTCAGTAACACTGAAAACAGGCTTTATTTTGATTTATATATTCGCTTTAGATTCGTTTGAAATTCGCTTATAAAGAATAATGGTACAAAAATGGTGAGAAAATTAAAATATCACGAGAAGAAATTGTTGAAAAAGGTCGATTTCATTTCATGGACTATCGATAATAATTTGCATGAAGGAAAGATTCTTCGACGTTATCATATCAAAAATCGGCAGCACTATTCACTTTATAATACTTTGGCGGCTGAAGTAAGTTTTTTTCATCACTTGTCGCTTTCCTCAGGTGAAAAAACGATTAATTTGTCGATTAAATTGTCGTTCTATTGTATTAGTTTATGTTTCTAAAAAAATTCATTGACTATTTCATTTTGCCGATGATACACTTGTCTCGCCTCCTCTCCCTTTCTTTCTTCTTGTTCCCTTTCAAAATAACTTCTAATATTATTTATCATATTATTTAAAAAAAAGAGAAGAGTTTACACCAGACAAGAACTGCAGGAAGTGAGAAATCTCGATTTTATCTTCAGGTTATATATGTTACTTCTAATTGTACTATATTATATTGATCTGTAATTTCCTCTTTAAATTGTTAAATTGTTAAATTTTTGTCATATTGTTTTATTTTGTTTTGTTTTGTTATTTTAACTGTTATTATTAATACAAGCACATGGCGTTGTCGTCCTGCTTGGCTGGTTATCAATAAATAAATAAATAAACTTCTAGAATGGGAAAACCAGCTAAATCCTGTTAGGATTTCTGGAAAAAATCTAATCTATTCCAAGATTTTTTAATGATATTCTACCAACTGTAATAATTTTCATTGCTCAATAATTCACATTTTTTAGTTTCTGTTATTTTTTTTTATCATATCGAAAGTATGGAGTTCGCTCCTCTTCAGCATGTTAGATTGGTTTATGAAAATTTAGGCAGAAAGAAATTTTTCTAGAAAAAAAATTTGCCGATTAGTTTTCAATTTAATTTCTAAAAAAGATTACTTTCTAAATAATAATTGTGAAAAAGCATTAAAATTTCGCTTATTTTTCATTTTTAAATTTTAAGGTTCGAGAAATAGCGAAAAAATTATCAGAATTGCCAGTGAACGACGTATTTCGGAAAAAAAAAACTCGAGAACTTCTCGAGAAACTTTATAACATTGGGCTTATTCCAACAGCAGATTCGTTAGAACGTGCTAGTAAAGTTACTGCATCTTCATTTTGTCGACGTCGATTACCTGTAAATTTTTTTTTGATCGAATTCATTTACTTGTTTTCTATAAAAAATTTTTTTTATAGAATTGAAATAAATTCCTATTAAATACTTCCAATACTTCCAATATTAAAATTTTCCTAATTAAATTAGGTAGTAATGAAACGGTTAGAGATGGCCGAAACGGTTCGTTCTGCTAGCGATTTCGTCGAACAAGGACATGTTCGCGTTGGTGTGGAATTGGTTACAGATCCTGCTTTTTTGGTGACGAGAGCAATGCAGGATACGGTTACCTGGACTAAAAACTCGAAAATTCGTACACACGTACTCAATTACAACAATGAAAGGGATGATTTTTTATTATAATTTTTTAATATATATATGTATTATTAATGTATAAATTTTCGTTTTTGTGTTTTTTTTGCGACGACTCCATAAAGATTTGTTCAAGCAGAAGAATGCATTTGCAAATACTGTTATCCGGATTGTAATTTCGTTTTTCGCCTGGCCACTCGGTGTTAGAGTGGATTCAAGGTATCTAAAATCGGTTTTCAGCCGACTTTATAAAAAGAGGTATTTTATCAGCTTGCTGCATAAAAGACGAAAAGATTGCTATCCTTTATATCACCATCAATGGCAAGTTTGCTCTAAATTCCACTAATCTGTTGAATTTGAATCTGTTGAATTACCTAGGCTTATATGTTCATAGAGCAGCGGCTTTACCTTACCTATAGCTGAATAAATGTCTGAGAATGGTAAATTTGAGGAAAACTTTTTTAGCTTTTACTCATGCGCCGGTCCATGTTAACATTTTTAGTAAAGCTTTAGAAATATATTGTGTCGAGTTTTCCTCAAGTTGGTAGGGATATTGCGATTAATTATCATTTTATCAGTTTTTCATAAGCAATAAAATTCCAATATCTTGAATAATTTCTATTCATCAGTATTATTTCTGAAGAAAAAAAATCACTTAATGGTTGATCTTTATCACCCAATCAGTAGTCAGACTATTTCTACTGTTATGTCTTAATTAACTACAGTTTTTGACATGGTACCATATTAATACTAATAAGACTATTATTACTTGCAATCTATTAATAGATTTCTGACCAATCTGCGAGCTTTTATTTATCAAATAGTTTAAATTAACGACTAACTAAATTGAGTGATTCTCACGATAATTGCTCATAATTGTTATGTTTATTTTGCGGATAAAATTTTATAGAACTTGAAATTCGAAAAAATTATATCGATTTCGATTCTAGGTTGGCTTAGATAGTAAATGGATAATAGTTGATCAATTTCATGAACTCAAGTTTTAAAATATTTTTCAATATTTCGAAACTTCTGAATAAACCCCTCCCGACTCCCGTTTGTATGATTCCCACAGCTGTCATATTATACAAGCAAAACTTGGAATAAATTAGAATTAGGACAAGAAAAATAAATCGAGAATATATAAAGATAACTAATTTTCCGCTATTTAAAATCTAAATCTTCAATAAGATTCTTTAAGAAATCTTTAAGAATTAATTTAAGATTCTTTAAGAATAAAAAAAGCTTATTTGGCTTTCTTAATATAGATTGTATTAGGATATAGGCTTAAATTTTAGTGGAGAATTTAGTAGAAAATGGAGAGAAAGTACGCAAACCAGTCTGTGAAATTTAAAAATACAAAAACGGCATAATTCGTAATATTAATTATTGGATTAATAAGGTCAGCTCACAACAGTTAATTAATATAAATAAATCTGAAATAAAATTTTGTCGACATGATGTCAAGGAATGTTAAGCATACTGCGATTCACTCGATCTTGCTACATGGCTACGAGACATAGCCAACGAGAGTGGAGGAAGTTAACTATCTACCATTCATGATAATTTTACGGGTTCGCTGAATGTAGAAATTCTCACATGATCGTGCACTTTCGCTCAAATAATATTTGCATTGATAGTACCGTCGCAGGGCGTCGCCTTTTCGATGGTTAGGATACGTTCACGTTTTTTTTGTCCCCCACAAGAGACACATATTTCGTTACTTGCTAAACTGACACATATTTCGTTACTTGCTAAACTGTGTGATTGATGGCATCAAAAGCGAGATGTGACAATCAAGACCTGGACTGATACGTCAGAAAAGATTTTGAACGTATAGGTGGACCAGCAATATATGGACTTAGACGATGGAAAAAGGAATGGCTTCTATTACTGTCGACGATGGCATCGGACCACGCCGCTTGGAAACGTCTTACCCTCGCAACTAGCGGAGACAACCTAATGGTGAGTAATGGTGAAAGCTGTTAGAAGAAGAAGAAAAATTGATTGCCGATCGGCCTGCTTGCTCTGAATGTTGTATGTCTTTAATTAGATCGGATTTCGTTCATTAAAAAATATCAATCCGATTCATTTCGTATTTTCTCTAATTTTTTTTCATGAAAAAGATGGATATTAAAGTTAAAATTTTTAAAATTTGGAAAATTAGAAAGGATTTATATATATTTTTTTATACAATTATTGCCAAATATTTAATATTTAATTAACTTTTTTAAATTGGCTTTCACGAAAATATTGGTGTAGTTTATCTTAAATAGCAGATTTTATTTTTGTGCTGTTCTATTAAAAATGGTGATTTTATGCTGTTAAATAGATTAGATCTCGGTCTCAAAGTGGAAACATGAACAATGTTCCGACATACTCAATGGCCACCTCTACTTTTATATAACTGTATTAATCTGAAGATGATTATATTATTTTTGGTGATTGTTGCTAGGCTCGGACTGGGGATTGAGTTGACCTTCGAACTTCCCGATAATGCGAACCAATGCTTCTATGAGGAGATGAAAGTTGGAATTGACTCAGTTCTCGAATTCCAGGTTGTTCCCTTTTTTGCATAAATTTTTAAAACACATAATGCAGCAAGAAAAAAAGTAAAGATCGTGAAAGGTCAGAGAGCATTTGGCATATCTGGGATATCTTTATTTTTTGTCTGTCTCCGGTTGCCATAATTGAACAGAACTCGAATGAATTTTTTTTTTTAAAGAGTTCTCACCATTATCCACTGACTTGTCGCATTGGGCGATACGCCTTGTCCTTGTCCACAGAGGAGTCCCTTGGCGATAGAAATACCGATTAGGTGAGCCGCCAGCACTACCCAGATTTTTGTGCAGGTTTACTCCTGCGGGGAACCGAACCCCGCTCCCAATTGAGCAACAACCCACTGAGCCATTCTGTCGCCAGCTCGAATAAATTGCCTATCTTGATCAGCCACCTCGGTTGGAAAAAATTGGAAAAAAATAACTTAAAATAAAAATAAAAATAACTTTATATGTCTTATCTTTTAAACATGGATTCCTTTATCATTTTATCATTTCAAACATAGCCTTCCATTGGCCTTTTTTGCTAAAATGAACCGGGCCAAGTCAATCTGCGAAAAATATGATGATAAATGATGTTTTGTTATAACACCAATTTTTTACAGCTTTATTTGTTACTTTTATATTATTTAGGTACTCCTAAGTACTTTTAATATTATGAAAATTTTTTATAAAAATTTATATTAGTAATATGAAAATTTTAGGTTGTAACTGGTGGGAAATATGATGTGGATGTAACACTGGAAGACCCTCATGAAAGAGTCCTTTATAAAGGAATAAAAAAACAATACGATAGCCATTCATGGAAAACAGATGTTGAAGGACCTTATAAAGTATTTTTACGCACAAATATTTTATTTTTCCAAGTTTACTATCGCTTTTTTTCCTTCAAAGGAACAAATCGAACGAATCTTCTAAAAGTGCAGATGTGAAATAGATAGCATTTTTTTATCGATTAAACTTATAGGTTTGTTTCTCAAATGAATTTTCTACATTCAGCCATAAAATAGTTTATATGGATTGGCAAACTGGAGATGGTATATATGTTTTTTCTTCATTTCTTGATTTTGATTTATTTATTCCCATTCCTATTTATTTTTTAACCTTTCGTTTTTATTATCTTATTGTATTAAATGGATGAATTTTGATCTGTTATTATTAACCCTAAGTTATTCAAAATTTTAATGTTTTTTCATTAAAATTTTCAGTTTTCGAAACATTAGTTATATTAGTTAAATATTATATTAAATATCAGTTTGCTTTGCAGAACAGTTTAACGCTGTTACTAAACTAACTGCAATGAATCAATTAGAATCGTCAGCGGTCGGGATCAGCGATCGCTTAAAAATTATCGACGATTATCAAACACATCACCGTCTTAGGGAAGCAACAGGACGTAAACGAGCCGAAGATTTAAATGAAAGAGTTATGCTCTGGTCTTTTGGACAAGCGAGTATTATCATATTTATTGGTGTTGCTCAGGTTTATACATTCTTTCATATATTTTTCAAGTTTATCACAATTTATTTAAGCGATTTTTTCTAATGCTTAAATTTTTCAAATCTAAAAATATAAATTTTCGAGACATATATAGGAAAAAGATTTGAGAAAATAAAAATTGTCGAAATTTTAAGGTATACTTACTGCGATCGTTTTTCACAGAGAAGCGAACTGCTTTTTAAATTGTTGCGATTAAAGTTTACAGTTCATCTTGTTTATTTGTTTTATGTGTTTTTTGCTTTATTTTATGGCATCTACATGCTTTTTTATTTGGCGTTCGTGAAATATTTTCCATATTTTTGGCAATATTTGTTGGAAGATCTTTCAGTTTTTTGGTATATTCCTGAAAGTTTTAATATTTAATATTCTTATAGAACTTTTTAAAAACATTCAGTGGAGATCTCTAAGGGTTCTTGAATAAATTTATTTTTTTAGATATTTTTGTAGTTGTCTTACATAGATTATGCCTTGTTTATTTATGTTTATTTCATCTGTTTTGCGAAAATAAATATCATTACTTTTGCAAACATTGCTTATTTATTTTCTTGTTTATTTTGAATGCTAATATCTAAAAATAGTACAAATAGTTAACAATAATAATAATCGTTTCTAGACAATTGTCGCTTTCATTATTATGTTTGCTAAAATAAAACAAATATTAAATATTTGCTCACATGAATAAAATTTGCATAATAACAATATAAATCTCTTGGCTGTAAATGATCGAAAACAAACTGTCGCATGTTTGCGATTGTCTGAAAGCAAACAATAGATCACCATTATATCAACATAAAATAATATTATTTAAAGAGAGGAAGGGATTTTAAAATTATTTCGGATGATTCGGATATTCATTTAGAATATTAACGAACCTTATTGAAATCCTGTTTCCTTGCCGATTCGATTATAAAGCTGAGATCAGAACTTTTATTAAATGGAATATAATGAAGATTTGGTTCAAGCATCGAGTAAAAATATTCATAATAATGGGAATTAGATTTTATAATAACGCTGTCCCCCGCAAGCAAAAAAGGAAACCGATAAGCAGCGACGGTACCATCAACGCAAAGTACAAATTTGTGCTAAAATTAAAAATGAATTAACGTCGTTCCGAATTAACCGAGCATTTATAAACGAATTTTGATTCATAAATAAAGTTAATTAAATTAAAAAATGTTTCTGAATGGATCGGGGAACTTAAAAGCAACTTATCCTGGTAGTCATCGCAGCGAGCCAAAATAGTGCATGCTAATGGAAAAATGGACTAACTTTAAAGAAATCCGAGAATGGTATTTGTTCGACAACTGCAGGATTTTTGTTTTCTTCATGAAAGAAGTAACGGGTTATACCAGCATCAATTATATCTGGTCGAACGTTGGATAATCTCGCAATTTCCAAACGTAACTAAAAAGGAAAACAATTGATCCATTAACCAATGGGAAATTGATTCACGACTATTATCATCACTAAATTTTATAATAATACTGAAAAAAGGTATTCTGCAAAACCGTAAAAAAAAAACAAAATACAATGACTTTATTAGAATCGCGTCCTCTAAATATAGCAGTGTTCTTTTTTTCTGTCCATGGTATATGAATATCGCCTCTTGCTGTGTGAATATCAAGCGTAACAGAATGCATCGAATCGATTACAGAATTCATCAATTCATAAGTTGGAACAACAATGTCCATTGTATCTTCAATTCTATTTATTTTACTGTCAAATTTTTCGACAGGAAAATTCATGGAAAATGGAAATTTTGGCTTAAAATTATTAAGGATATATGAGAAAAAAATAAAAAAATATAAAATAAAAACGGAATACGATCAAAAGAATATATCGCATTAAAAAGCAAACCTTCGGAGCCGCACCAACTAACAAATGCTACGGTATTACTCTTCTGCTTTTCTTGAAGAGGCCAATCCCCAAGATTGAAAAAAAATTGCGTATTCGGTAAGAACATTTTTCTCATCAGTGAAGTTAAAATAGAATCTGTAAATATGCGAAATCCAGTATGTTCTCCGTAACAATGCCGATATAACTAAAATTAATAAAATTTCATGAATGAGAATTAAATATAACAAAATAATTGATATCTCTAATCTTCATCGGGCCATATGTTTTAATTATTAAAATTTATAAATATTATTATGTAATAACATAATAATTACAATATTATTAAAAATATTATGCAAATGAAAATGTGTGTAACTGTGATAGAGATGAATTTAGCTGATTCAAAAGATCGAAAACCATACGGAACAGATGGTTTGCTAAATCTGCTAGTAACGGATTACCTTTCCTTTCTTAACTCTCCATTTATTTTTCGATGAAACAAAAACGCTTAATAAATATAATAATAAAATTGAAATGACTGAATAAAACCTCATTGTCAATAATTTGATAATGACAAAAGGCTGCAGTATGCTTTTGTTCCACGCTTCCCCACGATTTTTCTGCAATATCAATCATATTATCGAAATCTATGATATTCCACTGATTGAGATCAGTGATTAATTGCATTTGAGGAGAGCAATTTGCTTCACTGATCCATTCTGTTAGATTATACTCGGGACAGTCGCATTCTTCCGGATATAAATCATTGCCATTAGCTGAAACAACAGCGATAATTGACCATCAAACCATCACAAATCTTTGGTTTTAAAAATTCCCGGCTAAATATATTTGTTCTCTCTCGCTATTACTTCTTATTTGCACTTAACTGGCAGTAGTTAAATTTTAAATTTTATCCACAAATTCAAAAAATATTAACTTTTTTTGATAATAAATGGTGAATTACAAAGAAAATCGCCATTTGGTGATTGAATTGAAATCGTTAATTGCGGACACGATTCCCATAAACGAATACGTAACACGTATGACCCATCGAAATTGTCAATTAACTGAATTCTATAAAGAAAATTTTTTTAAGCAAAAAAGCATTATCAGTTGATAACTGATCAGTTGTTGAAACAAAGCGACTACTTTTAATTCATAATTTGCCTGCATTTAAATAATCAAATAGTAATATTAAATGGATATTAAATGGCTTAGGTGACGCAGGTGACTCACTCGTACTTCTATCGCCAAGTGACTGCCTGATAAAATTTGTGTGGCAATGGCAAGCGGGTGGGCATAATCGGCAGTCGCTCTTAGAAAAAATAAAATTGTTAATTGATAATATCGCATTTTGATAATATCTATAGTGAGCAATATCATCGTCGATTTCGTTGAACCTTTAGGGTGGGCAAGTTCTGCAAAATGTTGCAGCAATGCACACTTCGATGCCTAATCGCAACAACTTCATAAGTTTAAGTGGTTTGTGCCACTTATGCAAACTGCCTGCTAAATGAATAACGCAATGTGAATGGAAAGAGTGAAGAAAGACTGTTCTAACACATTCGAGCCCTGCTAGCGCCACAGTTTTTGCTCTCCTTCGCCTATACATGAAACCGTAGGCCTAAGCTCGCGTTGCGCCTCAACTTAGGCTTTCCATATAAAAGTTCGCATAAATCGATGCACCCATACATACAATTATACACGAAACACAAACACAAACTCATCTGGACGTGCCACATGCTACATGCATCAACATTCGTCCATCTCTTTTTTATAAATAAAATTAATAAAAAAATAGTGAAAATAAAAAGAATAAAAAAAGAAAATAAAAGAAATTAGCAAACTTGAATCGACATCTTTCATTTGTAATAAAAACATTTAAACGTCCAATTGAATGCGTCAAATTTATAGAATTTTCTTGATTTACTAATTGTATATGCAAATAACGAAGTGGTAAATCGAAATTTAATGAACCGAAACAAATTGAATTCTTTGAAATATTTAAAAAATTACAATAAATTATTTCGATCATTAAAAAAATTATAATAAATATACATACATTTATAACTAAAAATTTCATTGAATCTTTTCCTTCACCTTAATTTTTAAAATTAAAAATTTAAAATTTTTTAAAAGAAATTTAAATAAAAATATCGTAATTCAAATTTCGAATAATTTCGAAAAAAAAATGAATTAGAATTGGATAAAATTAAATAAATTAAAGAACCTTAAAATGAACAAATTAATGGGATTTCAAAAATGATTTAAAAACAAATAAAAATAATTAATTTCAATAATAATTTCTTTTTTTAAAGAATCCTCACCATTACTGATTAAACTCGCCCCACTGGCTAGTCGCACTGAGTAATGCTAGAGAGTTCCTTGGCGAAAGAAATACAGCAGTGAGTCGCCAGCATCTCCCAGATTTTTTTTTGCAGATTTACTCCTACGAAGAATCGAACCTCAGCATCAGCGCTCACAACTGAGCAACAACCCACTGAGACATTCTACCCCCAATAATAATTAATAATAAAAATGCAAATGTAAAATAAATAATGATAAAATAAAGCAATGAAACAAATAATAACATAAATAATAATAAAATGAACAAATAGTGTTGAAGATGATCATGACCAACCACAGGGGATGAAAGTTTTTTTAGTATTTTAAAATAATATCTGCGCACAACATCAGTCTGGCTATAAGAAAGCCTATGACTCAATGCCGCATACATGGATCTGTGAATGTCTGGTGCAAAGTTAACAGGGACTTGAAGACGTTCATTGAGAACTCAATGGGGCTGTGGAAGACGACACGTGATATCAGCTCGAAAGTGCTTGCACAAACAGTTATCACTGTTCTCCCTTATCGTTCTGCAGAGGTCTAAACCCCCTCAATCAGATAATCACCAGAAAAAATAGATATAGATACAAATTCAAGAGTGGGATTAGCCGCCATCTTCTCTACATGGATGACATCAAGATATATGCAAAAGGCGAACGAGATATTGACTCGCTCATCCATCTAATTCGGATCTACAGCGAGGAGACTAGGATGTTATCTGTAATAGAGAAACGTGGCCGGATGGTTTTAAAGAGGGAAAGTAGCAACAACTAATAGGATGGACCTGCCACCAGAACATATAGCAGAGACACAGACTAGCTACAAGTACCTTAGTATTTCACAGTCACATGGTAACCAAGGCAAGGAGGACTGCAATATCTAATATCTAAGTAACCAAAGGATAAAGCAAGAGCCAACTCGATGGGAAGAACAAAATCCATGCCACAAATATACGCCTTGCCAGTCATCAGATACCAAGCTCTCATAGTTGAGATAATCAAAGAAAGACCAAAATGCTGACCAAAAAATTTCCCCCAAATCCAACAACGCACCTTAGTTGGGAAAAAGGCGAACGGGACTTGATGATTGTCAAAATCATTTTCCATGAAGGAAACTCAAAGTATTCAGAACTATATCAGCAAGATGGCGCCAAAGGATGAATTGCTGAGAGAATCTGAAGAATATACAGATAAATAACAGACACTGGAAAACGATAGAGCATAGGAAATACCATGGAAAAGCAAGACTCTCCGCGGATTGCACCATCGACAGATAGCCGATACTGTGAAATCCCACCAGTAGCTGGAGAAAGCTGGACTAAAAGGCAATACTAATGCATTGATTATAGCAGCAGAGGAGCCAAACCAGACAGGACTCTAGATGTGGACTGTGCAAAAACGCTCCAGAAACAATCCAACATATAAAATGGAAGAAGGAGCAACATACACTGAAAGGCATAACCAAGTGACTGGTATTATCTACACGGACATCTCAGACTCTGTAAGTGGCTTAAACTCTCACAAGACTAAATGGGTGACATTCCTCAAAAAATCGTAGATAATCGTAGAAGACCCTGAAGACCACACAGGCAAATAAGCACTGGTCAACCAGCCAGATATCATGGCAGTGGACAAGAATCAGAAATCAGCAATGGTGATTGATATAATAATACCAACCGAAACCAAAGTCAGGAAGAAAGACTATGAAAAGTTAGAGAAATACCAAAGGCTGAAAGAGGAACTAAGGAAGACGTGGAAAATAAAATAATTCCAGTGATAATTGAAGTACTTGGAACTGTGTAATCTAGAAAAATGATTTCAGCAGACTCTAGAAAACAACATCAGAGACCTCTATCCAGAAAGTGCATAACAAGGACTGGAGAAAGTGCATAACAAGGAGCACTGCGCAGAAGCGGCGACCTCGCAGGTCTCTGGCAGAGAACTCGAAATTGAGAACTCGTAATCCTAATCACCTCGCAGCGGGATAAGAGAAATCTTTTTTAACACAATAGAAGAATAAATAAACAATAATAGCGATGAAATAATGGCCAACATTTCCACGTGTTAGTGATAATATTTGTAAGATAATAATAATTAATAATAATAATAATAAATAAATAATAAATAATAGTAATAAATAATAAAATAATAATGAAAATAATAATAATAACAATAATAACAAAGCAATGAAAATAAATAATAATAATAAATATTTCTCAAATCTTTTTTTCATATTTAATATTCATTTACTTATTAAATAAATTTAAATAAATTTTCAATAAATCTTAATAAGTTTTTCATAAATAATCTCCGACATTTATTATTTTTATTCTTTTCAATATTTATTCGTTTGTTAATATTAAAAAAAGATTTATCGCAATTATCGCTATTTGCTAATTATTTTTATTATTTGCAACACTTATTAGCTAATTTTTATTACTTTAAATATTTATTAAATATTCCAACATTTTTCAATATTTTTTCAATATTTTTTTTCTTTTGTTGTTTTTTATTTTCAATATTTTATTGCATATTTTAAATAAAATATTTTAGAATATTTCAGCGAATCGACAGTTTTCGAAATATAAAACAAACAAAGGCAAAAATCCGTCAAAACATAAAAATCGTTCCGCTCGGTTCCTATTAAATTTATTAATTCGAATATTCAAAATGGCATAGGGAAAAGCGCGGTCCCGGCCCTCTATCGCAACAAACCTGGTTGCACTCCTAAAATCTCTTTCCCTCATGCGCAGACCGAAGCTGTTCGAATATTCAGAGAAAACTCTTTCGTAAAACCCAACTATCGCCGTAAGGCAGTATTCCTAATGAAATAGGATATTCACCAACATTAAACGCGATATGGATTATTTTAGAGATTGTATGGCACCGCCGGCTTAGTGAGGCTGTCATTAATGTATCTGCAGATAGCTGATTATTCTTAAATGAACCACAACCGTATTCTTTTATCAAAAAATATTGTTCTTTACAATTTATCTTTACAAATCTAATCAATGGAACCAGGAATGAGATCGGCTGTGCGAAAAAGAACAAATAATATTTTCTCCTCAAATATTGGTTCAAAAAAATATTTATAAACGATGTGCTAATAATTTTCTAGTGAAGTCTCGCAAAACAATTCGCAAACATAGTAACTTTTATTCCATAACAAAGTGGTGTGCGTGAAATTCGCGCATATTTACAATATAAACGACAAAACAAAAAATTTTAAGGGCAGTAAATTATATTCAAAAAATGACGAATGATCGGCTATAGAATAACGGCTAATTCTAATGAGAACACTAAATTAGGACAATATTAACTCTGACCAGCCAAAATAAGAACTTATTTAAACAGCAGTAAAAGAAAAATTACCTTTGCTTGTAAAATCACTTAATTCATTTCTATAACAAATCAATCATCATCATCAAACTTCCAAAAAATCTGACCATTTTTTTTTATTCAATATTCTTTTTTGCCTGAAAAATATATCGAATTAATCTGTGCTTATCTGCCCTTTAAAAACAACAGAAATTCCTCGTATTAATTTTCGCAATTTTTGGTCTCTCAATCCAATCCAATCCAATCTCACAATCCAAAGCTTGAATTACACTCGTTTAGTGGTATATTGAAAAAAGATTGGACTGGATCACCAAAAAGACTTTTTCTTGAAAGAAAGCGAAATATTTATTTTTACAGACGAGTTTAATCCACCTGAATCAACAATGCCTCTGAAAAAGTTTTGAAAAAGCGATAACCTTTTTCTTTTTTTTCCTGAAAGATTCGGAATGGCTCGTATCTTTTTCCGTTTCATCCTCATGTGCTTCCTCATTTTGTTTTTCTTGAGATATATCTTTGTGCTTTTTATGTTTTTTCCTAGGTGCTTCAACATTCTCTTCTCCACCACTTGCAGATTGCCCTCCCTCATCTTCATTTAACTTTCGTTTTCTATCTTTAGTTGGAGAAGAGATTTCAATCTCTTGATGCATTTCCGCATGTTTCTTCTTTTTATGTTTTTTCTTAGATTGAGATTCAACATCTTCCACATCTGGCTCTTCTTTGATTGTCTCTTTCATATCATCAACATCATCATCATCATCATCATCAGCAAATTTCTTTGAGACTGCTTTTTTAACTGTTGAGTCTACACTTGCATCGTATTCGAAATTCTCGCTGAAATCATTTTTAAACGTAAATAATAAAGCATGAAAAAATTTTTTCTTAATCAAGATCCTTGAAAATTTTCCTATATAAGCTGTTTTCTCTCAAGATTTGGCCAGTTTATGGTTCCCAGAAGCATTTCAGATCGACAAGCTGCGTTTTGTATGTTTTTTCTTTTGCTGACTTCCCGTATAGGATTCAAAAAAATGTGGCGAATCCCATAAAATTTTTTACTAAAAGCTAATACCTTGGGTCCACTCTAATACCAAATGGCCAGGCAAAAGACGATATTGCAACCTGGATCACGACAGCTAGAAATTCGATTTTCCGGTTGACGAAATCTTTATGGAGCCGTCGTGAACCATAAAAATAAAAGTCCGCATCTATATAGCCGTGATTCGTTCGATCTTGCCATCTAGTTCCGAGACATGGCCAATGAGAGTGGAGGATATTAAGAAGTTACTCTTGTCCAAGGTACATTTTATGGCCCGTGGGGCGGATAAAATATATGATCGTATCCACCTTCGTTCAAATACTACCTGCATTAACGTTATCACAAAATGTTGCCTTCGCTGATTAAGACACGTTCTCCGTCGTCTACCACAGGAGTTGACGCATATTTCCTTACTTTCTCTACTGTGTGATAGATGGCGTCAAAAGCAAGGGATAATCAAGACCTGGACTGATACGGTCAGAAAAGATTTTGAACGCAAAGGTGGACCAGCAATATATGGACTTAGAAGATGGAAAAAGGAATGGCTTCTATTACTGTCAACGATGGCATGAGACCGTGCCGCTTGGAAATTCCTTACCCTTGTAGCCGTTGGAGTTGGTGAGAGCTGTTAGAAGAAGAAATCAATAGTTAACGAGTTTCATATTGGTGTTATTAAATGATTAAGGACTAAATGAACAAATAAAATATTTCAAGAACCCTCCATTCATCACTTCTTATAATTTCTTATGTTGTAACTATTGAAAGTGCTTATATAAAACTTCAGAGCTCATCCACAATAAACAATTTAAAAAT
This sequence comes from Dracunculus medinensis, assembly GCA_900625125.1. Taxonomy (NCBI): domain Eukaryota; kingdom Metazoa; phylum Nematoda; class Chromadorea; order Rhabditida; family Dracunculidae; genus Dracunculus; species Dracunculus medinensis. Next base: position 70,391 of record UYYG01001165.1, on the reverse strand, counting down.
TTAAGCCTTAAGTAAGAGCAAAAAATCGAAAATCCACTATTCTATAAATTTATCCTAATAATTTTTTTTAAATCCACATCATTACTGGTTTAACTCGTTCCACTGGTTTATCATATTGGGCAATACGCCAAGGAGTCTGGTGAGAGAAATACAGGTAAGTCGCCAGCATCACCCAGATTTTTTTACAGGTTTAGTCCTGCGGGGAATCGAACCTCAGCATCGGCGCTCCCAATCGAGCAATAAACTACCCAGTGATTTTATCCTAATCAATTAGAAATTATCCAAGAGTAAAAAGCGAATTTTTTATCATGAGCGGCGAACCTTTTAAACCTATATTTATCGTGCTTCGTAGATACGCCAGAAATTCTTCGAGGTTCTTGACCTTGTCTACTAACACGCTCCAAGTACGCCCGAGCCTCGATCCCCATACTTGCACCCTTTGACTCATCTGCCAAAGCATCAATTCGGGAAGCTAATGAAACTTTTGCTGACAACTTGCGAGCCATCTGTGATTAATGAAATTAATGCTTTAGAGCTGTGAATTAAATCGATAATTCGTAGATATTTATATCAACTAATTACCAGCAAAAACAATAAATATTATATATATATATATATATATATATATAAAAGATATACCTTTCCTTTCATTTTAGTACTGGCTTGACCAACAATTTGAGCATGGTAAATTAGGCCATATTTTGGAGTATCTTTTTTGGTCTTAAGAGCTCGAAATAAAGCTTTCTCTGCACCCAAAATCTGTACAGTTGAAGCAGGGTACTTCGCTAACGTTACCAATGATCCAGCGTGTGAAATTAAACGCGCACCAACCAATTCACCAAGAAGTGCAGTTAAATTCGGTGCTAACGTAGCCATACGTTCTTTTAAATATTGTGAAAGTTGCGCTCGATAATCAGATAAATCCAAAATCTGCATGAATCATAGCATTGAAAAAAACAATTTCTTAAAGATTATTTGAAGTATTGATAACTTATCATTCCATTATTTTTATAAATTATGTTAAGATTAAAAATATTTTACTTGTTCACATAAATACTGAATGCAATTCATATCTGAATCCGAAATCATTGTACCCATACTAATTTCTGCTTCCGATTTAATCTTCGCTTCCAAATCAGGCGACAAAAATTCACTCATATCAATATTAATAGCGTTTTGTTTTATACCAATTGCTCGTACTGTCTAAAAAAACAAAAAAATAGTCGGAGAACAAAAATTTCAAAAAAATATTGCAATTCAATGCCAAACTATATAAATCATACTTTCACATATAGAATAGGATCTGAAATTATTTTGCTAAGCTCAGGAAAATGCCAGCCATACCACTCCCGACATCTAAAATAATAAATAATAGCAAAAACATAATTATAAATAATTGTTAACGTATATATGCTGCCAATATATCAGCGAGTAAAATCAGTTTTTGAGGGTATTAAATTTAGCCAACCAGAAAGTCAAATGAATCAATGCGAATTCATCGTAAGTACCAAAACAACGCCTAAGAAATAAATCTATTAAATTTAAACGTAGTAAAAAATATGCTGCAGTGCTTGAACCTATGGAAAAGAAAATAATAAGATAATATGATTCAAATTAACCTCATTATATAATTGTTTAATTCCTTATCAAGATCATCTAAAAGAGAAATTCCTTGTATTATCATCGTATCAATTTTATCAGGATTGAACTTCACCTTAAATAATCAAAAAAATATGAGATAAATTTTCATAACGATAACAGAAAAATATAAAACAGTACACGACAAACAATGATAAATAAAAGTAAACAAAAATAATAAAAATGATGAAATCACCTGATATCGGCCTAATGAATGAGCTAAGGCCAATCTCATGTTTGCTAGTTCATCTTTATGCTCATCAAGCAAACTATCGATATGACTTCTGATTCCTCGCATTAATTCTGTCGTAGCTGCATTGGAAACGCAAGGTATATTTAATTTCTCCTAAAATAGTATCTGGTTAGAGGTCACCATCTTCGATGGGTAGGCCTCACCGTCATAGAGATAGAATTCAAACTCTACACTCACTATACTATAATTTAAATAAATCACCGGGCTATCCTGAGTTCCTAAAGTATTCAATTTCATCTTCTGAATTATCACAGATCTCCACTAAATTATATAATTTTATAGCACGTAAGGCCAATTTCAAATTTCCTTCGTTCTTCTCCATACTCATTAAGGAAACTATCAACATCGATTCTGATTTCTCGCGTTTTTACAATCGTAGTCTAAAGACGTTTTACCTTATTTTCAATTTTCTTACCATCTAAAATAATTATTTCCATAAATTTACTACTGCCAATTCCTCAAATGCAGAAAAAAATAGGACAAAAATTTTCTACAATTCTATCCTTTATGATTCGTCCAGCATAAGAAAAATAAAAATACTTTGATTATATTTCCCAACTTCGTATCGCCAACAGCGAGTTCTTCACCTTCACTTATTTGTTTTTTTAAAACTTTTTTAAGTAATTTAGCCAAGTTCCCTTCTTTCTGCTGCAAGTAATAATCACGGGCAACCAACGGCGTGTCAAATCGTTTAAATTTTACCAATTTAATGCTGAAAAAACAAAATATTCTTTAACAGAAAGTCCTCGTGAATCTTAATTTAATTTAATAATATACGGACTTTATTTTTTTCACATTTTTTTGGTCTATCCGTAGTATACTATTTGTATACAAAAAAGAGATCGAATAAAAATTTTCAGCTGTTCCTCTCTATCACACAAAAAAAAGGCCAGATAGTTCACATCTATCTGCTCATGCATTCTCGAGAAAAAAATTAATATGCCAAAAATGCGAATCAATAATCTTTTTGAATAATTTGAACGTCACGCTAATTTTCAATGAAATTTTATATTTATTATTTTTATATTCAATGTGACTAGTTTAGGGATCTCATCTGGATCATCTATGCTGTACATCTTTTAGCTTAAAGCTTCAATTCCGCATGAGATTAATATTATTGCGAAACTTTTTTGAAAATACAGATATAATAAAGTTATCGAAATTTTTTTTATCCGACCGCTCAAATAGTACTGAGAATAGAATAAAAGTAAAATCAAACTATATTAATACTGCTATAAATGAATCGGATGGTGTCAAAGACGAGTGCAAACCTTCTCAAGTCGATAATTTCATCACCTATAAGAATATATTCGTATGTTCTCCCGAAAAAAAATCTCATCTATTTAATACGAAAGTTGCTAAAACTTCTGTAAAAACTTTTCCCAATTCTTGCCAAAAACCAATCTTTTCCCAATCTTTTATCAACCACTTTCTCGGAATCTCCCTTCACAACTCCCAAAGCTATTTTCTCTTAATGCATTAAATCTCAGTGTTCTTTATTTCCAAGCTTCAGTAATACTACTCGCTATTTTAATATAAATGGAAAATTACTAACGAAACTATATGCAAATGATTAAACAGGTAGCCATTACGAATTTAAGTGAAAAAGCTGTAAAAATATAAAAAAAAATATAGATAAACAAGAAGAAAAAAAATTTTTTTCCCACAACTTGTAGATTTCAAATTCCAAGAAAAATCACATACAAATCATTGGCTTGACTTGCTGTCGAAAATTCTTCACATATATTATCGATATTCTTCAATTTTTTTTCATCAAGAACCTATAAAAAGCGAATAAGCAAAAGGTAAAAAATATTTTAAAAAACTTCGTTGGATTGCTTTTTTTCCTAAAAATCTTATACCGCAATTATATTGAAAATAAGTAACAACCAGTGTCATTAAAATTTAACCAGAAATGGCGAATTACGTTTTATTAATCAGTTGAAAACCGAGAAAGAAGATGAAAATTGTAACTATTCTAAAGTGTCCCATAGGCAAGCGCTTCATTTAAGCGCTTATAGAAGTCATGCAAGTCAGAAAAGATAAATGACTTTGAAGGATCAATTAAAATCAATCAAAATTGGCAAAAAACGTACACTTTTTTAATACATTAAATAAAGGAAAAAACTATAACAATTATTTTTTCAATGTTACTTAATTTAATAACTTTTCTATAAAAAAAATACGGAAAAAAAGAAATGAAAAACCTTAAAAATCGCACATCCCGCAGCTGTTTCGAACAGAACTAACATATTTTTTGCATAAATTAAGTAAACGAAAACGAAGTCTTTTTCTGAAAAACGAAATTATTTTTTAAATATTTGTAAATCACTGTACGGAGTCATATACGCTCGAATAACTTATTCTTTCCAAAAATAAATAAATTTTTCATAAACCAATATTTTTAGTCTTCAGCAGATTCCAGGAACAACACCAGAGACCTTCATCGAGAAGAGCGCACTACTTGGAACAGTTAAGAAGGTGCACGAAACCCTCAATCTCACACGCCTCTCGCAGAAGACGCGATACTGAGAAACTTTTAATTTCTCTTATGCAAGCAGCGAGGAAAAGTTTCACATTATACTGACGGCTCTTTAAATCAGCTTATCTATTAAGAATCTAATAATAATAATAATTTCTTAACAGATGATAAAACTTGGTCAAATCATCTTGTAGAAGGCCTAACGCCTAAGACTACGATGAAGAAAGAAAAAAAGCTGCGAAAGTTAACCTACAAAAAAAACTAACTACGACGTTCCTAATATTTATTATATTTTACCGCTTTTCACTGCCTTCAACTGAATTATGACAAATTGGATTTTGCAATTCACAGAAATTCTCAAGAAATTAGGATTATAGATGCGAAGTCAACCAAAGTTCAATCAAAATAAGGCCAGCGCAAGGTCAAAGGTCAATCAATATAGAAATACGATTTTTGAAAGCATTTTCAAATGAATGCAAGTCAATGATTTATTTCGAAATTCAGAGTTTTAACAGAAATATTTTATAAAAAAAAACTTGAAAAAAAATAGAAATTTTTAAAATCCATTCAAAATTTCAAATCATCCTTATTTTAAAAAAAAGTACGAATTTTTCGAGGAAAAGCAAAGAGAAATTTATAAAGAATTTTCGCAATCGCGTAAAGTTTTCGCGTAAAGGAGAAAAGGACGAAGGCACTCGATTTACGCGAAACCTTATACAAATACGAAAGAAAAAGAAGAAGAAGCAAACAACTCGAATATTCACTCATACAAAAACTTTCAAAACTACCAAAAGAACAACATTCTAATTAACAACAATTTGCCTAAAACACAAATTTACCGCAAAACAAAACCGCGCCCGAGATTTAGAATTTTTCATTGCTAGTTTTCAGACGATTTATTAAAAGTCACACCAAAGTCTTATGGAATATTAGTTATCATCCAAGGGAGCATATTTTTGGCTTTGTTTACCTCTGCAAAGAAGGGGTCCGTTCACCAGAAAGTAATCTCGGAGTCGAACGAACTTCGCGCAAGTTTCACCTTTAGTAAAAGGTTTACGTTTGTCAAAAAGCAACAACACGTGAATCACGCACAGCGTCGCGAAACGGCGAAAAGCTACTTCGGGGTCGGCCTGCTTCCACTCCTTTTGAGCTTTTATAAGTCGTGAGGCTTTTATATAGGTCATTCATTTGGTCACGTCACTAGGTCCTCTTTTTCCTATTTTTTCATATTCCATTGGCCTTTTTACCTTCGTAAAAACCTAAGCCTTGTCGAACTCCTCTTCATTAATCCTTGATTTGTTGACAAGACGGAGCTAACTGCTGGTTCGAATCCATTTTCCATTATTACAACTCCACCTTTTGCTTTCGCCGTCTCGCGACTTTCAGCCTTAAGCAATGCACCACTCGACCCTTTGATTTGAGATTTTATTTTTAAAAAAGCACGACATCAGTCAATTTCAACTATCATATTGGACTGAATTCATAACCGATGAAGTTGGTTAAACCAGAAATGGTGAATACTAAAAGTAATAATGAAGTATTATAACGAAATAATATACACCTTGGTAAAATCTCTTAATTAATTGATAAGCTGACTGATACTTTTATCAATGAAATCTTTTTATCACCAAAATTTTATGATAAATTAATAATGGTTATTCCAAAAATAATGAAAATAATTCCAATAATAACATAAGGTGAAATTTTTTCACCAAAAAAGCATTCAATAATCGCTGTAAATAAAAACGTTAAGGAATTAATCATTGGAATTACAATTGTTAATGATGATCGCTGCAAAATTATCAAAAATATTACCTGAAATATGATCTTTGAAACTTAAACTTTTTCTTAAAAAATTAATAATTAATAAATAGGAAGCAGAATGGCTCAATAGCCATTCAAATTATCGCTCTCATTTCGAAGCATCTGATTCCTGAATTCCTTTTCTATCCACGACACGAACAAACCTGTCATTCAAAAATACGGGCGAAGTTAGCGATTCACTTGTGCTTCTATATGTCAAACGGCTTCTAGCAATAACTTATCTGATCTGATAAGTCAACGGAGCGAGCTTATCAAAAATAGCTCATTTTTATAAAAAAATAAGTACATACCGAAAACGACTGATTAATGATAAAAGGAATCGAAAATCGGTAATTGCATATATTTTGCCGTAAGGAAATCAAGAACGATTTTACTGAAGGCGACGATTGTCTTTTTCGATTATCTAAAAAATATAGATAAATTTTTTATATCTTACATATCTTATATAAATCTTTTTTAAGAATTATATTCGCTTCGCTGACCTGTCGGATCAGTCAAGTTTTGCCAGACAGCCAACGATAGAAGTACAGGTGAGCATCACCTGGATTTTTGAAGGATAGTCTTATTCCTTCCAGGCGTAGAACAGCAGTATTGACCAACGCGCTACTCAAACATTCTATATCCTTTTGCCTTCGCCATTCGGCACCAATGGTGCTTGATGAAATGTATACGTCGGCCAGATTCGATAGCGAGCTATTCTTCTAACAAATAATCTCTTTCTCACCTCTCACCTGCCTATAAATGTTAAGGACCATCCTTAACCTTAGGTCTACCAGAGCCCTGGGCGATTGAAGGTCCTTAGAGAGTGTAGTAGCCGTTCCTAGTAGTGCGTTCTTCTGGATGGAGATGTCTGATTTTCCCCGAATCTGCTTTTCTAATTTAGGAGTTCCAAGCTCTCCAATTATTACTGGAATTTGCCTTAATTTTCCACATCTTATGTATAAATTCATATAAATTTAAATATATGTATTATAAATTTATTTAAATATAGAAATTCCATTCTTTCTTATATTCTTAGTATTTCATCCATAAATTATGTGGTACCATATTAATTTACAATTTACGGTATTGTTGAAAGAAAATGAGACGGAAAGAGGAGCAGCAAATCCGATAAGATCGAAGTTCCGATTTTAAATATATTAAAGTTAATCTAAAAAATGAATGAAAAATTGTTTAAATTTTAAATTATTTTTAATTTTAATTAAATTATTTAGTTTTAATATGAGATGCCTAAAAATAAGTGGTATAACTGAACTGAAACATTGTGCATTCGATTTGTTTCCTTTCGAATGAACAACAAGCACTTCGCTGAAAGTGAAATGCAAGTGGTGCGCAAGACCTACTTCTGCTTGTATTCCTCAAGTGGAGAAGGGGTCTCTCCCCTATAATCAGTGGAACTAGCCAAGCAAGTAATGATGAACGACTGCTAAAAGCAACCGTATGAATTTCCATTCAATACGAGCAATCTAAAGAAGACGATGGTTCATCTGATCAAATCAGATTTGATAAATTATTTTCATGAATTTATTAAATTAATCAATGCAAATAAATTCATATGTAGCAATCAAAACCAACCGTTTAATGCCTTTCGCATAAAAATATTCGTAACGCTCCAAACAATTGATATTAATATTATTACTAATATGTCAGTTAATTCCATCAATTTTCATTCTATCAATTCCAATTGATAAAACTGATAAGTGGAGATTTAAACGAAAGGTCAAAGGGTAAGGAGGATGAGAAGAAGAGAAAAAGGTTGTACTGAAAATAAGTACCATGATTGTTAAATATTTAAACAAATTTTAAAATATTTTTTTAAAAAATATTTTAAGTATATTTTTTTACAATACCTTTATTATTATTATCAAATTGTACTTATTGTTATTGGTTTTTCGGCTATTATTTTTTTAATCTATAAAGGTGAAAAGAGAAGGGAAAAGGAGAAAGAAGGAAAAAGGAATGGTGGCCGAGAATATATTGGCGACTGTTCGCCATTCTTTTCAATTGACTATTAAGGGATAGGATAGCCGACTGGATGTTTTTTTAAATATATTTATTTAAAATAAAATTTAGCTTGAAAATAAATAAAAAATTTTGAAAATATTTATGAAAGTACAGAATGGCTTAATGGGCTGTTGCTGGGCAGTTCAGAGCGCCGATGCTAAGATTCTATTCCTCGCAGGAGTAAATCTGTATAAAAATCCAGGTAGCGCTGGCGATTTACCTGTATTTCTATCGCCAAGGTACTCCCTGGCACATTTGTCCATTGCGACCAGCCAGCGGAGCGAGTTTAACCACTAATGGTGACTCTTAAAAAAAACTAAGGGAATCGAGAAAATTAATCACTAAATAAATACAAGAAGTCGACACTGGTTAGTGGTTCAACTATCGTTCAGTCGTTTGCATTTCTACTCTTAGCATGGCTTTATTTATTACTTTTATTACTTATTATTATTTTAAATTATTTTTAATATTTTTTAAATTAAAAGAAGCTATAAATTATAAATAATTGAGGTCAAAGGTCAATAATAGTTTTTTTATTATTCAAATTATTTTATGAATTTTTATTTTGGAAAAAAAAGCAAAAAATTAAATTAAATTTATTTAAAAATGTTTTTTTCGTTAATATTATTTATTTTTATTATTCCAATTTTCTATTATTTTTCCTATTTTTAAAATAAAACAATTTCTAAAATAAAAACATTTTAAATCAAAATTTTTTTATTAAATATTGCACTAAAATAAATTGCCATCAAACAAATTTTAAGTGAAAAGAACATGGAATTGTAAGAGAATTAGAAATTTTATAATATGGCGCAGCTAAAAATACTTCTTCGTTTCAAGATTTTTAAATTTGGTGAATATGCACTTTCTTTGCACTGCACTTATTTGCACCGTCTTTGCACCGCTTTGCATGTTTTTCTTGCAAAATTTGCAACAATCCGCGATACTTTCGACCTTTTTTTGTTCATCTTTTAAAGTCTTAAAGATAAGACTCCTAAGGACGGTTGGAATTCAGCCCATGGCACACCTGCTGGTGTGTTCCTTCTGGCGTTGATGAATGCTTTCGGCATTCCTCGTGCGTTTATCTCTCTCAACTGCATCAAACTCCTCGCTGCCCTCTTTCGATTTCTTGATTCTATACAGACACCACACACATGAATATATATACATTATATTCGCACTATAGGTTTTTGTGGTACTTTATCACCACCTTTGACCTTTATTGTTATTAGCATATTTGTTATCAGTCTTATCAGTTTGACATTATTTTAACCGTTTATGATATTCATAGTAATTTTTTTTTATTTTCAGATATTTCATAAATGTTCTATTTTTATTGCCGCACATTATTTCTGTTATTAATTATTAATAATTTATTATTATTTATATGTGGAAAAGATTTTTATGAAAAACTTGGTGTTGATAGAAATGCGAATAGTAAAACAATACGAAAAGCTTTTAAAAAATTGGCTCTCCAAAAGCACCCCGACAAAAATCCGGTTTGATAGATTTTTTTCCTTTTTTTTGTTTTTTTTGTGCTTCTCTCTGGTAGAATTCTGTGATCTAACTGGTGAACGGATGGTTAACGCCAACTTCAAAAGCAAATCCTGTAATATCTCATGGTGCTGCTTCTATGAAGGTGTATTAGTTGGTGCCCGCTGAACCGATGGAAAGCGTTCTCTTCATTTTGCCCTGAAGAGTATGAAATTTTTGCCGCAAATGAATACAGTGGGCGCTGCTGATATGCAAGAGATGCTGCTAGACATTACGTTCTGGTTGGTCATCGCTGGAAGGTTGTGTTCTGTGCTCGTAATTCGTGGCTTGAATTGGTAAGATTTGACCATGCAATGTTTGGATTTAGGATTCAGATGGAACTGATAACGACCATAAAATAGTATTTCTAATATCTGAGTAATGCAACTTGCAAGATTTATAGATAGTGGGAATCGGCTAATGGGTCTTGGACGAAACAACTCAGCTGTCTTATCAAGTTGGTAGAGCATATCTCCGTTGAAGAGTCGCTAGCTACTTTTATCTCCATTGGTGCGCATTGGTGAGGCAATATTTCTAGGACGATTTTCACCTCCTTAATAGTCATAAATTTTAGAAATGTGAACCTATATTTGTCAAGATTGTCCATTCTTTCTTCATTTACACGATAGATTGGATTATGGATTATGAAAATGCACATGAAAATGCTAATCTGTCTCAAGCATAGTTCTCTTCTTGAATGCACAGATGAATGCATTGTTTATTCGCTTAAATAGAACGACAGATTCAACGACAGAAATGCAATAGCTACCGCGAAAATTGACTCTTCAAGATAACAGAAATTAGACGAAATCCTAGTCCCGATGATAATTTCGAATTAATATGGATATCGTATGTATATTTCTACTATAGAGCTGCGACAAGAGTAGGCCTTACATAGCTGTCTACTTTCGGCTTTTCGTGCCTAAGATGTATCAAATAGGTCGAAAAGTTAGGTCAATACGATTAAGAGAGATTTTGCATGCACATGCTGCCTCTCGATTCACTGGCTTAAATGGTGACTTCAATCAAAAAGAGTGGCTTCAGTGATTTCGAATATACCATCGGAAAGCTTAGGATTGCCATAGCCAATGGCCAATAAAGCTAGGCAAGTGGTGCGCATGTAAGAAAAATCTTAACCTATTCACCTGGTTGTTCCTCGTCTTCTTTCGCTCCTAGTATCATCCTTTTCTAGGAGTTGGATTTTTAAAGTAGGTTTTAGAATAACCGAGTCGAGTACTTGAATGTTTTCATCGAGTGTTTTATTTCAAGTAGCGTCCATATTTTCGAACATTGATTATATAGTAGATAAATCTGTTTTGGTGATGAATTCTAGAAAAGTGGATATTCATGATTTTTTTCCAGGGTGACAAGAATGCTCATGATGAATTCGTTGAACTTAATTATATTTATGAAGTCTTAATGGATGACGATTTACGAAGTAAGTATGATATATACGGTGAAGAAGGCATTAAGGCGAATAGTCAGCATGGTGGAGGCTATCAATCGTGGCAGTTTTACAACGAAGTCTTCGGTTTGCTTAAATTTAATAAATTTCTTGCTGCACCAAATTCTTTTTGACTTTAAATACAGTGATATATTTATAAATTTTTATTACTTATATACTTCAGTTATGCTATTTCAAAAGCTATTTTTACATGATTTTAAGGCATATATGACGATGATCTGGAAATTACGACATTATCGCGCAATGATTTCGATCAGGTCACGTCGAACTCTAATGAAATTTGGTTTGTCAACTTTTATTCAACATATTGTTCGTTTTGTCATCAGTTAGCACCTACGGTAATTTATTATTTTTTATCATCAAAATTTTGCAAAAAATTTTTTTATTTTTTATTTTTTTTAAGAATCACTTGTTAGACTCCGCTGGCTTGTCGGACTAAACAAAGTTGCCAGGGAAATACAGTTGAGTCGCCCTGATTTTTGGACAGGTTTACTCCTATAGAGAGTAGAACCTCAGCGTTGCCGCTCCGAATTGAGCAACAACTCACACTATTCTATCTTCATTCTTTATTTTACAATTTTTCAAACTTCTCTGAGCACTTTTAGAAATTTTATTTTGACTTTAAAATTCACCTTAATTTTGATCATATTTATCCGTTAATTTTAAGTGGAGAGAATTTGCTCGTAAAATGTTTGGTGGCATTCGAATTGGTGCTGTTAATTGTGCAGATGATCCATTTTTATGTCAGTCTCAAGGAATTAATGGTTACCCATCACTTGTTCTCTTTCCTAAAGTAGGTTTCTTAACTATTATTTTTTCTTAATTTTCAAAAAAACATCTGTTTTTTATTATCGTGAATTTTTTATTTTTTTCATTTCTGGACCTAAACTATATATATATATATAAATTTTTAGCGGATATATTATAATGGAATACGTTCAGTTGATGCTTTAGTAAAATTTGTTATTGAATATATGGATGTTGATCTTTATGATCTTAATGAAGAAAATTTTAAAAATCTGTTAGATGAACACAGTAATTCTTTGTTAGGATGGCTTATTTGTTTTCATGATGAAGAAGGTGAATGTATTTCGGAAATAAATCAGTAAGCTTTTTATTTCTTGTATTTTATTAGTTCAACAATATTTCTATGAAAACTTCTAGAGTATTTTGTTTTGACTTTAAAATTCACCTTAAAATATTTTTTTTTCATTTTAGGTACAAACTGGCAAGGTTGTTACATGGCATAGTACTCGTTTTGAAGGCTGATTGCTTAGACTCTGCTACAAAAAATATCTGCGATGATCTAGGGCGAAGTGAGGGATTAATTTTTTATCCAGCCAAAAATGTCGATAAGCAACATGAAACGGTTTCTTTTTTTCTTTTATTTGTTTTTATTTATTTACTTTATTTGAATTCATTTAAATTTTTATTGCAATTTTTCATGCCGATAGCTCTGAATGCTTATATTTACTTTTTCTCAATTATTATTTTTGTAGATTATTGATACGCGAGATACTCAAGAAATTATGGAAATAATATTGAAATTTATTCCAGAATTGACAGTGCTTGATTTTCAAGATCTTAAACAATTAATTGAAGGTACTTTTCATTGTTTGTTTCTTGCTTTCATTTCTTGCATATAGAATAACTTTAAAACAGTTTTGCAGCCAAAGAGAGAAATTCGCCTATATTAATCGGTTTCGTGTCTGGTAAAATTAAAAGCGAATTCAAACAGTTATCTTCAAGGTTGTCTAGCAATATACAGGTTTTATATTTTTATTGGAGACATTTACTATTTTTTGGTTCACACTTGAAATTTGGATTTTTTCGTTGTTTTAGTTATTTTTAGCTGACTGCTTGACAGTGCCAACAATTTGTGAGGATCTGGAAATTCATGAATTTCCTCGATGGATAATGTTCAAAAAATCTGGCTACGAAATATATTATGGTTATTACGATTCTAATATTTAATATTGTTTTAATATCTTTTTGGTTTCAAATATCTTATTTTTTTCTGATTTATCGCTCTGGAATTTTTTTTTAGATAAAACTGATTCCATCCACGATATTGTATATTTCGCTCAAGAGAGTTCAAACTCTCCTCTTATAACGTTAACTGTTGATAAATATTATGAAGCGATAAGTAGTAGTAAAATGTGGTTAATTGATTATTTCACTCCGGTAAAATTTAGCTTTATTCTACTCTTTATTGTTTCAAATGAATTTCTTTTATAAAAATTGAAAATCATTTGTATTTTCAGTGGTGTCCCCCTTGTTTAAGATTTCTTCATGAGCTTAGAAAATTGGATTATGATATTGCAAAGAAGCTTGATATCGAAATTGGTGCTCTGGATTGCGTAAAGCATTTCAAATTATGTCAAAGTTCACAGATAAATAAGTATTCTTTTTTTTTCACAGATAAATAAGTATTTCTGAAAGAAAAATTTAATAGGCTGAATTGAAGATATTTGCAAAATTTAATACTGTTCATTTGCTCTTTTAAAATTTCTGCTTTTGCTTTTTTTTTCTTTTTAATTATTTTATTTTAATAATTGTATTTATTTATATTTTTTTTAGTTATCCGACGACTACTGTCTATTTTTCCAATACGACAAATACAAAAGTCGGTTACCACACTGCTGACGATATTGTAGATTTTATTGAAGTTAGTTCTGTAATATTTAAGAGAAGTTTATTATGTTTTTTACATCGAAAATATTCTTGTTTTGTAGGATATTCGCAACCCATCTGTTCATGAATTAAATCCATCGAGTTTTGAGCACTTAGTGGTCAATCGCGATTTTGGATCCATTTGGATGGTAGATTTTTTCGCTCCATGGTGTCAACCTTGCCAACAGGTAACTTAAATATTCACTTAAATATGTGATTTATTTCAGAATTTTTTTGCTTTTTTATGAACTTTTTCTCATTTAATTTCTTTATTGGCTTTATTCGTTTATTAGCTCATTTCTATTGTTAATATTTCATTATAGCTTGCACCCGAATTTCGAAAATTGGCACGTAATTTGCTTGCAGTTAGGAATGATATTTCTTTTGCTTCCATAAATTGCCAAATATATGGGCGTTTTTGTTTCGATAAATTCATTCAACATTATCCGACTTTACACTTGTATCAACAATTTTCTAATAAAAATCCAGAGTCATTTTTCTTTATTTTTCTCGATTTTTTTCCACTTTTTTAAATATGTATTTACTTCATATAGATCGATTTTCTGGTCAATTTTATCTGTTTTTAAGATTTTAAGGTCTTAATAGCGTTTTTTTTCTATGAAATATTTATATCAATTTCATTAAGCAATATATTTCAGAATTTATCCTTTTTATTGGACTGATCATTATTCGATGGAATCCTGGTTAAATTATACATTGAAATCAAAAGTCCGGAAGAATATGGGAGAAGAATTCTTTGAAACTGTTTTAACTAGTTCTGAGTCCTGGTTGATCCTCTTTAAAGGATTGCAATGCAGTGGTCACGGCTCGATATGCTCAGAATTTAGGGCTGTTTTTGATGCAGTTGCAGATGTAATATTCTGATCATATCAATTAGTTCTGTTTCAACTTAATCACAATCATTTATTTAATAGAAAAGCGTTATAACCTTTTTTTGCTAGCTTATAGATTCAAATTTCAAAAAAAATTAATAGTTTCATCCGAGTATTTTAATTTGTTCTTAAATTTTATTTGTAAAATTAATTAATGATTGATTTCTGCTTGCAAATATTCGAGGAAAATAATGTCAATTTATTATACACAGATATTGGATGGTAGAGTAAAACTGGCTGAAATCAACTGTTGGGAATCTGGTTACATCTGCGAAACGCTCGGCTTGAATAGTTCGTATTTCTCAATATATTTGTATCCAGGAACGAATAATACTCGCCAAGATATGAAAGGTATTTTCATCGAAGGTAATTCAGTGGCAGAGAAAATTGTTGCTGATGTTATAGCGAAGCTTGAAGCAGATCTCCATAAATCTCCAGATTATTTCCACAATTTGACTAAAGCTGAGCTTTAAATTTTTCGCTTTTCTTTTCGATCGTAAATATTGTTGCATAAAATTTTTATTATGCATTCTAGTGCAGCATAATTTTATTTAATGAGTACTTTGCAAATTTAAAGATTTTTATTGATTTTCATTTGTAATCTAATTTTCAATTAACCAGAATTTAGTACGTTTTTCTTTATCTTTATCACTTTGCTTAGCGAATTTGTTTTTTAAACCAAATAATGAGCAAGTAATTGAACAAGTTCTATGTTTGGTCTACATTATAATGAATTGAACAAGTTATATATTATATTATTGCTTCTCATTGCCTTGAAAACTTCGCATAATTTATCAGTCAATCCATAATTTTTCGAATGAGCATCAAATGGATATTAGTTCTTCCGGCTGTGGTTGAGGTTCACCTATTTTCTATCTCAGCAGACTCACTAATGGTTTTTACTTCAGCAATTAGTGGTGCCAACCAAATCAGAAATGAGCTATTTTCACAATTTGACCATAATTTTCTATTTTTTTATTTTTTAATAATTGTGATGTTAATTTTTTTCTTCCATTTTTTATCATTGTGCTTTCTTCGAAAAATCTAGTGAAGAACTTTTCAGTTTTACAATTTGTATTACCATTTATTTATTCACTTTTATTTTTTTGTGCAATTTTAACAATTTTAATAAATCGTTTTTAGATTTGTCCGGCAAGTCATTATCCGGCAAGAATAATTATTTATTTGTTCTGAATCATATTTACGCTCGGAACCTTTTCTTAATATCCACTGTTCCTTATTCTAAATAAAGCTCAATAAATTTCCAGAAATTATATTAAGATATTGATATTGACTTTTGTTAAAAAATGTATTTAATAAATTAATGAACAAGTCGAGACCACCAATTTAAAATATCGCATTTAGCGACAATAGGCCATTCAGTCGATTCAAAATTGTCACTTCTACCCTGAAACGTTAAACTTGAGAAATTTCAACTAATATACAATAACGAATGGAACTAAAAACAATTATATATGTTTACAAAACTGGGCCTAGCAGAATTAATTAAATTTCATAAAGATTTAATAAATAAATAAATAGGATAAGGAAATAGTAAAATTAGTAAGAATAATTATGAATCATCATAGAAATAAATACTGAAATTAATGGGGCAATGGACTGGTTGTGTCAATCATTCTCCACGCCAAATGATTCATGAAAATGGAGTACAATTACATAGAGAGGAGATCTTGCGAATTCCCTTATCCAATTTGTATTTCCTAAGCGACGATTTTGTTGGGGAGAAATTCGAGGGAGAAAGCATTGATGGTGAATTAAGAGGTCGAAGAATATAAGAGGTCGAACAGACGAGAGGTATGCGGTTTTTCAGTTGTTGGTCTGATGGCTTGTCGTTTGTACCCAAGCAGACTAAGAATTTCTTACTTTTAGTTAAAATTTAAATTTAAACAATTTTGAGATGAGTCTATTCTATACGCATTAATATATATATATATATATACATTATTTTCATTTGCAAAAAAGCATTTTAGTGTGAATGGCATGCAGCGCATAACTAACAGATGTATATTACAAAAACTATAGTTATTTGATGATTATACCTTAATAGATGTGAGATTTTGTGCGCTAAATTAGTTGTTTTGATTCACAGCATTTATTTGAGGAATTTATTTTACATATTTTTTTGTGTTCGCTATTGTGCATCGATAGCTTTCGAAAATTCGCTCCCTTCGTAATAGTAATTTATGTCTACCACGAGAACTTGGAGTTTTATTTTGAGTTACCAATGTAATATATCGCTCTTTGGTGTCAGGTCGCTTTATTCTTCTATTCTCTATTCTCTTTTTTTGAAGAATTCATATATATTTTTATATTTATATTTGATATTTATGTTATTTTTGATATTTATTTATGAATTTAATATTTATTTATTTTATTGAAAAGAAGCCAAGCAAGGCGACAAACGCCATGTGCTTGTATTAATAACAACAGTTATAATAACAAATAATAAGAATTAATGATAAAAAATGAAGAAAACATGGCAAAAAATTAATAATTCAAAAAGGATGCTATATTTTTGAAAGGAAAGGGTAATTTGCCTATCATATAGCCAGTTGGCTATTCTGTTGAGGTCCTCCTACAGTGGAGATAGGCTATCTGTTCTACCATGAAAATAATAAATTTTGCACTCATCAACATAAAGATAAATAATACCACAGTGGTGTTTATATATAATAGAAAAAGCTATGACACAATACAATTTTGAATACCAGATTTAGCATGTATTGCATCAGAGAGAATATTACAATACAATTTTGAATACCAGATTTAGCATGTATTGCATCAGAGAGAATATTATTGACGCGTACAGCTTGGTGACGATCTTTTATGTAACAGATAGCTGTTAAAAAAGGGCCTCTGTAATGCCATAACTATTAAGAGTGATCAATAATTTGCTACGGGAAACAGTAGAAAAAAAGTCGAATCTAAGTACACAACTGATACTGTTTTACCATTGTCAATTGATGCGAACCAATCGGAAAGATTTGCCAATATTTTTGAAAAAGTAGATTTTTTTCTACAAAAGCCATGCTGATAAGATGATATAAAATTATTGACATCAAGATAAGTAAGCAATTTGTTGCAGACCAACTTTTCGAGTACTTTTCTTTACTACCAATGTAAGTTATGCTAATAGGTCTCTAATTAAAAGGATCATGGGTGCTTCCTTTTTTATGAATGGTTAATGATTTCGTAATGTCCTTATAAATTAAAAATAGGAGAAGACTTAGTGAAATTGCACATTTTTTATAAATTATGCTGATAGAAAAAACTACTATCTATCAATATGATTATCACGACAAAAAAATTATCTAAGGAAAAATATATTGACAAAAAAATATACATAAATTGAAGAAAAATTTTACTAGCGAGCGGTCATTTCAAAAAACATTCTCGATTTATTTTATCATTTATTTATTTTCAATCATAAAGTGCCCTAACCAGCGAAGGCGACACTTTATGATAACATGATAATAATGCAGGTGGTATTTGAACGAAGATGGATGCGATCATACGATATTTTATCTGCTCCACGGGCCGTAAAATATACCGTCATAAATTATTCATTTTAACAATTATCAAATTATACAGCTAATTCAACAGTTTTTGTTGTTATTCAATAATTTTCAATAATTCTTATTTTCCATTGATAAACCACCACAATAATTGAAAATAGAATATGAGGCTCCGTTGCCTAAGACTTCCGACAATGCAAAAACTAGTGCAATATTTAGAGTACCATTCTCCAGCTGAATTCTCCTATAACACCCGCAAAATTTCAGAACTTATATGATTGAAATGTAAATCCACATTACACTATAAAGAAAGTACTGCAATTTAATGACTTCTAATCCCCCATCTTTAAATCTTTCATTTTATTTCCTAATGAGTCTTAACATTAACATTGTAAATAGGCATTTAAATATGATTTGGCCACTGATATGTAGCTGGAGCAGCCAAATTTACCTTTTTATATAAATAATAGGAATCGTGCCAAATAAAAAGATAAAAAACCACATATCAACAAACTGCGTAATGATAAAAAAAAAATGGAACACAAATAATTACATTTTTTTATTAGATCTTTGGCAATTGTTAGATAAAAATAAACAAAATAAATAAAAATAAATATGACGAGCAAACAGCTAAAAAATTTCGCAGTTTCTGCAGTTATTTATTAAAAATAATCATATCAGTTAAATTATTAAATTATTAAATTATTTATATTTTTCAAAAAATTAAACAATTTATACAATTAAAAATGCACATATGCATACATTGACATGTAATAACTAATTTTTCGAGCTCAACTAATTTAAACTAATTTAATAAATTTGTTTATTCTATTAAAAATATTTTTATACTACTATTACCTAACTAAATAATCTTTAAATAATGAAATAATGGAGAACCATTAAAATTCTAAATAATTTCGCTAATGCACGCTTGCAATGTATTGTCCAACAACATTTTCGATCGAATAATCCTCATTCGATTTTGTGCATCAATTGCAGTGCAAAATAAATTAAACGAAAAGCGAAGTCTATTCTTCGATTTCAAGAGAATTCGCAATTTTATTGAACTGCTATTCACCTTATTATCTGCTTTATTTCTTTTCCTCCACATTTTTAAATAACTTTTGGTGTAATGAATTTTTAACAAAAGCATTTCCATAAAACTGGTCACCTGAAATTATATAAGAATAAGGCAGAGAATCTTTTTTCAAAAAAAACTGATGGTAAAATCCATCTGCTAAACAGTAAAGCTTTCTCAAAAAGTTTCAAACAATTCCTTTCAACAAAATATATGCAATTAAATATCACGAAATGCACATTTTGCAACAAATATATGCAAAGATTAATACTTTAAAAACGCCAATAATTCAGTATTAATGAAATGGAACTTACAGCAAAGAATGTTGAGCGAACATCAAAAAACATATTGTAATCAGACCTAAATATTTTAAATAAACGCCTCGTTAATAACGAAATTTTATCACTTCGCCGGTATTTAAAACACTCTTCAACCACGTGCAGTGGAATTTTATCATTGATTTCGATTGGCACATCATAGAGATTAACTTTCTGAAGAGAATTTCCAAATAACTTAAAAAATAAATGATGAAATGAAACGAAATGTATTTATTGTCATAAAAGATGATGAACTTTTTCTAAAAGAGCTCATCACGCTGGTTCGGTTCATCGGCTTGTCGTATCAGACAAATTTTACAAATGAGTCAACTGGCAAAAGAACAAGTCACCAACATTACAGCGATTTTTGAAAAGCAACTTTATTCCTGCCAGAATAGAATCTCAATGCTCCGAAATAAACAACAACAACTTATTCAGCCATTCTAACCATTCGGCGGAATTGATGGCCGAAAAAGTGTGGTGAGCAGACCTGATATAAATCGGAGCCATCTTCGATTTTCAGTGGCAATTATCTTATAATTTAGTTATTGAAATACAATCTAGAAGTTGGTGATATGAAGTTGGTGAAATGAATTACCTCAAGTTTCGTTTTGCACATATAGTGTGGCTGGTTTGACCAAGCATCACCACACTGATAGCAAAAATCAAAATTGCATATACACATGATATGCTCGCAACCACCGTTCCTTTCACAAAAAGCACCACAATTTGGACATTTGGCAACGGAAACATTATCCACATTCAATTGGAGTAAATTATTTTCTGCAAAATATTCATTACCTCTAAAGGGAAAGGTGTACCATAATATTAAATCAATTATTATACATAGGATGATGATAATGTTTTAAAACTATTTTTCACATTCCACTCAAGTTAAAAACTTTGCCAAACTTGCCATTTGCTGTTACCACGTTAGCGTAGGGTTCATATTCATTGCAAGACAAAGGAATGTGAACTTCTCTTTCACATAGCAAACAAACAGATGAACCACATTTACAGATTCCACACGTCTTTTCCATTTTGCTACTTTCGGGAATGTGCAATATTTTTGAACATTTTCGGCAGTAAGTCCATTCTCTGCGCATCATTCCTCTATTAAATAATAAATTTTTGTACCATTGGCAAATTTTATTGGAAAGAAAAATTCGCATTTGGCCCAAAGACAGCTTCTCGTTACAAAATGTTTTCTGCAATTTATATATGAATAATTCAAAGAACAATCATAAATCTCTAGAAAAAGCATAAATTTAATTAATTTCTTGTATATGGCTTGATTTGAAAAAATAATGCGAAATTTTAAGCCAAACAAGTACCAGTTAAATAATATGAAACATAAGATATTTATCAAAGCTAACGGGACACAATACTGGAACTCTAGCCAGTGAAATCCTCTCAACTGAGTACTGACCCCAGCAATCCGCACAAAAATAATGCTTGCATTGCAATGCAAAACCGTATTTATCATTCTCACCACATATGGAACAATAAGAATCAACGTCATATGATGTCGATGAACATAACTCGTCCTGCTGATCCTTTAAAAAAAGATTTCATAAAATTTCAAAAGAAAATCGTGTTTGAACAACAAAATTTGATGAGTACTGAGTATTGAGAAAGCAAGATTAAACTAAACTAATAATACCTCGTACTTATTCGGAAACATTTCCTGCAAAAAAACGCAGCAAACCGACGAAGAGTCATAACTAGGCAACTGCACAGTTCTTGGCAGAAATTTTTCAAATGAGGACCTTGGCACCAATAAACTTGATTTATCCTCACTTTCATTAAATTTGTCGTATTTCGACACAAATGCATTAAGAATAATCCTATCAAAATATTAAACTTTAATACTAAATTGTTAATTAAATTAAATTGTTAAATATAAATATAAAAATATAAATGTGATATTAATATTTAAAATTACCAGCTTTTAAATCGATTTAAAGAAGAAATTTTTTAAAAAAAAAAAATCACAAAAATCTTAATTAACCTAAGAAATTCGTTATTACGAGCATATAAAATCGGCTGAATAATAATTGAACCATAAAAATTCTCGAGAAATTCTGGCAGCACTAAATGAGTATTATTTTGCCAATTGAAATCAGTTATATAGCAAATAGGAATAACATTCAAAACTGGTTGAGTATTTGGCAGCAATTGGCGTTTGATAAATTCCGCTTCTCGCTGATTTAAGAAAATATTATACAACGGTAACGATTCATATGAAAAGACATTCTTCTCCTTGGAATCAGTCACTTGGCTTTCATCGACAATATCATTTTCTTTATGAAGCTCATATGCAGGACTACTAGCGAACCATTGTTCAAATTCTTCAGAACGAATCTACAAAGAACAATGAAAAAAATAATGAGCATCGCATATACTTATACATATATATATCTATATATATATATAGAATATGCATATATTCTAAAAATTCTAAAATTTAAATTCTAAAATACTAAAATTCTACTGGCTACTGCTTCACAGTGTTTTATCCATAAGAAAATCATTTTGGTTAATTTTAATAATAAATAATAATAAATAATCAGCCTGGCCAAAAACAGAAATCTTATTATTTTATATTTTATTAAATTCTATTATTTATTATTAATTTTATTGTTTATTATTAATTTTATTAAATTCTAAAAATCCTAAAATTTAAATTCTAAAATTCTAAAATTTCAATTTTGAATTTTTATTTTATGATTCTAAGATTAAAAAAGAAAAATTTCGAACTAAAAACCTTAGATATTTTGCCATTCCTTTGACGTTTTGATTTAGAATTTGATTTTGATAATCTATCAATCGGGATGCCCACGAGAAAATCGGAAATATAAAACTGCGATCTGCATGAAGTAGGAAGAACCTCACTGATTTCTCGTTCCAAAGGCTGTATTTCTTCATTATACAGCTCGTTAGCGTATTCCTGGCATTTCGATGTGAAAAATTTCTTATTTCGATGAGACTGACAATCTTTCCCCTTTTTTTTCATTCTATTTTTTTTATTGTCCTTGTATTTCATATTTCGACGAGAATAGCGATCTTTCCTCTCCCTTCTTTCCACTGCATTTTTTTGATTGTCCTTATATTTTGCGATCCATTTCTTATCCATGTTCAACCATCTATTGCTATATTTCGATACCAGTTCTTTCAGAACGAGAATAATTTTATACAACGAGAAAGAATGCCACAAATTAATAATTGGTCGAGGCGGGTGATTTTTCTTGATGAATTTTTTATACCAAATATTAGGTGGAGCATTCTCTCGAATGAATTTGTGAGGGCTGAAAAAAAAAACCTTATTAAATATAAAAAATAAGTATAAAAATATATATATATATAAAATATATTAAAAAAATGAGAAAATAAATACTAAAATATTTCGCCATAAAACAAATTTTTCGTCTTTTTATGTATTTCGCGGTTCCTTGAATCGACTAAATGTATCTCATCAACAGGAACATAATCTAAAGTATTATCAAATCTTTCCGACTGGTATAAGCAAATAGAATTGATCTTCACAACCATTATCGATAAGCGATCATCCTAAAACAACAATTTGAGCTAACTAAACTATTTTGATGAAAAATTCATCATTAAGTCTCAATTTAGTATGATTGAAAATTTCCTTAACTAAACAATATGAAAAATTCATGTTCATATGGTACCTGAATGCTAGTAATATTACGTTTCGTTTCGTCGACAAGTTCCCAGTTTTTCTTTTTCTTAATCGAATAAGGTATATGAAATCGGTCGAAGAAAAGCTTACTGGCTGTTAATAAGGGTTTTTTAAATCGATCATCAGACTACAAAGGTATTTAAAACGTAAAAATTACCGCAAAATCATAAAAATCTAAAATAAAATTCTAATATATAAAATGGGTATTTAAAAGCAAATGGCACTCTATTAATAATCATTTGCAACTTACTTGTAAGAAATTAGTATTTAAGGCACCATCAGAAGTGAAATATTCTCCAAATCCAGTACCCACATCCTGCATGCATTTCATAACGCAGTCCGGCGCAATTCTTCTAAAACATAAATTATTAGCACAAAATTATCATAAAATATAAATTATTTTTGACCTAAAAGCACTCATTTTTGGTCGATTTGATCGACTGCATTGAAATAAATGAAATGATGAAATCCAAAATTTTTTCTATAGAAAAAAGAACCAAATCAGAAAAACTGGAAAAAAAAATTACTTACTGCTTACTATTGCGATAAATTTTCAAATCCTTCGAACTTTTTCGCCCAAAATATGGAATTTCATCGTCAAAATATTGAGGCATTCCTCCTGAAATAAAATTAACGAATAAGGTAATCGAATTGAAAAAGAATATTTAAAAACACCCAATTTTCATAGTGAAAGGAGAAGAACTATTGCCATCTGCAGTGTGCGAAGAGCAAAACCGACGTCGTGTTTCGCCTAAGACGAATTAATGCTTTTAGGAAATCTCCAAAGCGGCGAGTCACCATTTTCAGTCATCACGCTTACATCACCTATGTCACTACTTTTTCACTGCAGTACTTTTCCACTCATAATGAAAGCACATTAGCAATCCTCCTATATTTGGCTGATGCACTATGCTACTGGCTTTATAAACACAATGCACTGCACTTTCTCGTCGCAGCTGCATAAAAATCTATGTACAACCTTCCATCAAAAAAAACGAGATATTACGTGATAAATTTAGCACAGAAAATTAATCAGTTCCACATCGAGTGGTACCGCCAATCACTTTAATCTTATGGTTGCCGGCGTGCAGACGCGACGCGAGCCAAACGACTCACTGGCAGATTTCGCTTATCGCAGTTAGGGCGGTAAATCAGCAGCGGTAAGCGTTCTTCCTCGCGCCAAGTGCGCCAAACCAGCAGCGGTAAGCGTTCTTCCTCGCGCCAAGTGCGCCAAACCAGCAGCGGTAAGCGTTCTTCCTCGCACTAATCACACGACAAACTGAATTTTACGTGACAAAACGAATGACGAAAAGGAAAAAGCGAATTTACTGTTCAATCGTTTGCAAATTGACAATTTCGAATGGATGAACGCTCGATGAACAAGAAAAATAACTATGAAAATCAGCGATGAAAGCTTTTAAATCGCCAAAATCGAAAATTCGATTTGAAAAAAGAAAAAAGAAATCGAAGAACGAAAAACAAAACAAACGCATTTCTTTTGGAAAACTAAAAATTAAATTTTTAATTTTAAATTTCTGAAAAATGCTTTAAAAAAAGTTTAAAAGTCGAAAATAAAAATTTATGCGAAAAATTTCGATATTTATAGACGAAACGATTGCACAACAACTATGAAATTATTGCACAAACGATTGTTGCTGACTCAGAATATTTGCGAGAGAAATTCTCGATTTATTGTCGTTTCTCGTCACCGCCACCATTACCAGCAAAATTTTCACTGCTTTTATCCCATTTCGTTGTTCGTCGTTCACCATAGACTCAAGCATAAACTCAAGGATGAGTGAATTTTCATTTAAAAATTCAGGTGACCTGGAGACGGAAATCACACTGAATCGCACTGAAGAGCCAGCTGAACGAATCCGACCAATTAAGAAGTGGCCAATTGGCTAACCATGTATTTATTTACATCTCAGCAGTCATGAAGCAATAATGCACGTATCAAGAAAATTTTTCACCTCTGAATTATGCGTTCAAATTCTAGGCGTTGTGTTTTTATAAATAAAAATTTATTATAATATCGTTAATGAGTATTGATTTGTAGCGATGCAACGAAGTCAGATGTGAAAACTGGAAAGTGATCCAGGAGTTCGCCTGCTAGCGATGTTTCCATGACTACTATGGATTTTTTATCCATGAACTAATTCCCAATCGTTTTGTTCCAGCTCATAACAATCTATTCATATTTTTATTTTAATTCACTTTCCAACTTTTACAATGCATACTGATTTTGTCTTGATTTGTCTTACCCAGCGATTATTATCATTCTTCTGCTAAATAGTCAATCATTTGGGTTGGTGATAAAGGTGAATTCCTAGGACCAGCTCGGTCTTATTTTTTAATGTTGAATGAGCGGACAAAATTGAACTTAAAATGGTTAACTTGAATTTGACGTGGCATTCCGCTGCGGCTGTCAGTCATACCTGTCCAATTCATTGGCAACCTGAAGTTACCCATTATTCTTTTATTTATCGTGAATTATGCAGAAATAATTCAAAAAAAGTGAACTTGAAAAAAATTTAGCTATGCTCAGAAGGCTGATTTTATGAAAAGCGTAAATGTTTCTATTTCATGGAGGATCGTTTTGATTTTTCTGCACGAACTCTCAATGAATCGCAATGTAAAGTTTTTGAAACAGAAACGAATTTATACGAATTTACGATTATACGAATTTTATAAAAATTATTCTTTATCTAATTTCTAATACTAACTTAGGGAATATATCTGAAACAAATCGATTAACTTAAGCGGAAAAAAAACGTTTATCAAAAAAATGATAACATTTATCAAAATGATAACGAGTAATAATCTCCTCAGTGATAAGACTGTGAGTTAGCGTTCGATATTGTGGAGGATTTTTTGTTGAAGGATCAAACAATATAAGATTATGATAATACAACAAAAAAATGTAGCATAGTGTTGAATGCGACGAATGATAGAATAGCGCCAGATAAAGGCATGCGAAATTTTACTGCTTTAACTTTCGCTTATCAAGTTGATCCTTTTTAACCCCTTCTTGAAGTTATACAAAATCAGTAGAATAAGAATTACTGTGATAAGCAAATAAGATTTGCAAATCATACTTGGATGCAAATAAATAAATTTCAATGCTTAACTGTACTTCTATCAGTTTGTGATAAAAAATTTGATAAGCGTACTGATAGCCAACTGGATTAGCCTAATCAGAAAATGGTGAGGGCATTTACCATTCACTTACTCAGCCAATCTTTTTTTCCAAGAAATAGCTGGAAAAGATTTCTAATAAATATTACCCTTCATATTTCTATAAATATTATTGCATTTCAGAAAAATAGCCTTTTAATGAAAATGTGAAAAATGAAAAAATCGTATTATAACTGCAAAGAATCTACCACAAATCACAAATTAGGCTTAAGAAGCACAGAAATTATGGTTTGTTTTTTTCGATATTGAAAAAATATAATATGTATAGTAAATATTAAGTATTATTCGTAATCTCTGTTAGCGATGATGGTGAATGATTTAGTGAAATTGCAGCGGCTTGATAAACGACTGAAGACTTTATTAAAAGCACAATTCTATAGTGTTGGTACTACGCAAACGAATAATTTTACGAGCAAAATGGAACCCTCAAAATATTCACAAACCGACCAAAATTCTGTGGAAATAATGAAAATCGATGCTCAAACACAAATTGACTTCGTAAATGGATTAGAAGATGAGAAAGAGAAAATTATCACTTTATATGATTTGAAGGTGAAGAAAAATTTTTTTTCATCCCATGTAGTGGGTAGCCATGATCATCCTCAACCTTGATTCCTCTGCTAGAGAGAGATTGAGAATTCTGCGCAGTATCTTGGCTGTTCCTCACAGCTCTGCGCTCTTCTCTGGATAGAGATCTCTGATTTTATTCTTGGAATCTGCTGAAGCCACTTGCCCAGCTTAGGAGTCACAGTTCCAATTGCTCCAATTATCACTAGAATTATTTCGGCCTTTACTTTCCACATCTTCTATAGTTTCTCTTTCAGCCCATGGTATGCGCTGGTTTATATAGTGGTTAGAGGCAATCGACATGGAATAAAAGATATTGGTGTTTTGGTTCGAATCACAGCCAAAAGCTTTCTACCTTTCTATTAGTCCTCGGGCGAGATTCCCTTAATGTTTATCTGCATCCTCAATATGAGAGTGTCGCTTATTAGAGTCATGTCCCGGACATCGCCCGGATCAACAAAGGCCCGCTTCAGATGCTGAGAGAACAGGGCTGATGACAAGTGGGTTACTGGAACTCAAGATGATATCACTATCATATCATTCTTTTTAATGACATAAAGTCCATAAAAATCAAATTCAAACCTTAACCTAAATAAAAAATGGCAATCCTGGATTGAAACTGTAATTACACAATAATAATCGAACTTATTTATAATCGACGAGCATTTATTTATATAAATTAGTAAAAATATGAAGCTTAAGCCTAAAATTAATAAATCATAAATTCAGATGCGAACGTTGAAAAAACATTTAAAAAATGAAATAAGAAAATTAACGAATGAACAAGGAAAATATGTCGACGAAATTCGAAATAATCATAAAAAAATGGAAAATTATGAAGAAAAAATTCGTCAACTTAAAGTTCAAAATTTAATTTGTTTAAAATTTATTTAAATTTTTTAAATTTTATTTAAATTCACTTTAACCGAGCGTTATCAAATAAAATAACCATTTATAATAATTAATTCATTTATTACATATAAAATATAAAATTGAAGTCGCAATTTTTCTATTTTTAACTTTTTTTTTTCAGGCAGAAATAGAAGATCTCAATGATAAATTGGAAAAAAATAGCAAAGATGCTAACGTTACAAAAGGTGATTTAATAAAATTACAAACGGAAAATCGCATTCTTATCGACGATAATAAAGCACTTCAAAAAGTTTATCAGGAAAGATTAATGCTACACGAAAAATGTATTGTAAGTTATATCATTCGAAAATCAAACTGATAAATAAAATTTGACGCCAATTTATTAAAATAAGCTATATGATTAAACGCTGATGGTAGAACTCTAATAAAATCTCCTAAAAATCTCGAAGCTAATATGTATATTTGATAAAAATCGTCGAAATTTCAGAAGGATCGATCAGTAATCAGTGAACTTCAAAAGAAGCTAAAGAAAAACGAAGAAATTCAACTCACTGTTCTCGACGAATTCAAGAAGCTCGAAGAAGAAAGGGATAATTTATTGACCGTGCTGAACGAAGGAATATTACGGGTTTTAGCTTTTTGCTTTCAGATTATTAAACTAAATGAAAAAATGAACGAACTTTATTATCGAAGTCGAACTTCCAATTCCATTCAATCTCTTTTAACTTTAGACTGAAAAATCGAATAAAGCCAAAACGCAATTGCTATTCAATGAAATAGCGGAAGCTGAAGCCGAACTTGCGAAAATAGATATCAGTTGATTTGTAAAAACAACAAAATTTGGAATAACCCAGTGAATTCTTGCTGTAAAATTTTTTTGCGAATTGCTACTACTCATTTAGTAATGTTATTTGTCTGCCCTTTGCTGCCTTTCAGCTGTCTTAAACGAAAAGTCATAAGCAAGCAAATACTGATGCACGCTTCATTTTTTGAATTTACTCAAATATTTTACCGCTAATTTCAAAACTATAGTTTATGCCAGCATATTCAGCCAAATTAGTTCCATCTTAAACAGTACACCTAAATTGCACTTAAACTCTGTGTATTGTAAGTAGATTTCAAGGGGAGGAAGAAAAAATAAGCGAAATAATCTAAAACAAGCATATCTTTTTTATAAATTATTTATTCATTTCAACTTTTCAATCATTATCATAAAGTTTTACAGATATCTATTTTCAAAATACAAAAAAGAGATACAAAAAATAAATAAAGTTATTTAGACTAATTATACTAACTATAAAAAAATTCAATAATATGACGACTCGCAAAATAATAAAAGAGTAAACTGTAAAATCCCTTGATGAACCTATCAAAAATGGCAAGAGAATAGTGGAAATTTTAATAACTCTTGCCCAATGAAATACTTTTGCGCAAGCCTTCTTCTTTTAATTCCAGCAAATATGAATATAAAATGGCAGAGATAAACGAATCGTTCAGTTTAAATAAATTCATTCCTAAAGTGCCAATTCAGATTCGACAAACTTGGTCAAATGTTCTAAAAATACTCCAAAATTAGTCGAATAATTTGATCATAATCAGTATTGCACCGCATGAAAATTTCTGAAAAAGATGCCTATGTAAATAATAAAAACTGATAGATGTATCTCATAATTGATAAAAATTGATAAAAAAATATACTAAATCCAAATCTAAAACTGCAAATTAATCTATATTTATAATTAACAATACAAAAAGCCAAAAATTTATTAAAAATTTAATAAATTGAAAAACAACGAAAAACATTTATGATTTGTTCTAAACTAGTACCTATGAGAAAAACATATATTTTTTAACAAATTTCTTTCATCAATTTCGGATCAATATCAACGGCTTTCAGAAGACGTTCTGTGAAAAGTTTTTCAACATCAAATGGAACAAAATCTGCAAGTTCATTAGAAATTGCTTTCTTCATTTTTTAAATTTATTTTTGAACATATGTATTTATTTAATAAAAGGTTCAACAACAAGTTGCGGGAAAAAAAGAAAAATACATTTAAAAAAAATAACATTTCCGATAGAAAAAAGGTCTAACTTTTATTAATGAAAAAAATTTTTCAGGATAACCTTTAGGAAGTTCTTTACTTTGTTGGTAGCGAACAATTGTCGTGTCTGGTCGACCATCAGATGTATGTGAAAATCGATACCACACTAGAAAAAACACTAATTATAAGAATTACAAAATATTTGATGGAAATAAACAAAGTTAATTAGACTATATTAACTATAAGCAAAATACGAAAATAGGAATTCAAAAGTCAAAAGAAAGAAACTTCAAAAACTTGAATCTTATGCACTAGAAATGATAATAATGAATGAATGAGAAAGTCCTCACCATTACTGATTAAACTCGCTCAATTGGCTTATCACATTAAGCAATATGCCAGGAAGTCCTCTGGCGATAGAAATACACGTGCATCAGCCGGATTTTTGTACAGATTTATTCCTGGGGGAATCGAACCTTAGCATCAGTGCTCCCAATCGAGCAACAACTCACTGAGCCATTCTATCACCAATAGGAATGATAAGAACGAGAAATTTGGAAATTGCAAAATATGAACAAGTGCATCTGTTCGATTATCATGCAAAGGAAAGCGAGCAAGTGATTATCACACTTTTTCTGTTTATGATCATAACATGTTAAAGTGGACAGAAATTTCTGCAGACAGTCGCTTGATGATAGAAACGGCAAGACTTAGCATCAATGATTTTCCAATGAAAGATTCGACTCCTTCTTAAGCAAAAGTGTGATAATCACTTGCTCTTAGGCAAAAGTTGAATGCCGCCCAAATAGTCTGAAGCATTATCCATTCGATTATTTCGACTCTCATGCGAACAAGAACTTGACGCATCATTATTAAAACTTACACTGATGATATAAAGAATTCAGTTCCATAATTCTATTTTTTTGCATCTGGTCTTTTGTTGACGTATTATTATTGTTACTGTTATTATTATTTCTATTATTATTTTGATTATTGGCGTGCTTCTTGGACAAATTTGGTATTGTTGTCACACTCGCACTGAAATATTTATAATAAAAACAGGCGAAATATTTTAAAACTCTAACATTATTCATACTCATAAATAGAAAAAAAATAAAATTAGCTCAGCAATCGTTTAAAAGTCCGAAAACTTTATTCTTTCACATTTCAAAATATATAAAATTTAAAATGCGAAAAACACACCTTTTATCTTCGCGAGGATCTTCATCGATGTAATGTTGTAATGTGTGCTTTTCATCTAAGAAAAACTGTTTTATTTAGTGAAAAAACAAAATGAAATAAAATAAATCCAAAGCCTTACATATATCACAATGCGAAGAGACATTTCGCCGACTATTGTAAGCTAATGTTGCCGATCGCGATACTGGTGAATGACCAACACGATACATTCTCGTTTACCCTTTCACTAACCCTAGAATTTTAGTTAAAAAATGAGCCTTATAAAAATAAGCCAAAATTAATTTTGACAGAAATGTCGTCAGTACTGCAAAAATCCAAATAAAAATTGAAATTTAAAATCTAAAAGTAGAACAAATTATGATAAAAAACAGGCAAATATTCTTTAAAGTCTCCTAGAAAAAATAAATTTTAAGTTTAATAAAGAAAATAAAGAATGTTTTTGGCATTGCAAGTTTCAAATTTGGAACGAAAATATTCAAAAATATTTGGTCGAAGAAAATGCATGGGAGTGGTGATAATGAAGTGGTGTTAGCGTTTCTGGTGTCAGCGCAGGCCAATTCCGCTAGCTGTACAATCAGAAATTTTCGCCAAACATTCACATAACGAGACCGCCTCTATTCAACGGCGAAATTCATATTTCGCCCCTTAGCACCTGATTATCCTACTCCCCACCCTTCACCCCGAATTCCCCGCAGTAAAAACCACTTTACGCCGATGAATCGCAGAAAGAACTACTTCAACGTAGAAAGATGATTAAACGTGTATACAACCAAGTAAAAGAAATTAGACTACCATGGAGATTAAAATAAAACTAAAATTACTGAGAGAATATTTTCTGTTCAAGACCAAATGCAGTTTCAAACAGCTTAAGTTCTTTTCAATCTTGCACCATCAAATTTTTTATAGGATTTTTGTCTGTGTTTATTTGTGAGGATATTAAATTTATATATTTAGTTGGGCACCATCATGGAAGCTAAGGATTCACCCTGAAAATCTGGTGTGAACTGTGGACTCTCTAACGGATTTTCTTCAAATTGTGGATGCCTTCGAGAGTCCAATTTGATTTGAACCTGAAAATTGCAAATTCCATTGAGTGTCCAGCGAAAGCTATGAATTTCTTTAAAAATGTCATGGAAGTTTTTTTTTGAAAATCTGCAAAAATATAGAAAATTCTTGGTATAACTTTGGTATAACTATTGGTTTTATAGCTCATTTTTTTTCCATAATTTTATCGGAATCTTTCTAAACCTCTCCCTCAATCCTTCATTAAATCGGTCTGTCCCCGTTTAGTACCATTCCCCATTTGTTCGCTTTCAGTTCCACTTTACTCTAGAATGATGGCGACTGGGGACAGTTGAAAGATTATTTATTATTATATATTTTTAAGCGAATTTAGTAAGGAATGGTGCGCGATTGGTTATTTACTGAGAAGCAGTTGAACGAAACACCATCAAGAAAGGATGGAATCGATCGTTCCGAAGAGGATCAACTACGACGAGAAGGCATAAAAATGATCGTTGAAGTTGGAAGTGCGCTAAAATTGTTAGAGTTGATTTATTTTTTTCGATTTTCATTTTTTAATTGAATTTATTTATTTCAAATATTTCATTTATGAACATCGAAATATTTCTATAAAGTAAAATATAGAATAAAGTAAAATAAAAATAAATATATATTTTTAATTATTAATATATATTAAAATATTTTTTGTTTTATTATATATATTTTTATATTTTTGTATTTTTTTGTATATTTTATATTTTTTTATATTTTTATTTTATAAAATATCTTTATGAATATTTTAGACAACCGAATCCAACACTTGCAACTGCAGCCGTCTATTTTCATCGTTTCTATATGTTTCATTCATTTAAAGAATTTCCCAAAAATGTAAGTTGTTTTTTGGTTTATTATTCAATTAGAATAAATTATTGCTTATACTTTTTATTCATTCTTTTAGATCGAATATATCGAAATTTTGGTTGTTTTATTTTTTTAAAGACCGTTAAAAGAGAAAACGATGCCATTACATTTTTTGTATTTTTGAAAAAAATAATCTATAATTAGTGGAAAGTCAATAATCTAATGAGGAATTTTAATTTTATGAATTTCTTACAGCTGACTGCAATGGGATGTCTGTTTTTAGCAGGTAAAGTCGAAGAAACGCCGAAAAAGAGCAAAGATATTTTAATAGCAGCCAAAGATAAATATCCTCATCAATTTAATCTAAAAACTGCTTTAGTAAGCGAAAATTATAATTATAATTGTTTTTAATATTTTCTATTAATATTTTTTATTAATATTTTCTAGCCTAGATTTATAGATTTTTGGGTTAAGAAAAAGAAAGTCCCAGTGGATTATCATTTACTTCTTAATAAATAGAATAATTAATAGAATAAATAATAATCTTTTAAAATAATAAAAATCCTTGTTAGGGAAAATCATTTTAGAAACTTATCTGTATTTTTCAATATCTGTTTATATCCGTTGTTATAAAATATTACTAAATTTTAGGAAAAAATTATGGAAATCAAGTAATGTTTACCAAATTTTAGGAAGAAATTATGGGAATCGAGCGTGTTTTGTTGCAAACAATAAAATTTGATTTACATGTTGAACATCCTTACACATTTTTATTGCAATATCAGAAGGTTATATTTCATGTGTTTCATTTTTGTAACACATTTATTTTATTTTAATAATTTTTATAAATATTATAAATACAATTCTTAATGGTGCGGTTTTTTTGTTAAAAGCTACTAAATACTAATAAATTATAATAATTTTTCACGGCAAATTAGCATCTTTGATTAAAGCGTTAGATTACGTTTGTTTTTCATCATTAATTTTTTGTGGGGTTTTTTTTAAAGGGAATATATTTTTATTTTTTAACTATGCCAATCTATTCATAAAATTATTTTTTAATTGTAGGTTTTTAAGTTGGATAGAGAAAAAAAGCAAATAGTATTACAAAATGCCTGGACTTTTGTTAATGATTCCTTATTTACAACACTTTGCCTTGTCTGGGAGCCAGAGGTGAGTTCCAATTTTTACCTTTTTTTATTAATTATTAATTGTTAATTTTTTCTGTCATTTTAAGAACTTTTTTGAATTCAGTAGGTTATCCTAGAATATCTAAGAATCTTCACTTCACAGGTAGTGGCGATATCCCTTATATTTATGGCATTGAAAATGACTAGATTGGATAATTGCGAATGGATT
Organism: Dracunculus medinensis; assembly: GCA_900625125.1. NCBI lineage: Eukaryota > Metazoa > Nematoda > Chromadorea > Rhabditida > Dracunculidae > Dracunculus > Dracunculus medinensis. The sequence continues at coordinate 35,890 of UYYG01001165.1, read as the reverse complement.
GATCGGCATCCTGGCGAACAATGGTGGGATCAGTTTGTTGCAAACTTGACTTGTGATATGATGGAAGATGTTAGTTTTTTTTTTTTCAATTTGGTTTGCTCTGCTTGTTTGGATCAATTAAGACAATAATTTTAGTTATCAAAAATTACAACGAAGAGTTTTTATGATCAATTAACTTTTTTACATGTGAAGTTTCTTCAGTTAAATCTTAAAAGTTTTGCATCTTAAATCACGCAAATATTACAATAATATTTTTTCATACTCTTTTCATTCCATTCCATTTGAAATTGATTTATTTTTTTTATAAATTTTATATACTAATTTTCTATATTAAATTTTCTATACTCCTATTGATTCATTATTTTTTATAGGTCTGTCATAAAGTTCTGGATTATTATAGTATTACACGAAATGAGCGATGACAGTGGATGATAATTAATATTTATTCATAAAAATCTGTCGTATGTATTATAAATCATATTATAAATCAAACATGGATTATACACGTTTTGTCAATCATTGTTTTACTTTCATTACTTTCAATTTTTCCCTTTTTTCTTTTTTTTTAAATTTAATCAAAGAATCTATCTCAAAAAAAAGAGAGAACAAGGAAGATTAGTTACTGGGAAATATATTTTAAATAATAAGTTTTTTTCAAATGAGCGATATGGTTACAATTTGTTAATGAAATTATTCAGAGGGCTAATTGGAATTTCTCTGAGCCTGTGCATGCACTTTTAAAATATTGCTTGTCATATTGAAGGTCAAACCAAAGTTACATGAAAGAGAAATGAATCGAAAAATGTATAGAATATTTAGGCTAGTAGATCGGCTGGACCGAAATAAAAAGTCTATAATTCATAATGTGAAAAGTATACGAGATATCTGACCAGAAAACAGGATCGACTTAAATTTTTCCAGTCAGCTCCTTATCAATGTCGCAGTATTTAATAACAACTTGACGATCGTTAATATTAAATAAATTCACGAAATTTCTTTGAATTCAAGTCAAAAAATATTATTTTTTTCTTCTACTTTCATTCCAGTGAATGTTTTCAAGTATGAAAATATATTGTATAATATCTTTCCTCTTTTTCTCCGCTCTCTCCATATAACCTATATTCCATAAACTTTAATGTGAGCTTGAGGGTGAAAAATTCATATACTCTGAATAATATACCAATATTATGCTATATCATTTATTCAAGTCACACCATTAATGAACACCAGTTGAGCCAAGGTATATGTTTTAGTTCATATCATCGCTCAAGAGATGTCCAAATCAGTCCAGAGCATAGTATCACAGATCTTGAATACTCTTATTATGTAGGCCTTTATACTTACGGTTATGATGAAATGCAAATAATATAAAATAAGGTATCAGCGACTGTAGCGAGAATAGACTCAGGACCAAAGTAAATAAAACGAAAGAGTTTTCGCCTTATATGCAAGAAGCTGATAAAATGCCTCCTTTTATTAATTCATTGTCGGTTGAGGAAGTGGGCTATTTTAAATACTTTGAGTCCACTCTAATACCAAATGACTAAGGCAAAAGACGATTTTACAACCCGGATCACGGCAGCTAAAAATGCGTTCTTCTTCCGTTTGACGAAACCTTTATTGAGTCGTCATGAAATCGCCATAAAAACAAAAGTCCATATCTGTATAGCCGTGGTTCTACCTTACAATATGGCTGCTAGACTTGGCCATTGAGAGTGGAGGATATTAAAAGCTTATATTAAGAAATTATCTTGCTTTGACCACTCATATCTAAGGTAGATTTTACGGATTCTACGAGTAGATGAAATCTCACCACTTTCGTTCAAACACCACTTACATTAACAGTACCGTCGTAGAGGGTTGCCTTCGCTGCTTAGGGCACGTCCAACACAGGAGTTGACGCATGTTTTGTTACTTGCTAAACTGTATGATAGATGGCGTCAAAAGCAAGGGGCAATTAAGACCTGGACTGATATAGTCAAAAAAGATATGATTTAAGCGATGGAAAAAAGAGTGGCTTCAAATTGCGCAGCAGCTTAGAAGCGTCTTACCCTTCTATCGTTGGAGCCAGCCTGTCCAGTAATGGTGAAAGCTATTAGAAGAAGAAGAAGTCCATATCTGGGATCTGAACTATTTTTTTAAAGAGTCCTTACTGTTACTGGTTAAACATGCTCCGCACTGAGCAATAAGCCATGGAGTCCCTTGGCAATAGAAATAGGTGAGTCGCCAGCATCACCCAGATTTTTGTACGGCTTTATTCCTGCGGGGATTCGAACCTCACCATTGGCACTCCCAATCGAACAATAACCCACTAAGCCTTTCTATCCCCTAGGATCTGCACTACATTAACTTCATTAACTTTACGTTTCTATTTATTTCAGAGGCCTGGCCTATTATTTTCTATAATTATGGGGCCTGCCTTATCGTCTTTCTCGTCACCTATAATACCTTGCCTGCCGTTCTTTTATTTATTAGGCTTGTTCCATCCTTTTTTCTGCATTATAAGACCTGATGAAATTTGTCTTTCATCACTTGTCGTGCCTTATCTTTCCGTTTATAAGCATTTACAATTTCTGATCAACTATTTTTATCGCTTTTAATGCCTTCAACAGTTATTCCGCAAGATCTGTAGCTGATTAATTTAATTAATTTTAATTTATTTTCTTTTTATCAACCAAATTCTCCTAGCATTTAGCAATTGTATGAGGAATTTCGTAAAATATTTGGTAAATATTTTCTAATATAAATAAAGATTAGTTTCCTTTAAGAGAAATAAGAAACAAAAAAAAGAGAAATAAAAAGTGGAAAATGAAAAATTTCTTATAAATGGTAGTAGGAAGTCTTTTTATGAATTTTAATTATCAATCATTTAAAAGTTATCATCACCATATGTCGTTATAAAAATGCTTCCATAATTATGATAAAAGCATTTTGGGTTAAGTAAGGTATTGTTGCTGTGGGGCATTCATAGCAACTGGTAATTAAGTTGTTAACAGATGAAGCCAAGGCTAGCAAAATGGTCTCATAAGTTGTGGTCTCTCTAATTCGTCAAAAAAATCACTCAAAATGGCAATCACTCAAAAAATTCATGTGGTGACCTTGACTACCTCTCTTTCTATTTTTAAATGATTTTAAGTAAATATACCATACTACCAACCAGAAGAATTGGCCAGAAATGCTACTCATTTTTCATTTTATTTATTCACTTTATTTAATTAATCTATATGGATTTAGACGATGGAAAAAGGAATGGCTTCTATTACTGTCGACGATGGCATCAGACCGCTCCGCTTGGAAGCATCTTATACTTGCAGCCGTTGGAGCCAGCCTAACCAGTAATGATGAGAGCTGCTAGAAGAAAGAAGAAGAATTAATCTATAAATATAATAGCAATACTGCTTGAAAATATAATACTGATAATAGTAAAGAATAAGATAAAAATGATGCTATGTTTGTAAGAAGTATTTTAGAGAAAAATATCGAAAAAAAATGAAATTTTTGAAAGAATTTTAAAAGAAATTACGAAGTAAGAATTCTTTAAAATATTAGTTTTTTTCCGCATATTTCAAAAAATTTATTACAATCTTCAAAAGTTAATTGTTTCATATATTTTCATAAAATAGGATGAAAATACAACTGCAACTAAATATAATTTTTTTCAAAGTAGAATGGCTGAGGACGTTATTGTCCACATTTTGGAGCACAGATAATAGAGCTCTACTCACAATAGAAGTTAATCCGGTACAAGAAATCCGAATGGAACTAGCGACTCACCTATAGTTCTATCAAGTGATTGACTATTTGCTAAAATTAGCCCATAGAGCATTCTCAAAATATGAATTCTCTCAGAATTTTCTTTTCAAAAATTCTGCATTATGGAAAATTTCGTGGAGAATTTGAAAGAAAATGAAATCAAAGCAAAAAATCGATGAATAAATTTCTCAATTTTTACTCTTTTTACGAAACTTTTTTTTTTTAAACGTCACGTAAACGTCAATCGTAGAACAACAATTTTTTTTCATTCTACCACAATATGTTAGGGGGATCTTTTTTTGCTATTTCTCGCTAAAGTTAAATGGTAAATGATAAGTCTTGAAAATGGACAAAATCGAGAACACGTATATATATGTGATAAAGTGATAAAAAACGGCAAACAGGTAATCAAATGTGATAAAATATGGTATAAAGCAAATAAATTTTAAAAAAATCTATTTTATATTTTTATTTTCTATATTCTATTTATATTCTATTTATATTTTGGTTTAGTTTAGTTATTTTTTAATTTTAGTTTTTGTTTGCCACAAAAATTTTCGAATATTTTACTGTAAAATTTTATCAATTTTATCAATTCATTAAAATTATCAATTAAATAGTAAGCAAATGCATCAATTTTTACACATCAATATTTTATATGCAATAATTTTTCAAATTTTCTTAATCACTATTAAACAATTTTCCTTAATAAGCACTCGAATCGTACAACGAATTGTTCCTAATTTTTACCGAAAAAGCAGAATTAGTTATGCTGATAATTATGCTGATAAGCAAATTTTCGTTCTCAAATGAATCTCTGGCAAAAATTTCCCATTGCAATAGCAACTGAAATGAGTCTAGCCAAGAAATAAAAAATTCGCTATATCAGCGAATTAAGACCATTAATTTTATTAATTAAAATGCTTTAATGCCTTAATCTATTTAATCTTCACACAATATTTTTTCATCATTATGAATAATAAAATGAATAAAATGAAAATGAAATTAATTGCGATTATAAAATAGCAAAAAAAGTTTCATAATATACAAAAACGTAAGAAAATGACGACGACTTAAGCCATAAGTTTCAAACAATTTCAAACAATTTTTCATTCTTATTCGATAAATTATGCATGCGAAATTAAAATCAGCCAAGGTTTATCATTGTGATTTAATAGACTATCAAATAAGTAATATCACCTTATGGTGACAAATATTAACAAATAAAATTACAAATAAAGTGGTATCGAATGCGTGATATGAGAAATATTAATTTTTTCTATTTATCTCAATGATGCTGTTTGCATAAACAAAAAAATTGTTTTAATAATAAAAATCATGGAAATCTCTGAGAATACTTTTTGACAAGCAACAAGCAAAACATATACCAATAACTTGTAATGATCCAACTAAAGCACTTATGCCACCAACTAATGCAGCATTCATGATTAACCATTGTTCAAGACTTGCCATACATCCTTCAACATTCTTTTCTTTAAAGATAAGATAAGAGATAAATCAGAGAAAAAAATCGGGTTTCTGCATTTTCTCTCGAAAAAATCCGATTCATTTTCATTAATAAAATTTGATTGAATTCGACAAATCTTTTTCTACTGGTAGATTTCAAATTGATAAATTATATTATTCACTTCTTATCATCTATATAAATTTCATCGAAGAAGGTCAAAATAAATTTGTAGAAAGAATATGATCAGTTTCTAATCTAAATAACAGAATAACCTGTTGAATAAAGGTTCTGTTGGATACGACCACAACCAGGACTATGATGAATACAACATGAATCGGGTGGTACTACCCAGTCAGTATAATTATGAACGCCACAGCAAGAGAATTGTGTTTGAGTCTGGTCCCATGCCATTGTCACTCCGACTGATCGATTATATCGAGAAAGACCTAATGTGAGCTGTTTTGATAAAGATGCCTGAAATTAGAGAATCTTAAAGAATTCATGAGAAAAAATAGGCTGGAGAAAAACGGGTAAAATATTGAGATAACCATAATAAACTTTTTAATAACTCTATTTTATCAATTGGTTAAAAATGTCAACCTAAAACACGCATTAGAAATGTTTAAATTGAGTATTCTTCCTTCGCAGTCAATTATTTCTTAAAAAATTATAAAATTTAGAAAACTCTTAAAATCCAACTAATAAAAACGAGATAATATGAGGAATATAAAACCTGGAGTGGTTCATGTAGAGCATAGGCTGCTATTGCCGTGGCAGTCTCTATTAATAGTACAAGAGCCAAGAGAACTGCAAAACTGACAGTTAAACAATAATTTTCCCGTATAGCGCCACAACAACCAAGGAATCCAAGAAGTGCACATAATGCACCAGCAGCTAATAATAATACAGGTGTCGCTAGCCTCTCATCGCCAAGTATATCCAATAATCCTGTATATTTCAATTGTAGTACAGCTCCAGCGATCACTAAAGCAAGACCTCCAACCTGAATTTCCATTTCATCATATTTCTTAAAGTAACATTCCACAATTAATATTCGATTCAGCTTTTTCCTCTAAATTCGTCCTCTAATGACAGGGTCATCTCAATATGATATATCCATCCTAATTGGAACCAACTATTGGAACCAATCATGATAGGTTTATCAATGAAAGAATAAAATTAATTGACAAATGTCAAGAGTACTCGAGTTCAGTTGTCAATAAACTGAAATAGAACGCGAATCTATTAAAATAAACTTTAGGATGAAGTGAAAGTGATAAAGTGATCAAAATATAAAGCTTATAACGTGCACACGAATGGATTACGGTTTGAGCGGCACGATGAGCAGCGATGAGCACCAAGATCCAAACACCAATGAGCAATAAGATACAATTATTGTCAAGAAACAATAAATTTTTTCTTTAATGCAATCGAAAGTATTCAGATTTGAACCGGAAAACTCTCGGTTTGCGGTATTCGAGTATCAGTAAATTTACTAAAATGTTTGTAAAACTTACCCATAAAATGAAGTTGGCAAGGAATAAGAGATATTTGACAAGAGTAATGCCGCCTTCAACCATTGTAGGAATCAATAATGTGTGTATAACTCAAAGCATGAATGAATGCTACGATGATCTATTGGCCAGAAATTGCTTTTCTCTATTTCCCAAGAAAAATTTCCCAAAGCGCCACCCAATTTATCAGCCTAAATCAATCCACTCCAACATACTTCTCGTCTTTAGCAATGGCTAAATCACATTTTCAGATTCCTTAAAAATTCTTGAAACCATCGATTTATCAATAATTATAATTTTTGCTCATCCAATTCTTAGTTTTCTAGATCAAATTTTAATCTTCATATCTATAATTATTATTTAATCCCTTGTACAGCTCAAACTTATTTTGTTTCATATGATTTGGTTTTCTGATTGAATTAAGCCGTCATACTCGATTATTGCAACTGGTGGAGTTGACAGGTGCAAAACGGTCATTAAAATGAAATCTGAACAGCAGCTGCATCTCTATTCTCAGTTGAAGTGCTTTCACCCTGGTAACCAATAAAACAGGAATGATGCTGGTGGATTAATAGGAAAGGAAAACGCGTTTCGTTTTCATTAGTCCACAAATACTTGGAAAAAAGAAAAAATTGAGCAAATTCAATTTGAGTTTTTTTATTTATAAATTTTTAAAAATTGCTCTCTCTTTCTCTTTCTTTTCGTTTCTTAAAAACAATAAACGAAAAGCCCTCAAACAAAATTCGATGATGGAATCTTAAAAAGCAATTTTGAAAAAAATGGATTTTTTGGATAATTTATTTTCATGTTTAGTTGGATCAGCGAAAAACTAATTTCATTTCATTTTCTATTTTTTCCATCATTTTTAATTTTTCAGAAAATTTAATTAAAATTTTTTAAAAATATTGACACTTGTTCAGATTAATCTTAATGAAAAATTATTATTTACGAGGAACGAAAACAAAAATTTAGAAATTTCATGTCGGTAGGTTCAACAACCGATCACAAATTTTACAAGAGAAAAACTTTGCTTGAAAGCGGTTTCATATATACAGTGTTGAGGCAATTTAACAGGATTATGATTAAAAATTCATTGAAAAAATGAATGAAAGAAAATTTTAATAAAATATTATGGAATAATTATGAACCTGCAGAATTACATTGAAAGAATTGCCGAACTGCAATAACATATATATATAAAATATTTGTTATATATATATAAAATATATATATATATATAAAAATATATATATATATATATAAATAATATAATATATATATAAAAATATATATAAAATAAATTTAAATTTTTTTAATTTTTCTCCCACCTTATGCCTTTGACAGGAGTAAACCTATCATATCAAAAATCCGGATGGATGCTAGGGACCTACCTGTAACTCTATGCTCAATTAACTCTAAGGCAAAAGGGTTAGATATTCTTGATACGGCCTCTCCTAACGCGCATAATACTCCCAGCCCAGTGGTACATGCAATAAGTGTACAATTCATGCTTAAAGCGATCCCAAAGCTGATTAATAAAATATGCTCGCAAGTCAGGACAACTGCTTGAAACCTATCAAGGAGAACAGCTCCTTCCACTCGCAGTGAGGTGTTAGCCATATCGTGTGGATATCACTGGATATCACTGCTTGTCCATTTTCGTCACTTTGGGTCTCGAGCAATTAATTCTAACGGAGCAGAGGCTATATCATTGTAGTGCTTCGGACAACTCGTGGCCATTGTTATTTATGGAAACGCTTGATCCGATTAAGTAGAAGCCAGTAAATTATGGTTTACGCGCGTTTCAAAAGAAAGTACTGTAATATTTCGGTCATCAATATTTTTATATATATGTATTTTCATTTTTTCTCTAATTCTGGTTGCTAATACTGTGGTTATCCCGTAGTTAAATTGGAAAGATCATCGTGACAATATGAGAAGAATGGTAAATTATCGCGTTGATAAGGAAATGATAAAATTTATCAAAAGAATGCAACTGAAGCCGTACAAATATCTTTCACTTTACTTCATTCTTCATTTCATCTATCTTTTAAAATTTTCTCATCGCTACATAAAAGCTAATGAAACGGACCCAACCAGAAATGTGAATGCTAAACATCTACTCATTTTGATCGTAAATCCTAAGGAGAAAAGTCACATCTAAATGAGAATCTTTTTGATTTAAATAATGAATTAATAATGAATGAAATAAAATAAAATTTTCAAATTTATCCGCAAATATTATGGTTTTATTCACGCTGTAACGAACCTAGTTTTTTTCAATAAATTTTTATATAATGCGAAGCGATGGACCATGTTTGTCTGTAAAAAGGCTATGTTACCTTATTACTGCCTTATAATTTTTTACAAAATGTAGTGCTAATTTCATCGATTTCCAGTAAAAATATGAGAACTTATATGAGATCACAAAAATTTCTTCCACGCTTATTGTTGCCAAATGGCGAAAAAAGCTATAAATATGAGCAGGTCATCCGCATTGCACCTGCTTTGATCAGCGGAAGAAATAAGGAAATAAAGGAGAAAAGAGTTGGAAAAGACATTAGAAAATATCACGGAATAATAAGAGAGTATCTCATAAATGAGAGGTACAATATAGTTTTCTGTGAGAGAACTAAAAACCATAAATCTTCTCTTCTCACATCTTAAATTAAATATAAGCCCTCAAAACATCATTTTTGGCCATTTTAGGTTTCTATTGGGAAAAGTAGTTGGGGGTGACGGGTGAACTGAGCATTTATATATTTTTATGTTCGATTTTTACTTGTTATATTTTTCTTTTTAATAGAATTTGACAATGTTTTAGGATTTGCTCTGTTTTGTGTATATATTTAATAAAAGAATTATTATCTAATTACCTAAGCTTGAAAGTTCGAGATAATTAAGAAAAGAACGCTGGCCGCAGAATTTATAATATTGTTGAGAAATAAAAGTTCCGAGTGGCAGGAAATTTGTTAAATTAAATACAGAAAAATACAGTGGAGCGAATTCCCGAAGGAATTTTGTAAAGCTACATATTGGAAGTGGGAACCGCCGTGCTTCCACCAAAATTTCGTATTGTTAAATTTTCTGTACACCAATCATAATTTTTTATTATTTTTTTCATGTTATTTATCAATAATTGTTTTTCAATCACTGGTTTATTTACTTATTTTCTTGTTATCATTATTTTGTCACATTTATGGTTGTTATTTTAATATTAGATTTATGGTTGTCATTATCAGCAGTCTTTTTAATTTCTATAATATAATTTTATAAATTCCGATTCACCTATCTTTTTATAGAATATTGTTAATTGTCAACCACATAGCTCTAATCGTATCTCCACCCTTATCCCTCTTTGGATTTTAAATGAGTAAATTTATTAGCTCCATTGATAAATCGATTTCGTCTCGTATAAGCTTTTATTAATTTTAATATGAAAAAATCAGTCAAAAGTAAGGGTCCAAATAAATAAATATTCATTATTTACCATACTTTAAGTCGCTAATTTAAGATTAGATATAAAATGAACAGAATGAGATTCACATGGTTTTTAATTACCAATTATTAAAATTCTTTTTCTTCAAATAGTCCTTAGCGATTTGCCAAGACTTAATGTTTATGGAAATAAACATTCTAGGCCACCAGATTAAGAAAGCAGTTACCTTACGAAGTATTTCGTTAAACCAATTACCGGATTTTCTCCGGACAAAGAAAAAACACTATGCAATCGCGTAAAAATTAATCTTAACCGAGATTCACTTTCTTTTTTTTGTCATTAACGCATAGCTGATAACCAGCTGATTCCACGGAAGACGAATTGCGGAAGACGAATTGCCGCATCGGCTAATTAACCACAACTTAAATTTCGTTGTTTAATTTCAATTTTATACTTCAGGTTTACGAACACTCTAACAAACTTAATAATTTTGAAATATGTCCTATTCGAATAACAAAATACAGAGCATAAAAATATAATATATATAATATATAAAATATAATAAAAAAATATAAAAATCATAAAATAATAAAATCGGCGGTTAACTCGTGCCTAAAATGATTAAATTTCTAAATTTCCTCTAGTATTGTTTAAGCTGTAATTCTTTTTCTGAGCATAAAAAATTAAAATAATATTCGAATCAGGTACTTGGCCAAGAAGCAAACTATACACTACTGAAACCATTCATGACTTTTTCCCATAATATAATTATAATTCTTTTTTGAGATTTTCATAGATTTTTCCTAAATTTTTATTACCGAAAAAGCAAAATGTTGTACAACAAAATATTAATGGAAAATTTCCACCAGAAGACATTTGAAAAAACAAAACAATTTCTAGCGGCTTTGTGAACAAAGATAACTGGATATCTAAATAAGTATTTCGACCAAAAATTTCATTGCTTTCAAACTTAGCTGAAGACTAGGCGCTTTAGACTGAAAACTAGGCTGTATCGTCTATTAATATTTGCCACACAGCAAACTGAAAAGTTTATTTACTTAAAAAAATGAAGTGAATTAATTCCAGTTCACAATATGGTAATATTTAGCACATTAGAACATTTGCTTTGGATAAGTATATTTTTTTCTATATCCTCCTAATATATTTTAAATACCTTTAGAAACACCATGAGAAATATTATTTTATATTTTTCCAAATAAAACTATAAATCCATTACTACAATACAATATAAAAATGCATAAACATTATACCAATGTACAAAAAACACCATAAAAATAATTACACGAAAAATAAAAATTCAATAGAACATAAACAAATAAGTCATAATAAATGTAAAGATCAATTACTTTAAATTACAGTGGACAGTTCTGATGATTTCCTACGATAAAATCATTCTTTAACTGATCCTCAAAATTTATTATATAAATTTTTTTTAATAAATAAATTTTTTAAACTTAAACACGAAGATTTTACGACCTAGTGCTGCATCGTCAGGTTTATCCCCAATGTTTTCTTATCCTAATGTTATCGATCTACTAAAAAAATATTCTTTTCAATCGACCCTTTTAGTTTTTATATTATTTTCTTTTACAAGATGTAGATACAAAAAAAAACTAGTATAAAATTTATATCAAATCAGTTTTTCAAATTCCTAGATGAATTATTCTATGAAATTATATTATTTAGCCAGCATAACCAGAAATTGTTAAGAAAGCGCTTATAGCACATCGAATAGATCATTTAGGAATTCGCAGTTGGCAGTTGAACCTGGAACTGCTGAACATTCCCATCAGGCAAGCCGAGTGTTATAAGTTGTATTGGTTGACCCCCAGGTGCTATCGGTAATTGAATGGGCTGACCAATCGGAGTAGCTTGCACCATTGAGCCAGAAGTTATTGCGCCCTCTGATGGTCCGACCTATGGTTCAAACACCAAAGTTAAATTTATCAAAATTTATCATAATTAAATAAAAAAATAAGATACCTGCAAAACATATTGAACACTATTATTGTTTCCATTTTGCTGCGAAAATCCTTTGCAGTCGATTATTTCACTCTCAATGCTGGCGCTACTTGTAGGTGCCTGAAAGATTTTTCATCGATTTTTAATCTTCTATTTTATAAAAAATGTTTGTATTCCATTTCTCATAAAAAAATAAAAACACAGAAATATTAAAATTCCAAAATAAAAATAAAAAGCAATTTCTTAACGAGAATGATACATTTCAACTATAGTTATATATAAACAAGAATTGTATTTTTCAAAGTACAATTATTTTTTCAAATTTATTAACCTGCTGACACCGTTTTTCATCGCGAGGAACAATATCAATAAGAAAATCAAACTGATCATACCTGAAAATAGGTGGATAAATTGGAAAAAAATTGGACCTTAACCAAACTGATAAATTTATAAGGAAAATTAAGAAAGATATTATGTTAACGAAAAAAAAACATCATATCTAAAAGTATAGATATTGTAAACAAATGGTAAATTCAATGGTTCATATAAATAAAATGACAAAAACAGAACGAAAAAAAAGCAAAGGACCTTAGGATCACCTCAAAGATTCGAGAAAATATGAAGCGATCGCAAAAATATTATTCACCTACTTACTGCTTGAGATATATCACATTTTTGAAGTGTTTTACGCTTATTTTCCTCGGTATGTAACCAAGACCTAAGTGCCAGTTCTTCGATAAATAATTCTGCAGCTTTTGCTAATAAAACAGGTGCTTCAGCACTTATCATCTGAAAATTGGTCGTATTCAAATTCTTTGAAAAAAAACAAATAAAAATGGCAGATAATTTATAATAAAAATAGAAAGCTAACCTGATGTCTAACATCTTCGTCCAACTTCATAATTTTCTTTATTCGAGCTAAAGGTAATTCTTGATGACGATTGGCTTCACGAAGTGTCATCTAAAGGTTTTTTTACAAGGAAAGTTCAGAAATTTAAAAACTTCGGAACTTTTTTAAACATTTCGAAAATTATTAAATCATTTGCAATTTTTAAAGTATTAAAAATTGAAAACGAATAAAAAAATTTCAAAATAGTGCAACCACCAAACCACGTTAAGATTATTTATTCGGGTTCGAACTCGGGGCCAATATAAAGCAATCTCCTTTTCAATATTGTACGATGCATCAACGTAGTCAATATCATCTTCGTCTAAATTTCGGCTACAAATTGGTGTTTCGCTATTTCTCTGAAAAAGAAAACAAATTTTCACTAAAAAAATTTTACAAAAGTACTATTAAATAGATGAAATCACAGGACAAAAGCTGTTATTAAAAGCGAAATTCGAACGTAAACGTTAAAAAAATCCACTTATTGCTGCTTCATATTCAGTAATAAAGCCCTACTCGAATAGTAGTCAAATCAGAAATATTAAAAGAAGAATTACTTCAGTGGCAGAATCAGGATTCGGCGTGACCTGAGACGTTGCTTGCATTTTCTCGACGTAACCCTCGGCTAATTCTTTCCCAGACATCTTCCTCGACTAGAAAAGAAAGGATAAACGACGACTGCGATGGTAACCCTTAACCTTTTAATTTTATAACCGAAAACGTTTATTTAATTATTAATAATTTCATCGTGCTTTAAATGTGCTTTACAGAGAGTAAAACAGAGAGCCACTGACGCTTTTATTCGCTTCCTAAAGCACATTCCTGCTTCATCTTATGGCTTGTGATGATCCAATGCATAAATTAGCCATCAGACCTACGTTGTTCAAGTCGTATGTGCATATGTCAGGCCTGGAAATGCATCACTTCCACGCTCTTCACATCTTTGTTACTCTTCGTTAAAATCGGGTCTAAGCCTGAGACTAAGCCTAAGCTAGGCCTGACATATAATAATGGCAGCCAATTCTTAATAACAACATTCATGATAATACTAAATTAATTATTCATTACAATGGACTCACAAATGGACTCTTCGTTAAAATCGGGTCTAAGCCTGAGACTAAGCCTAAGCTAGGCCTGACATATAATAATGGCAGCCAATTCTTAATAACAACATTTATGATAATACTAAATTAATTATTCATTACAATGGACTCACAAATAATTAGTATAAATTAACAATAAATTAATAAAATAAAGCGAACTGATATTTAAATCCAAGCTATGTACCGTTTACGAAAAAACCATATAAAACCAAACTTCGAAATTTTGCAGCTAAATATCAAACTTCAAATCCCAGAGATGTTCAAAATTCAAATTCGTTTCTCGAACTATCTAAAGCAAAACGAGATGCTTATTTCTTAGATTTTGGCTTCTTCTTTCTCGATTTTTATTTTTTTAATTTTTTTACTATTTCAAAAAATTTTGCAAAATGTAATTTTTATTTTTCAGTATTTTATTTCGATGAATTTAATTGAATTTATTTTGAAATTATTTAAATTAAATTAAATTATTTTATTAATAATTTCAGTAATTTATTTAATTAATCTTAATTAAATAAATAATTAATTAATTAATTAATTAATCATTTTTTTAATTTTCAGAAATTTCATCGTTAATTTTTAAAATTTAAAATTATTTATTATTTTTTTATTATTTATTTAAAATCATTTAAAATTTAAAAATTATTTTATGCATTTCAAAATTTTTAGAAATTTTAAGTTAAATTTTAAATAAATTAATAGAAATTTTATAAATATGATTTCGCAAAACAAAGAAAAAACCACTATATTATAAATATTATATTATATTATAAATAAAGTTTGCACTACTTTGATTCAATTAATTCAATTGTAGCATTCTTATTTATTGTTTATCACCGCAAATAGCCTTAGGCTTAGCACAGGGTTTTAGCGAATAAAACGCCACAAAACTGCGACTAATCAGCAGATAAACGATAGATCGGAGTTTTTGGATCAAATCTGAATGCAATTGCAGAATTTCGCATAATTTTTCTGATACATAAAAATTCGGTGGAAATCCTTCAACGGCATCGATTAGAATCCGAAAGAGATGTGGTTTCGATATTCTCTGAGAAGATAGATTCGTTAGATTTCAATTCAATTCAAAAATCCAGTTTGTAAACGATATATAAAAAAATTGGCGTAAAGCGAAAGCGATAAAGCAAAATGCAAGAGATTTCATCAAATTTTGCAGATAGAATCGCATAGCCAAACGAAAGTGATCGACTGAAAATACATTCCGAAGCAGATAAGAGGAACACGTAAAGTAACATCTAAGACAATTGTGCTGCTTGTTGAGCATCTGGCAGAATACGAGTAAGAACAATTGACAATTTTACCAGTCCAGTGATCTATCCATCGAGATATATATATATATATATATATATGATTTGCGATTTTAGCAGCCTTTACCAATGACCTGCAAAAAGAACTTATAGTAACTTGACCTTTAGAAATCTTAGTCACGAAAAAGTTTTACTCTGGTTTACCAACTTTTTTTAAAGAGTGCTCACCATTACTGGTTAAACTCGCTTCGCTGGCTTGTCGCACTGGACAGATGTGCCAGCGAGTCCCTTGGCGATAGAAATATAGGTGAGTCGGCAGTATCACTCGGATTTTTGGACGGGTTTACTCTTACGGCGAATCGATATTATTTATTTGCTTTTCTGTCTTTATATACTTCAAAAAGCGATAAATATTATCACTTCACAATTTGAAATCGTCAGCTGTTCAAATATGGTTTTTAAAAACCATGTTCATCTTAAATGAATTGCTATACATTAATTATCAATTATCATTTACTCGAATTTTGCTGTCTTTATGCGACCTCGAAAAATCTCGAAAACGTAAAATTTTTATTTAGATTTAGATTTATTTTCGTAACAAAGAAGAAATTTTTTTAAAAAAAATTTTTCACATTTCTTCAAGGAAATGAACTTTGAAAAACCAAATCAGTTTTTTCGCTTAAAAACTGGCAATGATACATTTGCATTAGCGCAAATCTTTAATAACCATCTATTTTTTAATTAGTTTAAACCTAAAAGTTTTACCTAAAACGCTATATCAGCAGAAATGGTGTTAGTGCAAGGACGATAATTGCGAAGAAAAGAAAGAAGTATCCGTTCAAAAATCGGTATTTATGAAAAATATTTGATATTTCTTGAATTTTGCTCGAACTGTTTCGATGGCTATTAACGTTAAGCATATTATATATTAGTTATTATAACCGAGCTTAGAGTTAATTATAACAAAAAATAACCATCAAATAAAACTGGTTCTTGGCTTACTAGTCCCAGTTGAGCGCGCAAATTATCAGGATTCAAGCGCTTCAAATTAACGCCATCAAGTGTCACCTGAACAATTTTAACAGCAATCAATCATTGAAATCATCAGAGTTTTAATGTTTAATTCGATTAGTTTATTTGAAAATTTAATTCTAAGATTTTCATAGATTTAAGATTTTCATATTTGAATTTTTTCTCAAGTCTTTCAAATGAAACAGTCATAACGATAAGCGATATTTATAAAATGGATTTCAGTCGCAAGAACAAATGATTCGCTAAATTTCTCTGATCTTGATAAGCCTTATAGATAAGCCCTGAAAAAGAATTTAAATCGAAATCCACGGTGGTATTAATTAAATATCAAATATGTCTTCTTTCAGCAACTTCTGTTCTTTCTGTTCTTCAGGTGCAATGAGAATTGTTGACCTATTAATCTTCGCAGTAATCAATAACCCACTTATTCGATTTGTCAGACTAGTGAGGAACATGTTTTCGGGCATGATCTCCTCATATTGTTATTTGCTAAAAACGCTCCCAATCGTTCGCATCCATCAGTGGTATCTTCCTGCTCCAGATCTATGGTAAAATCTAAATGTCTGTTTATTTCAACTGTCACAAAAATTGCTCAAAACTGAAGAAAAGTTTTATAGTAAATGAAGGCACTTCAGCCAACTAGTAATTATTATTAATACCATCGCTGAGAACAGAATCATAAGAACTGCGTTGAGAACTGCCATAATGCATAGGTCCATAATTTTATTATGGACCTCACTCGGCACTCTGTTATTACAATTTTTAAAGTGTCTCTAGTTGCTTTTATCCGAACTGGCATTTCATTTTTCTTCCGGCCATTACGTATAAGATTGGATCCAGAATTTCTAAATTTTCTGTGTTTTCTCGTATTCTTGCATAACAACCACAATATGGCAAAAGTTTTATGCATATTTGGAAATCCGATAATTATGCCACCATAGGATTTTTGAATATAAATTTAAACCTATTAAATTACGATAAATATGGCAGAAACAACGCTTTAAGTAGTTTCATGCATTGTTACTATGTTCCTGTTGAAAAATCGCAGAATAATAGTAACAAGAACGGTATAACAAAAATTGCGTGAATAAAGCCTAATAAGGCGCAGAGAAATACTGTTTTAGCAAATACCGTATAAATATAAATACGATAAAAATACAGAGGCATAATGCATATCGACGTTGTTAAAGCTGCCTGAAATTTTTGATTTTAAGGATTATCTGCTCAATGAATTACTTAATTTGCATGGATTTATAGAAAAGCTGAGCCTCTAAATAAAAAATGCCTAGAATGGTACTTAATAATTTCCTTGTAGAATTGCCAGTTTTACCATTTTCAAACATATATTTCAAAAGCCCATAAAGAGTGAAAAATTTGAGCATTAACGCAGGGATTATTCTAGAAACATTTCCATTTCAGAGCATATATAGAGAATTAGTTTGGGCAAATTTTATTTTGAACTTGAAAATAAAAACAAAAAATTTGTAAATGTGGAGTTCGAATCCGAATGTAGTGGTAAATCTTCTTAAATCTGACGCTATATTCAAATCAAAGTAAATCTTTTTAGTGATAAAATGTGAGGCGAGGCAAAAGGCTACTGTTGATTAACCAGTTGACGATTGGTGCACTTTCTGTTGATATTTTTGACTAGATTGAACAAAAAATACTTTTGTCAGAGGGAAAAATTTCGAAATCAAAAATGAAATTATATATAATGTTCGACTCGCTGATAACTCATGAATTTCTGATGGTCTTCTGATCAGTTCTTCGAAATCAAGAAAGTGTGGCTGTTAATATTCCACAGGAATCTACGCAATTAAACGTTAAAGGTTCGCAGACATGACAAGAGGATTCGCTTAGAAAGCAATTTTCATGGTTTCACTATTGCACAGTTCCTAACCACTCTTCTATTCCTAAGAATTCTTGAAAAAAGATATCGCAAAATGACTGAACTGAATATGAAAGCAATGCTACGGACGTATTGAATAGACCAACTTCAAAGATTTATGGTAAAGAATCTAAAAACAGCCGAAAATTTGAAAAACCCATGGAAACATCACAATAAATCGGCCTCTCCAGGTCAAACTACATTAGCATAGGAGTTCATAGCGTGTAGGGACGGCTGGGACGATAATTTTTTTTTTCTTCGTAATTAAAAGAATCGAGTTTAAGGCAAAGTTATTTTATTTTTATGGAAATGGGATTATTTTTGGCCAAAAATCCACTTATTGTTTTTGCATGATTTGATGGTAATTAGCTAAAATTCTTAATTTTGGTACCATAAGAGCCTTGTCCAACTTGCAGTAGCAATACCTATACCTACAGGTGTGGGTCCTTTAACATCTTTCACTATTTCTCGCTAGGCTCCGCAGCTACAAGAATTAAATTCTTCCTCTTATAGCTCTCACTATTATTCGTTACGCTGCCTATGAGGTTAAAAGTTTCCAAGCCATTCGATCCGACACCATCATTGATAGTAATAGAAGCCATTTCTTTTTCCATCGTCTAAGTCCATATATCAATGGTCCATTCAATGGTTCAGTAATTCAAAATCAAATTCAAAATCTTTCCTGATGAGTCCAGATCTTGATTAGTCCACCTCGTTTCGCTATCCATTATAGAATTGAATAAGCGATGAAATATATCACAACTCCTGTAGTAAGTGATGAAGAACGTGTCCTAAGTAAAGAAAACGATGCTCTATGATAGTACTGTTAATGCAGTCCTTTTCAATATCAAATGTCTAGTAATTACATCTGATCGAATCCTTAATTATCAAGATCTCCACCGCAGCCAAAAATATATCGACATTTTTCCTTATCGACATATTACTTAGTACATTAAATATGTTTCGAAGGGACTCCATTACTGTTGGTAACCTTAACTTTCCTAATACTGACTGCACACTTAAAAATAGCAGATTTTTTTAAATTTGTGTTCCTTTGTCGATTTAAAGATTTGGTACATTAATGCTCGTAATAGATTTTTTAATATTCATGATGTTGTTAACTTCATAAAATTTTTTTATTGATTTCATGTCTAGGACCAGGTTTTTCACCAGTGATCAAAAATATTATGCATGTTAAACTTCGATTCAAAACCATTCATCTATTTTTCTATAGTTCTTTGGGCAATGATAATGACTCCTCTAAAACAAGTATGCAAGAAAGATTAACTTTTCATTAACAGGCTCTAAATCAATTAAAATAATCGCCCTTATACCTGATTAAATCCCACAAATGAAAAGCGAATGAATACTGGATTGGTTTTATCATTATGGATGCCACATTTTCAAAAATATATTAGACTCTGGAGTTAGTTCCAAAATTTTGACTTCTAAATCCAGGCAGGCAAAAAGCACTGGCCAACCAACCAAATATCGTGGTAATAGACGAGAATTAGAAATTAGCACTGGTGATTGATATAGAAGGAATATGAGAAGTTGGAGAAATATCAAGGACTGGAAAAAAAATTAAAGAGAACGTGGAAAGTAAAGTACAAAGTAATTCGAGTGATAATTGACAATTGTAGCACTTGGAACTGTGATCCCTAAGCTAGAAAAATGGCTTCAATAGATCCGATTAGCTTAATAATTAAACGATAGCATCGGACCGAACAGTTTAAAGACTTACCCTTGTAGTCACCACAGCCAGCCCAACCAATAGTGGTAAGAACCAATAGAAAAAGAATTTGTCGATTCTCCCAAAATAGCACCTTTATTGAATTAATCGTTTGAATCCCAGCATAATCCAAAGTATTAATAATTAAATTCTTGGAGTAAAATCTAATGAGATGAAAGTTGGTAAGCCAGGAACAACATTAGAAATCTCTATTCAGTAGAACGCACTATTTGGAACAACTACTGAACCCTCAATATCCTAAGTCTCTGGTAGAATACCAGAAGATGGCATTGAAGACGACCACTCACGAGTTGAGAGAAACCTTTTTATTCAATTTGTTGTTTTTTCAATATGTTGTTTTAACTAGATTCAACAAATCAGTTGAATTAATCGAGGATCTATAAAGTTTTAAGTATTTTCTACGATTTTCAACGGTTATATTCTAGCCTCTTTTCAACTTATACATCCATTAATAAAATTATATAATCTTGATTTACGAAGAGAATTAAGCAAAATCTGATTATTACTTGCAAGATTTTGCTCGGCGATATTAGTCTAAACTATTCTGTGATATCAACTTGAACTTTGTTGCTACAAGAAAGAATAGGTTAAAGTTGCTTAAACGTTATTATTTATAGGGCCGCATTTCAGTCCCGTAATTTTTTTGTTCGAAGCATTAACTACTGGAATAAATATTGTTCTCACCCTATCCAGCTCCACATTTAAAAGAAAATTCAACAAAGTTATCAGCAAAAAAAGAAAAAATTTGTAGAAAATTTCTTCATTTCAATAATAATATTTTTCTTTTTCTTTTCTATTCACTTGTTCTATTACTTATATTATATTATATCGTATATTATATTATATTATATCATTTTGTATCATATTGTATATTATATTATATTATATATATAATATATATTCACTTACTTACTCACTACTCTTCGTTTCGTGTCACTCTAGTATATAGCTTAGTTCAATACAGATCGTTATGGATATGCTGATGAAAAAAAGGAAAAAGAATACCTGAAAAATTGGATATGCGATGCCATCTATACATTCAGCCATTCGAACTGTGGCACTTAGCTTTACATCACTAATAAAAAAATTATAGCATATATGAGCTGCATAATCAATAGTTAAACCAATCGCCATTACAATACTTACCATAGTAACGATATCCATATCAACTTCCCACACGCTTAAGAATCCAACGATCCCTAGAGTAAGTAGCCTTAGACATATGTCGGATATATTCAAAAAATATCTTAAATATCTCAATTTAATTTCAATTTTAATTTCAATAAAGTTTAAATATCAGAAATTTTATTTGTTTTATTCAGCTTCGGCGTTGTATCATTTGGCTACAATTTATTAGCAATTTTTAAGTTAAATCTTTTCCAATGCATTTTAATGTCATCCATTGTTTTTGCGTGAATTGCATTTTTGTCCCTATTACAATTTATATTCTAGAATTGTGATAAGTAGATTCACGATGACTGGAAGTAACGAAGAAATGTGTCGATGTGTCGATATTACGCCGAAACTGGTTAAAATAAATAAAATTTGTGATATATTGATATGTCATCTCTGATTTATGCAGAAGGTCTTGAAAAAAAAACTTTAATAATCTAAAAAGTAGCACCGATGTTCATAGATAAAACAGAAAGGGCAGCAACAGTTGCAGCTTGTACAGTTGGAATGAAAACAGTGGATAGAATAATCATACAAATTGTCGTAATAATACATGAGTGAAGAGTGATTTTCTTAGCGGTTATCATTACATCAAATATCGTTGAATCGTAAGTATATATAATAAAACCAGGAGGCAAATGTTTTCTTAAATCCACGTGTGCTATTGCACGTTGTCGCCATGTAGCGAGTCCATGAAGACATATTTTAAGTGAAATATTTTTAATTATTAATTTTTTATCTTCCCTAAAAAATTATTAGTGAAGATTCCAAATGGATCAAAAAGCTCTAAGACATAGGTACTATTTGAATATGTGCAACAACTTATATAAAAATCGTCCTACGAAGCTGCAGAATTCTAAAAACCTTGGCATACTCAGGCTTAACTTTAGACTATTCAATGTTTATTTCCAACATTTAGTTTGAATATCAAATATTTAATATTATTCCTTTTCAAAGATTTCAAAAACATGGAAAAATTTAGGCCGATCCAAGTTTAATAAAAATTTTATTTTAGAACCAACTTTTGATCATATAGAACGTTTCGACTATATCCGTCATTATATATTTTCCGAAATTCAGGCAAATGTTCAAAATATTTGTCAAGAGTAATATTTCGTGTGTCATTAGAGGAATAATATTGTAAATCGTAGTCTTCTATCCAAGTATTAAAATTGTCACAAATATATTCCAACTGTTGTATCGAACTTATTCCATTAAGAAGAGTCCTCGCATCCGGTGGTAGTTTTGTTATGAATACTGTTATAATATCATATTCACTAAAAGCCTGAAATTTGACGAACATTTCTTGTTGAGACTAAAAATTAGAATTGTTAAAAAAAATTAAAATTTGAATCAAAGAAAAATTAAAAATTAGAATTAAAGAAAAAAATTAAAGAAAAGATATCATTTCGTAGATAAAATTTAAATTAATCGGGAGAAATGAAATGATATATAATATCGCATAAAAAACTAGTGGAAGGAAAATAAGAAAAAAGTTTTCAGATTTTATTTCTGCCGGAATGAATTATCGTTGGTGAAAATCGTAGGATGTAATTTCTGGTTTTTTTTCTAGGAAATTATCTCAAAGAAATAGAAATAGACCTGATCAATTACTGGCAACGATTTTGCGAAATGTGAATTGGTATCTAACGCCTTCTTCGGTGAAAAATCTTGTTGCATTTGTAATAAAGCATATATACCAAATGTCCAATAAATTATTAGAAATATAATAAATATGAAACGAATCGATGTTTTTTGAAGATTTTCGCAATATTTTATGATAGAATATCTGTGTCTTAAATACAACAAATTACACTACTTATATGATTATTTTATTGTTTTATCAAATCTTATTCTAACTAGGGATAATGGGACCGTGCTAACGAACTCGAAGTTATATTATATTACATAATAATGATCTATTTCAGCTTTAAATCTCATAATTTAGGACATACTTTGGATTCATTAAATTACATATAAATATTTAACTTGCAAAATTTTAAATTTAAGGATATACTATTAAATATTTTTAAAAATGAAAGTGTAGAGGATACTTTTGAGAAATTTTTAATGATATATCATACGAACAATAATGAAAATTTAAAAGAGTTGGAGCGAAAACAAAAAGTTGTAAAATCCAATCGGATATCAAAGCCACTGCTGTACAATAACAAAACAATTGAAGAGCTGGAGTTGCCAGCATCCCACCAATCTAAACCATTTTTAATCAAATCTATGATGCTATAAATATAACATTGTTCTACTTATATGATTATTTTATTGTTTTATCAAATCTTATTCTAATTAGGGATAATGGGACCGTGCCAACGAACTCGAAGTTATATTATATTATATAATAATGATCTATTTCAGCTTTAAATCTCATAAAAGAGAAACCATAGCAATTTCAGTCATAAAAATTGCTAAATTTCTAGGTTTGAAGCTCCAGTGATATACTATAACTAAGAGAATAAGAGAATCGGCAGATTGAGAGAACCCATTCTTCATATACGACTCACTGTTCAGTTCAGAATGAAAAATGCCAAATTATGCAAATTTTGATTTCTGATTATTCAGATTAAGTTTATTCGGATCCAACTTTTTTTTTAAACTTGGAAACTTGAATTATTAAATTTTAACGATAAACTATTAGATATTTTAAAATAATGAAAATAGACGATATTTTTGAGAAATTTTTAATAATATATCATATAGCAGTTTTTTTTGCAATTATTGCTATTTCTTTTGGGAAGCATAAAATTTCAATCCTTTTTTTCCAAAGCGAAAAAACTAACGCAAAATGCACAAATGTTCGTTAATGAAGTGAACGAAATGGATGGTCCAACATGAATTAAAACGGCACAAAAACGAACGGAACTATCAACTTCGACAGATTTAAACCAATGATGCATCATTAAAAAAGCATCATCAACACCAACAGCCAAAACCAAGAAAGGTGTCATTAGCCTAAAATATAATTATATCGAATTTTGGAAAATACTGCCCCGTTCTCTTCAATTTTTGCAATTGTTTGCAATTGATAAAAAAAAACTCGATTTTAAATTTAGAAAGATACATTAAACAGTTGATCGGATATCCAAGATATGCAAAAATTCCCATAGTCAAAGAACCAGCAAGAAGAGGACAAAATGTCGTCGAAAATGTCAAAAATAACGTTCCATATAAATTCTACAAAAAAAGCAATAAATGTTACTCAAAAGCATTTTGCAAGAAAAGTTGCAAATGAACATTTTACTAGCAGAAAGTTGTCGCGCCTAGGTTGAAATAAACTTCAAAAAACGAATATAAATGAATATAAATGAAACGAACAAACAAAAAGTCAAAAGAATAATGGAAAAAAAATTTTGAACAATCACTCCTCATTCTAATATGAAAGAAATTAAAAGTTAAAGTGAAATTAAAAGTCATTTTCTTAAATTTTTGAAATATAAGTTCGCTTGTGGTTAGAAGAAATAAAATTCATTTATGTTGCAGAATGAAGATTTCATACCATGGAAAGAAACGATAGTTAACACCAAAAATCCAAAGCCTTCCTAGTATTTTTATATAAAAACAGTAAGTTTTTAATTCATTTAATTTAATCATCCACAATTATTTCATATCCATAATTATCATTCTTTTAATCATCCACAAAAATCGATTAGAAATAAATTAATCAAAATCGAAAAAACAAATTATAAAGTAAAATGGAATTTTTTCATAAAAATTTTTAAAATATTTTTTATATTTTTTTTATATGAATTTTATATTTTTACATGTTTTGGTGACTGTATTCAGTATTAAGTATTAAATTTCAGTATTAAATTTTATTTTTTTCCTTAATATTTGCATATTTTATGAATCAACCTATGAAAAGCAATAAAAAAAGAAGGTATTCATAAGAAAAAAACTATCGCAATCATTGATAAGGTTTTTAATTTTAAGTTATTCACAATTTCTACAGTGGCACTAGCGTAGCACTTTTGATTCAATTTTCAATTTTTTTTGATTCAAAAACGAGGAGCTTTGTTCTGCTATCTCAACTGTACAATTCTTCTTCTTCTAACAGATCATTACTGGTTAAGCTGGCTCCATCGGTTACAAGGGTAAGACGCTTCCAAGCGGTGCGGTCTGATGCCATCGTTGACAGTAATGGAAGCCATTCCTTTTTCCACCGTCTAAATCCATATATTACTGGTCCACCTATAGGTTCAAAATCTTTTTTCACCGTATCAGTTCAGGTCTTGATTGGCCCATTTCGCTTTTGACACCAACCGTCACACGGTTTAGCACATAACGAAATATGAGTCAACTTCTGTGGTGGACGATGGAGAATGTGCCCTAACCAGCGAAGGCAGCGCTCTGTGATAATATTATTTATGCAAGTGGTATTTGAACGAAGATAGATGCGATCTTGTGATATTTTATCCGATCGACGGATCCGTAATATGTACCTTAGACAAGAGTGGTCAAAGGCAGATAACTTCTTAATATCCTCCACTCTCATTGGCCATGTCTCAGAACCATATAATAAGATCGAACGGATCACAGCAATATAGATGCGGACTTTTGTTTTTATGGTGATTTCACGACGATTCCATAAAGGTTTCGTCAACCGGAAGAACGCATTTCTAGCTGCCGTGATCCGAGTTATAATATCATCTTTTGCCTGTCCATTTGGTATTAGAGTGGATCCAAGGTAGGCACTTCCTCAACCGGCAATGAATTTACAAAAAGAGGCATTTTATCAGCTTCTTGCACATAAGACGAAAAGACTTTCGTTTTATTTACGTTGATCCTGAGTCCGATTCTTGCTACAGTTTCTGACACGTTATTTAGTAATACTTGCATTTCGTTATAACTGTCAGCAAAAAGGACTACATCATCAGCGTATTCAAGATCTGTGATACGATGCTCTTGGACTAATTCGGACACCTCTTGAGTGCCGACAAGCAGTGTCCATTATCCAGTCTATCGCATAATTGAATATTGTGGGGAAAGGACGCAGCTCTGACGGACACCTGTTCTTATTTCGAAGGAATCTGTCAGCTCCCCATATACACAGACCTGCGCCGACGTGCGTAAAATGCCTTTATGAGTTTAATGATTTTCTCTGGAATACCGTCACGTTCCATCACCCTCCAATGCGCCGCCCTATCAATTGTATCAAAAGCAACCGCGGTTGCAAATATTTGAAACGATGCATTAAGGCGCATCTTACTGTCTCGTATTTCCATAAGTCTGTTGAGTAGCAGGGAAGCAAAAATTTTTGCTGAGACGTCTAATAGGCTGATAATTGTCGCAGTATGTCCTATCACCTTTCTTGAGAATTGGAAGTAGAATTGTTTTGTTCCAATCATCTGGTAATATTTCTTTTTTCCATATTGAAGAATACATTTGTTGAAGGTGAGAATTATGAAGGACGATGGACAGCATTTGAAAAGCTCAGCCCGAAGAACCATCTTCTCCTGGAGTTTTGTTAGCCTTAAACTTATGGATAACTGAAATTATTTCTTCTTCTGTTGGAGGCTCGCAATTACAAGCGTATGCTTCGGCAAACGTATCAGCTATATCAGGGGCAATAGATGGCGCTTCATGGTTAAGTTTGGCCTCAAAGAATTCTTTCCATCTTATGAGGCAATCCTTAATACTTTTGATTAGTACGCAATTGCTGTCCCTTACCATTGATCGTTGACTGATCCGAGTCATAGTTGCTTTATGAAGAAGGTAGAATAGTTTCCTATTGTCGCCTAATCGAGCCGCCTCCATTCTTGAGGCCATACTCCAATAGAGATTTCTGGCCCGCTTAGCTGCTTTCGTTGCAAATCTTCGAAATATCCGGTCACCTGACTTTTATGCTTTGGCAGCTTTTTCAGACAATTGGACAGTTGCTTCCGATACCCAATTAGCGCACTTCCTAGTAGTATGCCCTAGCATAGAAGTGGCTGATTTTCGGAGATATTTCTTTAATTTAGACCAGTATTCATTTGCCGTTCCAGAAAAATCATTGATATTAGTATCATTGAGATGCTTCAATAATTCATTTTGAAATGAAAAAATTTTTTAGATTGAAAAATTTTTGTTGAGCAGTTGTTTCAAAAAATACTCTCGCTTTATTTTTGTAAATTTATTTTTCATTTCTGATCACAATTCAGTTAATTTTTTTTTAACCAAACAGTGATTAAAATTAAAATAAAATAAATTAAAATTAAATCAATTAAATCAAATCAAATCAATTAAATTGTATAAATAATATATATATTTCATATATATATACATATAGTCATATATATATTTTTTTAAAATTTCATTGTCCAATTTATTGTTATTATTATATTATATTATTTTATTATTATTTATAATTATTTTCTTCAAATTTAATTTTTTTTGTCTTTGGGAGGAGTAAACTTGCTATTATGTCAAAAATTCGGGTGGCTGCTGGGGACCCACCTGTAACTCTATCCTCAAGTGAAAGGGTCAGATACACTTCAACTGTACAATAGATCAATATTAATGTATTAAAAGGATTACTATAGGCTAGAAAGATATAATGGTTAATGGTTTGACAGGAATGAAATTATTGCAATCATATAATTAATTATATTCACCTTGATGGAGAAAAAGTTAAATTTTTACTTGACTGTATTGAGAAACTGTAGCAAAAATAAACAAAACCATAGCGATAGATCCAATAATAAAATATGGAAGAGAATTGATGGAACCTTCAAAAATTTCATGATTGACAATTTCATCGCCAAATAATCGCATCCGAACCAAATGATCGCCTTTCATCTTAAAATGTTAAAAATATATGTTGAAATAAAATATTTACAAAATTTTTATATTTTTTCAGTTTATCATTTTAATTTCTTCCTTGTTTTCTTAAATGGAATATAATTCTGTTAAAAGTCATAACTCTCGATGCAGACTAAATGAAATATTTGTTTTCTTAAATTTAACTAAAATAGTCGATTAATCAGACAATGTAGGCAAATTTAAATTTTAAAAAGAACAGTGGAAATTCTATTTTAATATGAACCATGGAAAATGATTCTATTTTATATAATTCGAATATCATTTGCATTATTGCGAAAACGCAAGATAGCCGAATAGGTAGATCATTACTCTCAAAAGGTTGGCTCTTGCTGCTGCCAAGGGCAAACCTGTTATCAAAAAATTCAGATGGTGCCGACGACTCATTCTGTAAGTCTATTGTCAAGTAACTTCAGGGCAAAAATCCATAGAAATACTAATAATTAGTTAAGCTAGTCCAATCATAAATGGTGAGTGCTAATCACTTATGTTAATTATTGCGATTGCCGCGGGTAATAAGGAGAGAAACGTGATTTTAGAGGATATTGAGCGCAATTAATGGATTTTCAAATCGGTGGAATTGTAAGGAGGTTTGAGGAGATAATGACATTTTTATTGTAGGACCAGAAAGCAAGGAAATGAATTCTTTCTCTGTTAAAAACTTCTAACTTCTATTGGAGTATAATCTAATCGTAGACGTCTATTGACTAACATCTATGTTCGTGTGTGCATCATCTGTTATCATGGGTGACGATCTTTCGTAAATTATTGTTGGGGGACTGCCACATGGCCTTATTATATTCGGGAAGTTGAGGATTTTATTATTATTATTATTGTTGAGCTAATGATAATAGACTATTCCTTAACGACTCGCCCAGTATAACATTTTTTATTACTTATAAAAAAAATATTGGGCAAAGAAAAAAATGAAAAAATTAAGTTGAAATTTAAAAGGTGAATTTTGAATTATTAGCGAAGATGGCAAGCAGATAATTTATTGACAACCTTTAAATCATAATTCCACTGAAGTTCTTCTTTTTGAATCTCTAAGGCGACTTGTGGATCTTTAGTATCAAATACCATCAAATATAATAAAGTGCCTACGTAGTCCTTTCGTATTTTGTGAAAATGAATCCTCGTTGAGAACTTTACACCTTTAACTTCTAAGTATGGGTATCCAATTTTTATGTTATCTTGCATTCCTTTCAACGATACCTTAAAACTTTAAATTTGAACTTGAATCTTAAATTCTGAATTTTGGATTTAAATTAAATGTGAGACTTCGAGTGTCAAGGAAATTTCTTGATTAATTCATTAAATTATAAATTGATATCAAAATTTGGAAAAATTTTTCCCTCCAAATAATTTTACTGAAATAACACGGAAAAAAATTCAATTTTTTTAAATTCTATATATTCAATTAGAAAAAATGTCGCGATGAAATGACGAACATGCATAAAAATTAAAAATTTAGAAAACAATTCTAACTCCAATTCTGATACGAATCTGCAATTATAAAGTTCGTTATACAGTCGAAAATGGAGATTGCAAAGATCACATCTTTTTATTGTCTTAATGGGTAAACAGCCTCGCGCAACCAATTTTTTTTCAATTTTTAATACTTACCATTTTTGGTTAGGTTTCACTCCACTAGCCCTTAGGAAAATAAAAAGTTAAAGGACCGAGACCATAATGCTTTCAGTGGTAATCTAAGCAACGCTATAGTGGCCATACTTATTTAAGTGCTAAAAATAATATTTTTGCTTAGCTAAAAATAAAAAGGACAAATGAACTTTAGCTGAATAGTAAAATATAAAATAAGAAAATGATGCCACTTGCACTAATAGCACTATTATAGGTCGCCTTTGCTGGTTAGGGCATGTTATTCGTAGCCCACCAGAACAGTTGTTCTTTCGCTAATTGCTAATTATTAAATTGTTTCGCTAATTGTGGCGTTAAAAGCGAATCTGGACTGATATGGTCAGGAAAGATTTTGAACGTGGATCAGTAATATATGGACTTAGACGATGAAAAAAGCAGTGGCTTCTATTAGTCAACGATGGTATCAGATCGCGCAGTTTGAAATCAAATCTTATCAGTCAGTGGAGCCAGCCTAACCAGCAATGATGAGAGCTATTAGAAGAAGAAAAGAATGATGCTGCAAATTGCCAAAGTTTACTTCAATAAAAGAAAAGATTTCTTCAGATGAATAAATCAGGAAATTCGAAATACTATTAATTTCATTATTTATAGTTATTTGCTTCGATAATCTCGAATTAATCTCATTTTTCATTAGCATGAAATATTCTCGTCTTAGCATCGAACCACCATCAATACTTTCACCAGCCAATATTAACTAAAATTTCAAATTTAATTTCCAAATTATAAATGCGCAAATAATTCAAGTAATTTGCAATCTATATGTCTAACTTCGAAGATAAATAAATAAAATAAAAAAGATAAAATGAAAAAAGTCAAATAAAATAATAAAATAAATAAAAAGAATGGGAAAAATGTCCGCAAAAATAATTCTTCAACAAATTATCAAACTATCATAAATTTTTCTGATTTTCAAGAGATTAACAAGAAATACTCCGGGAAATACTCCGTTTAACACTCGCTTTTATTCTTGCAACATTCACTCCTTCAGTTAACTCTAAATTTTAGGTTTAGTTCTTGGAAAATTCCTAATTTCTTGGAAATGACAAAAGCTCTTAAAAATCATATAAAAAAAACAATTACAATACAATTTTCTTAATGGAAGAAAATAACTAACAAAGTAAGGATCAGTGGATATATTATGATAATTGCGAAAAACTTGATGTTCATGCGCTGATGGTGAATTAGAATCATAAAAATCTGTTCGAAAATTATTGCTCAGTCGTATATGCTTGTTTCCAAAGGAAAAAATTACCGAAATCTAAAAAAAAAGTTCAAAATAATAAATGATAGTTATAAAGTTATAAAGATAGTTATAAGCAAAAAGAAATAATTTAATTCATAAACCATTGTAAAGAATTTTGAATATACTTCAGAGATCCATCCATGCTTAAATGGAGTGGCATGAGATATCCATAGAAATTTCAAATAGCAATTGCTTCCACTCTTCCCCTGCTCAATGGCGTGCTCAAATTTCTAATTAATCCGATATTTATTAAATAAATTTCTTATTCACCTATTATTATTGACGATCCATATGGGGTCTGGATTTTAATGGCATAACGAAAACTTTATAAAATTTCACATTGGTGTAACAATTTTAGACATCAACAACAATGAAATTTGCCGTAGGCACCATACAGTAAATAATAATATCTTATTAGACAAAAAAAACAAAAGGTATTAGGATAAAATTTAATGACGAAATATAATAATCCAATAATATAATAATGACATATAATAAAAATGAATAACGACATATAACGGTGAATACGGGAAATCCCAACGCTATAAATAAGCATAAATAAAAAGTGAAATCAGCTGATCTCAATATACCATAGGAATGATTTCATTACAATAAAAACACCTACACTCCATATTATAATAATTGTAATTGCCTAGCCATCATTTAACCTCAGATGAAATACCTTGATACTAATGACATGATTCTATCGTAGTCGCTATTGTATTATACCGATTTGATGATTCCTTTGTGTATGAAAATACTTGAAATAGTTCCACCGTTTTTTTGAGAACCGCCTTGAATACCAATTCCAAATAGAATTATGAAAAAAATTATAGAATTAAGATTGAAATCAAGGAGCTTGAAATATCTTTGCAGATTTCGAATGGCAATTTCCCTCCTGCCGTGTTGGTATATTCAGATCCCTGTTGATGAAAAACCACGTCGAGTCAAAAATTGCTATTAGCGGGAAGAGAATATAATACAAAAAGCTTTAAAGAAAGGAGCATAAATAATAGCTGCATAAATAATAGGAGCATAAATAGAATATGAACGGTTAAAATGTTTGTTAGAGCCTTTGCATTCACTACTAATAAAATTTGAGTAGAAAGAGAGAAATCGTTTTTATTCCCTTATTTATCAACCTATTGGATTCTGGAAGATATGGGGTAGAATGAAAAATGTAGCACTGATTTCTAGCGCATCAGCAAACTAGATTTGAAAGAAGCAGCATATGCGTAATATGCATAATGTGGCCCCCATTCAAGAAGGCTTCCAAATGATAAAAAAAGTGAAACTTTCATAATCTTGGCTTTTGCAAGTCTCGTTTCAGCAATAAGAATGAAATGAAGCAGCACTTGTCTTGGTTTATTTTCATTGTTAGTTCACCAAAGTCTATGCGTATCGTATGAAAATGCGTCAATCAATATTCAACGAGAACCATCAAATCATGTTTCGAACTATATTTGAACTTGGAAAACTTAAGGCATAATTGAAAATATCTTTCTTCATATTAACTCCGGAAAATCTTGATTTGTTGGTGATGCACGATGTACGTATTCTTTCAAGAATTTTTCATATATCCTTTCATTCCATGTAAATGCGTTGATCTATGGAAATAAGTTCACTTTTTGTAAAAGCACTATGCGCTAAATTATAAATTATATAATTATATATAACTATAGGATATAATTATATATATAACTATAGGATAGTATCGTGTGGACCCAGTTCATAGGAATTCTTCACTTATATAGCATCATCGATTCTCTTGCAAAACGATGAATTCGCGTAATAATATATCCCTTTAATGATCTTACATTTGAAATGATCTTAAATCGAGATAATATTAAAAATAATAATAAAAAGATAGCAAAATAAATATACTGCTATTGCTGATAGTGTCAATTGCTGATTAAAGAATAGAAAAGCAACTATCAAAATTTTCCAGACGACTATTAAAAGAAATTAATCTGCACTTTTAACGTTTACTTTCGAATTTTAGTCGAATAACCAAATATTCTCGGATTAAATCGGCAAAAAACCATTATTGAAGAAAGCGCTTCAAATTTTAGTCCACTGATAAAAATTTCGAAATTGTGAGACTTTTCTGAAGAACGAATAAGGACTTCTAAAGCTTCATTGTAAAAGTTAATTTCTTGATTCATGTAGCTTGCTTGGATTCAGCTTATTTTGATCCAGTGTATTTCGCTTAAGTGCAGAACTTAAACTATAGGATAGTATCGTGTGGATCTACGATTTTTCCCGAAGATTTTTATAGGTCTTCAATTTCGGCTTTATGAGTTTCAACTGTTTTGAAACTATTTTCGGCAATTAGAATTATCAGTGATTCCATTTCATTAGATCGACCCGTTTGCATCATCATAATGAAATCATCGAGATTTATAACTGAAGCTAACGATTTATCTATACTTCTATCGCCAAGTGGCTCCTGCCAAAATTTACCTAGTTCAACAAGCCAGCAGAGCAAGTCTAGCCAACATAGTGAGTATTCCTAAAAAATTGCAAAATCGTCCTTTTTCGATGCATTATCCCAGCAAGGAGCCAAATCCAGACTGCCAAGCAAATGATTAGGTGGCTAATTAGACCAAATAAAAAAGACTTCCAATCCTTGCAGTTATCCTTTATATGATTTATTTAGATTTGAAGGTTTTTTCTGTCTTTTTCCATAATTAATAAATGTTGCAGTTATCTTAATGTTTGTAGCGAAATATTTTCATTCATCACCATAAATCACTGATGGATTATAGTTTTTTCATCATCTTTCTTGAAAATAATTTTTTTAATTAAAGCACTTGCATCGACATTACTCGCTACGCCATAACAATAATACTTTCCGAAAAGTTCACATTAATGTTACAATTATAGAACATCGCCCAATAAGAAATAATTTATCACCGGCATTGTACAGCAGAAAATATTTAATCATGAAGAATACACAATTAAAATAATGAAAAGCGAAATATAATAAAGAACAATAAGGATAGATTCTTAAGGAATAAGGATCTTCTACAATAAACGTGCTAACAATTATTCCATACTAATCATTATAAATGTTTCCATACTAATCATTACAAATATATATACAAATATATGAGTATATAAAAATATTATAACTGAGTTAATAACTGATTAATTACTTATTTTTTTTTTAATTTTCTAAAAAGGGATGTTTTTTTATGGATATAGAAATGAAATGCTAATTATTTTTTTATTGATTCATTTTATTATTTATAACTTTCTTATTATAACTTTCTATTATATGTCAAATAATTTTCTAAAAAATTGAAAAAAATTTTTGAAATTTAAAGTTTATTCTAAAAAAACTAAATGACGTTGAATCAGTTGAAATCCTTTTGCGATTTTCCAGTTTTTTATCCAATTATTTTCTAATTAATTAATTATGGTGTAATGGTTATTTAATGGATATTTAATAATTTGATTCAATAAATTCGAAGAGCTAATAATCAGTTATCAATTAATAGTAGGAAAATAATTACCGTTATAATAAAAGAAGCAATGGTGAATGGCCTTTTCGAGATAAACTCTCCCAAAAAATTGAAAATAATTCGATGACTATAGGCGATCATTACTGCACTATATAATTGCACTATACAAAAAATGTGTAATAGTATTGGGAATAGAGGTGAAAATATTGTCCGTAGAGTTATTGATTAGGCAATCTTATGGGCATTTCCTATTAATAAGAATTGTCCTCATGTCGCATTGAACTTAGCTATACAAAATAAGAAAAAGAAATATTGAGGAAGGCGAATGATGACAGATCGATTGACCTTTTCGTTTACCGTTAGAGATAACTGACCGTCCATTCTGCAAGAACGATATGAAATTTTGCGGTCATAAAATGGAATAAAATGGTATTGCAGTGAAATTTGAAGTGAAATTTTTGATAATTTTTTGTTTTGATTTTAGCCAAATTATTCCGTAGTTCCTTTTTGACTGTCATCGGATTTCTGAACAACTCGTTTATGCTATGCTTCCATAAGCCTAGTAACATTGAATGAACGAATTTAGAAAAGGGAAAAGGGAAATGAAAAGGGAAATGAGAATAATCCACTGACCATTTTCTTTTGCTTTCGGCCTACCAGATGAAGCGTTGTGCGTTAGCTGGGTTCGAACCCGAATCATTCTCGACGTAACATTGGCAACCATCAGTACACAATAAAATTATTTTTATAATTTATCCCCTTAAATTTATAATTTAAGGGTAATTTAATTTATAATTTATTTTATAATTTATCCCACAAATTTGCAAATTATTTTTATTAATATTTCTTTATCATTTTAACAAATAACATTTCTTCTAACATGATTATACAACATAAGTGACATTTTATATCCATGGTGCAACAGCATTTATAGAGTTAATATGTAAATACAGTAATGTTATATCTCCATATGGTGGGTTTTCCGATTGCTCTCTATTAAAGCTATTATTTACCAAACGTTAAGAAGTTCAGTGAATACATGGTTCGCTCTTCGATAATTTCTGATACGTCTGTCGTTGTTAGTAATAATCGAATAATGAAATCTTTCATTTCTCAAATAAATAAAAATCGAAAGAAAACAGATTTCGAAAATGGTAATCCTATGGAATACTGGAATTTCTGGAGGTGTACTTCTGGAGGTGTATTCTTTATAAATCTTTATAAATCAGAAACAATAAATGTACAAAAAGAACTGTAGAAAAGAAATTTGAAAAATTGGAAGGAACAAAGGGTATACCGGAGACCAAATTTTACTCTTTGAAGGGCATAAAAAAATATTGAAGACCGAATAATTTGAAATCCCCACACAACATAGACCACTGTGGCTTAGGCTTAGGGCTTAGGCTTAGGCTTAGGCTTAGGCTTAGGCTTAGGCTTAGGCTTAGGCT